>QPKB01000008.1:39799312-40396812 GCA_003546025.1 Camphora micrantha | reverse complement strand
ATATTAACTGTTGAATCGAATCAAAAAAATCTACAGTTAAAAGACCATTAACCGGTCCATACAACCTCATCCAAACACGATAGCCCGCCTTGGGAAGAGCCTTGAGCAGCCTCATTCAAAATTCTAGAAACCTGAATGAACTTTATCTCTTCAAAAGACATAGCTAACTTGCAAATATCCAAAATTTTAGTTCCATCCTTCTCGCCATTGGTATCCCTCACCATTCCTAGAGCATCTTACGATTATGGTTTTTAATCGAAAATGTGACATCCATTGAGACCCCAACAAATGACACCAGAGGACCATATATCTAACAAACAATCTAATGAATTTTGTGATCCAAGCCATACAAACCATATCAACGAGGTCTGTTCATATGAGGACCAATTGATCTAAGACCCAAGAACGAAGCAAATAAAGATGTAAGAGTGGAAGATCTATTAAGACCTAATATCATCTTTACATAACCATACTCAATCAGTGTTCTCTCCACAAACTATAAATATAATCTTCTGTTTTTTTTTTTTTTTTACCCATCTTAGGGGCTGGGAGCCTGGGACCTCAGCCCTCTGGAGAGAGAGGATAGTAGACCTCCGGTGAAGTAGAACAGCCTTTGGGTGTTGAAAGGTGACTGCTCAGGTTCGGGCCCTAAGCAGTTAGGTAAGAACTGATGCCTCTTATAATTGGGATAAGAGGCCATTCTTAACCGATAGCATACTATTAATACACTAATCAGGTATACATCGGGATTTTCATCTTAATATCTGGTTTCAGCATCATGGAAATTGGGCATGCCACACGTTTCATTGGAAACCAGTGTTGATAGTAAATGGAGACAATGCTAGGAAGTTTTTTTTTTTTTTTTTTTTATTATTATTATTATTATTATTATTATTATTAACCCCAGCCTAAGGGCCTTGGACCAGGGAGGCCACACATGTGAGAATGACGGCCCACACAACTGGGAAGAGGAGAGCACATTGGTGGAAAGGAAAGCCCACACAATTGGGTATAGAAGGCTACAAATATGGGAAGCATGGCGTAGCCATGGATCGGTCACAGGGATGAAGGCAACAATTTATTTATCAAAAAGTCTATTTTGACAAACTTTTTGCCCAGAATTTTGGACAAACCCTATGGTATGCATTGAATACCTCCTATGATATTCAAGGCATACCATAGGGTTTGTCCAAAATTCTGGCCAAAAAGTTTGTCCAAGTAGCACTACTCTTTATTTATATATATGAAAGAGACTGATTTCAATTGAGAATTCAGCCTTTTCGACTCTTTGATTCTGATCAAATTTTAACTGATATTATATAAACCATAGCCCATATCTCTATGCAATATATATATTGCTTATATGGGTCTAATTTCCCTTAATTTTCAGACACAAAGGGCTGTGCTGGCCAAAATTTAGGACCAAATACAAATGGGCTGGGCTGGGCTGACCTCTGCCTGGGCCAAACTTTATCTATTGACATCATTATGTTCCAATCCTGGGGAGGACCACCAGATGAATGGATGCATCTCATATAGGGATGTGAACAGGTCCCTGTTTAACCAATCAGAACATGAACCAAAAAACTCAGTATGGACTACTCTGTACTTACCAAACCCCATCATCTGATGCACACATCCTTTCAAGCTCCAGGTTCACCCTGGGGTCAATGCGAGTAGTCATTAAATGAGGTGGTTAAACTTTTCCATCTGCTTGGTGCCCTCGTTTCCTTATGAAAAAGAGATTATGGGCGTCAATGGGTTGGGCCTAACTATAAGAAAATCGAATAAAACAGGCCCACTAGTTCAGCATCCAAGCCTGTAGAAACTCAGATATGGTGCAACTACTTTTAAATGAGGTAGTTCAACATCCACTGAATGACCCATTGAGTGAGTCATATACCTTAACTCCAGCAACTCAAAATGAGTTCACCCCTTTAGATGCAATCAAGCTTGTCCATGTGAAACCATATAATTGGGTCTCACATAGAGTTTCACTTTCAACTGAAACTAACTGAGTTCAAACATCAAACAATACTTCCAGACTTTTATGGATCCAACCCCTAAGGCCTAAACCTATAGCTCAAATCTTGAGATCATCCACCGCACATGTGAAAGGGTGCCAATCTGGACCGTCCAAGTACCTTAGACCTCATTGTGAATGGGCTATAAATACAAAGTCTTTCCTGTGTTTTGATCAGATAATCATAACCATCAAATTGATGCTCATCATTCAAACAAATCAATATGTCTACAATGACCCAATCGATGCAAAATTTCGGCCCAGATTCTATCGATAGTGGGACCCATGAAAACAGATCATGTCATCTTGCTGTAAATAATTTGCCACATGTACGGTGGATGAGTTGCCACAAAGCAAGATCCGATGAGTCATTTGCCACTCACATTGGCCAATGTGAGCTCACCATTCAGGTGCAGGTGATGAGATGAGCACACCAGGCATTTACTTTACATGGTGCGGCATGATTGTGCAACCACTTATGACAGTGATTGTAACAGGAACAAAATTTGTAGTGGGCTACACATGGACACTACAAGATATGAAAGGGAAGAATATGTAGATCTGATTTCTTGTTATTCTCTCCTAATATCAAAACATATCAAATACTGAGACTAGATTTCAATGTGTGTTTGCCAGAACTTGCAATTTAGCCGCGATTTCTGGGATGAATGGTGGATTGAGTAAAGCCTAAGAAACAACTTAAAATCAAACTACTGCAATGATGCAATAGTGGCCTTCAAATTGGAAGCTTAAGGAGAATGCAATCAGCATTCTAAATTCAACTGGAAAAAATCAGATGATTAGGATCATCTATCATTGTTTGTTCACATTAAGGGCAAAGCACCATATGCAGCAAGTAGATTCACAAGATAAAGTTTAAAGCAAGTGATGAAATGGACTGTCGTGATTGCTTTGTGGCCAACGGCATGTTTGGCAAAATTGCAATGAACTTATGAGAATTCCTATGAAGATGGCTTCCTATAAGAAGGGGTGAAGGGTGAAGGATCAAAATGGATATCAAAACTTCACCATTTGATAGGAAATAATTGTTCACACTTCATCACCATCATCATAGCTTTATTCCATTGCTATGTGGTGGTTATATTATGAGTACCATTTGCACACATTCAATGAAAAAGAATCCTAGGAATTCAGTGATCCCTAGTAAGCTGTAGCTATTTGCGTTTCCTTCATGAATTCAAAAGGATTTTTTTTTTTTTTTTTTCGAACTTAGCGTTTAGGCCTAGAACTAATAATGCGACATTGAAGTGTAAATATTAGTTATTTTGAAACATTTTTGTTTATGCAACAGAGGTGTGAGATGAATCCAGGTGATAGAAAGAAAGAAATGTAAGTACTTTATAGGGAATTGGGAGGCATTAGTGATGACCAAGACCTAACATTGTTTTAACTATTTCTATCACATGAATTATGTTCTTGACGTGTAACAAGTAGCAGAACAATTTTTGGAATGAGAACATCGTAAGAAATTATCCAAGCAAACTCAACTTCATACAGCCATAACTTTTGATCCAATTATCATCTCGCATGCATATGCAGGGTAGAAAAAAATTCGAGCAGTTTTTTACAGTGGCCCCCTCAAGAGAAAAAATTAAACTTCGCCACGTCTAAAGATGAAGGATGCAATTTTCATCCAAAACTCACTTTCATATTAATTTTCTATTATGCTTGTTTTACGGTTTTTAAGCCCGTTTGAATCTGAAATTTGATGGAAGGTCATGAAAAATAATTTGGAGTTTAGGTTGAGGGTTTTATGTAATTATAGGGCTATTTACCATATTTAATAACTTCTACTATTTTAGGAAAGTTAGGGGTTTGGGGTTGCTATGTAAGTCATTGTTCTGTTGCTAATTAAATTCAATACGAATTTCAATTTCTCTTTGGGGTTTTTGCTAGTTCTTTTTTGTGGATTCAGGATTTTGTTATTAGATTGAGGACAATGATCTCCTTCCTTAATTCATTTTTGCTTTCTACTTGCGAGTTCTTTTGGTTGGTTGAAACTCTCAAGAGCTAGACTTTGTTCCAAGTAGACCAAAAAAAAAAAAAAAAAAGCTCTCTTAGGTGGTGTCATGACTTTGGTGGTAACTTTTACAAAGCTACAAAAAAAAAAAAAAATAAATAAAATAAATTCCGTTTGAATAGAAAAGTGATTGTGGTTTAGAGCCTTTGATTCAGAATTTAGTAGATCGATGGGAATTGCACAGTGTGGGATTTCTTGGTAACAGAGAGCAATCTTCCCACAATAGATTGATGAACCGGAAAAAAAAAAAAAAAAAAAACCATCTTAATACAGATGATTAAGGATGATCATTCCAAGGAATATGCAGGACACACACCAATTAACAAAGATGATTCACTGATCAGTTTCAGTTTACTAACATAAAAGCAAAGGGAACTCTAGCTTTGTCTGATCAACAATTAATAAACCAGTTATTTCATATGTTATGGAGTAAATCAGGTAGTCATGAGGAATTCAAGGAAATCAAAATGTATTTTCAAGAAAGAACCAAGCACATTGAAGTTCAATTGAGCTGGTAAAAGATAATGGCATTTAGACAGGTCAAGCTCATATAGTGGACAGGAACACATTTTCATTAGTATTAGACAAGAATAGAAATTTCTGCACCTTTTAATTAGCAAGGTAGCAGGAAAAAGAAATCTACATTCAAACAAAATTGAATAGGGAGGTTTTGTTGTTCCGATTTATTTATTTTTTCTTGAGATTCCAACTTCTATTTGTTTGTGGATATGCTTCTCAATGAAGGCAAAGAAACAAGCCTTGAAAATTAGTTTTGGGACATTGATGTCTTAATTAAGCATCATATCTTAATTAAGCATCATACTATCTCTGCATGCTCCTTCATTCAATAATTTGGTAGAGTTACTCATCAACTTAATGTACGTACAGAATGATCTTATACACAACTAAGTGGATGTTTCAAGTAGGGCATTGCAGAATCTTAAAATTTGTTTATTACTATTAAAATCTGAGTAAAACGACATTCATGCCTTACAATAACAATCATATGCATATCCATTGTGTCTTCTGAGTCAGACTAACTCAGTTGGATCCAGTTTCAAACTATGAACACACAATTTAAAAGCATCCCATGATGATCACTCTTTATTTGTATAAGGTAACATTAAATATAGATAAGTTGTAATTTATGCTAGTCATATCATTATGATGATTAAATACCCTTATTCAAAGAGCCTCCTGTGGACTACAAATTTCAGTCTCATCATTCCAAGATTCTAGCACCTAGCTTTTGTCCTCTATGAGAAATAACCCATGTAAATTTGGTTCCATGATCTAATAGTAGGAGTTAGTGACCAATATGTATTGGAGTGGAGTTGAGAACTTTGTTTTACCAAAGATCTCAGCTCATTATTGTGAACATGTCAAGTCATTGATAAGGTTGTTAGGCTGGAACCCAACATCTTTCTTCCTAAACAAATGAACTTTTATGCTCTATGATCGTGGAATTTGAGGAGAATAAAGAGTCAAATCAAATTTTTGGAAACACATTTGCATGAGTGGTAACAACATATATAGAAGGTGTCAGTTGAAATTAAATAATTGAAAGAAAACATAATCATTTCTATGTTTGTGTTGTTCTATTACTATGACTAACACAAAGGTTTAAAAAAAAAAATCTTTTAGCTAAAAAATTGCAAATGATTTGTTAGTATGTTACTAGAAAAACAGAGCCATGGAATGATTCTCTTTATGGAAATAAAATTACAACACAAGCTATCCCCACAAAAGAGAGAAAGGAAAGCACAAGATTTACATGAGATGTTATGTTCTTGTTTCACATATTACACCCTTAATTTACAATGAAGTTCAAAGGCCCAAAACAATATCAATTTTCTTTTAGTTAATATGTAAATGTGATGAGCAGGTTAAGCAAGACTAACGGTGAATAAAGCATCTCTTTGGAAAGAACAAAAAAAGCCCTTTCACTTTTGAAGAACTAAGCTAGTATGGAGGTGACAAATTCAGTTTAAATGTTGATGTGCAAATTTATTTAACATGCTTATAGAAATGAATTATGACCAATGATGGCTTTTACATAACTGGAAAGAAAAGGTCAAATGTTAAGAAAGAGAACATTTTTGAAAATGAGGACACTTTCTTTATCATGATGATCACCACCATCATCAAAGTCTCATCCCAACTTTGTTGGGGTCAGCTACATGAATTCTGCTTTGTCATTACAGTCTATCCTGAGACAAATCCTCAAAATGGTTGCACTTCTTCATATCTATTACTTCCATCCATGACCTCTTCGGCCTACCCCTTTTCTTTATAGAATTCTTAATATCTAGCCATTTTTTCTAATTTTAGAGGATAAGAAAGAAGGGTAATATCCATTGGAAGATATGATTGGACTCTCACTTCATGACTGTAAATGTAATTGCATTCCAACTCTACTACATACGCCCCCACGTCTGAAAGAAAATCATTACCTTTACATCCCACTAGTCAAGTTGCCTAAGCTTCCCACCACTAGTAGATTTCTAACACACAATCACTATTTTTTCAGATACTTTTGAACAGCTGGTACTCCACCTTCCCTTCTCCTTCAATGTCTTTAAATTGTATAGTAATGTAGACCTCATGGTTGGCTTTTCTTGCATCACAGAAGTTCTCATTACTCACAGTAACAGACATGAAACATTATCAAATGGGTGCTTTTGCTATAGCCTTGATTCAACTTCTCAACTTCCCATTCACTGCTCTTCCTCTCCAAGAACACCAATCGAATGGGTTGCAGATAGACCGATCAGCACTTTTGGCATTCAAGAAAGGTATTCTCGTTGATCCTCAGAACATGCTTAGTAATTGGATAGAGACCATCCATGTTTGCAAGTGGAATGGCATCATTTGTAGTGAGAATGGAGAAAGAGTAAATATGCTGTATCTTGGGAGTAGCTTTTTGCAAGGAACCATTTCACCATTTTTGTCAAATCTCTCTTGCCTTGAGCAGCTTGATCTGTCAGAGAATTTTCTTCAAGGATCCATTCCTTCTGAGCTTGGCAATTTAGAAAGCCTAACAGAATTCAGTCTAAAAGGAAACCTTATGCAACATGAAATTCCTGAGAGCTTAGGAAAACTCAAGAAACTCCTTTACATCAACCTTAGCGAAAACCAGCTACAAGGCCAGTTCCCACCTTCCCTCTTCTACAACTGCACCGCATTACAATATGTAGACCTTTCTTCTAACTCATTCACTGGTTTCATTCCTTCAAAGATTGGAAACGATCTGCCAAATTTGAGCGATCTCTACCTTTATCTGAACAATTTAGTTGGCAGAATTCCAGTGTCACTATCCAATGCCTCACAGTTGATGAACCTTGATCTGGAGAGTAACTTTCTAACAGGTAGATTGCCATCAGAAGTTGTAATGCATATGCATCAACTGAGAACATTGCATCTTTCATATAACAAACTCTCTAGTCATGATGGTAACACAAATCTCACACCTTTCTTCAACTCCATTTCAAATCTGACTCATCTGAGGGAGCTTGAACTGTCAGGGAACAATCTAGGAGGCGAGCTTCCTTCAGTAATTGGCCTAATGCATGTAAATCTTTCAGAGCTTCATCTTGAAAATAATCTCATTCAAGGTGCAATCCCATCAAATATAGCCTACCTTTCAAACCTTACTCTTTTGAACTTATCAAGTAACCTTCTGAATGGTTCCATTCCTTTGGAAATAAGTCATCTGCCCAAGCTAGAAAGACTCTGCCTATCCAACAATTCATTAGAGGGTGAAATACCAGCTTCACTAGGAACTCTAAGTCACTTGGGTTTGTTAGACCTGTCCAGAAACAAGCTTTCAGGACGCATTCCAAGCACGCTAGAGAACCTCACCCAACTAAGGAGACTCATCCTCAACAATAACATGCTCTCAGGAACAATACCACCAAACCTAGGAAAATGTCCAAGTTTAGAGACCTTGGACTTGGCCCACAACAAGGTAACAGGAGTCATACCAGCAGAAGTTGCAGGCTTGAGGGACATGACAATATACTTCAATCTGTCTAACAACTTCTTAGGCGGGATGGTGCCACTGGAGCTGAGTAAAATGGACAAGATTCGTGCAATTGATTTGTCGTCGAACAACTTCACTGGAGAGATTCCTGCCAATTTGGATGACTGCCTAGCAGTCGAGCTGATCAACCTCTCTCACAATTCTCTTCAAGGCCCAGTTCCTAAGTCTATGGGCAATCTTCTTAGTATTAAATCCTTGGATCTCTCGTACAATCACCTTTCCGGTGAAATTCCAGCCTTCCTTCAGAACACTAACACCCTCACTGAACTAAATCTCTCATATAACAACTTCAGCGGATCAATACCAAGAGGTGGCATATTTGATTCTCTGACATTTGACTCGTTTCGGGGAAATCCAAATCTCTATGGCTCATCATTTGGAACACCAAGTTGCCATTCTAAGCAGATAACCAGAAGACATTCACCCAAATTCACAGGCATTCTTGTCAGCATTGTTTCCGCATCAGTTTTTCTTCTTACCATTTGTTGTATGGTTGGTGTCAAGAAGCTCAGAAGATCAGCAATTCACAGAGATAAAGGGATTTTGGGCAGGTATTCTCCGACATTGATTTCGAGCTACCCAAGAATCACTTACAGAGAACTTGAGGAGGCTACAGAAGGATTTGAGCAAAGCAGATTGATTGGGTCAGGTAGTTTTGGCCATGTCTACAGAGGAGTGCTGAGAGATGGTAGTGTCGTTGCTGTGAAAGTTCTACAACTGCAAGCTCAGAACTCTACCAAGAGCTTCAATAGAGAGTGCCAGATTTTAAAGCGAATTCGGCACAGGAACCTGATGAGAATTGTGACTGCCTGCAGTCTCCCAGACTTCAAGGCTTTGGTTCTGCCATTCATGGCAAATGGAAGCTTAGAAGGCCATCTCTACCCGCAGGCACAAAGCTGCAGTTATTCAAGTTTGACTTTGATTGAAAGGGTAAAGATCTTAAGCGATGTTGCTGAGGGACTCGCATACTTGCACCACCATTCTCCAATCCAAGTCATCCACTGCGACTTGAAGCCCAGCAATATCCTTCTTAATGATGATATGAATGCCCTAGTAACAGATTTTGGAATTGCTAGGTTAGTTATGACAGCTGAACAGGGAAACATGGCAGTCGAAAACACGACGAATTCAACAGCCAACCTTCTTTGTGGTTCAATCGGATACATTGCACCAGGTACCATTTTCTTCCTCTTGAAGACAAGAATGTTTTTACAACCTCAAATGAAGATTCAGATGGTGGAGCAATTGCTTGCCTACCAAAATTTCAGCAAGTGAGGTTTACATGGATAAATACCAAATTACGTAGTAAGCATGGATGGTGATCTGTTACTCTCTGCATTTGAGCTGGTGCAGAACGAGAAAGAGGTACAGCACAATGCTAGCCCAAATTAAAGTCATTTTCAATTGAGCCAATAATTACATACAGGTGGGACCCAACTTTTCCATGATACAGGTCACTCATCAGGTTGACCAGACCGTGGATAGGCAATGAAATGAAATATCCTCCATTGAATATTTACTAATTGATGGATAGTTTTTAAGTTAAATATGGACTGTTGGCTATCTTTTCTCGGTAACCGCGCCTATAAAAAACGATTGATAGATAATTAATGTCTAGCAGGGGAGTTCTTAGTAACATTGCCCATAACCATTTGATGACTGGTCTGGATCACTGAAATGTAGACCCACCTGTACAGGGTGCTGGCCTGAATAAAAATGGCTGTAATTTGGGCATACTAATGTATACTCTTACAAATAACATTAGGTGGGAAGTTTTTTTTTTTTCCCTACTTCCCTTTGTATCCTAAATAGTTCTGGCAATCATCTAGGCCAACTAAATGCAGAAAAATACTATCCTGTTAAATGTGACTTCTGCTGTCTGCACCACCCTGAATGCATAGAACAGATTACCTCAGTTTCCCATAATGCTTGAGCAAATCACGACTTCTGAATATCTTCATGGGCCCTTTTACATATCACTAAATACCTTTAAGAACGAATAATATGTGCTAATAAATTATCCTAGGCTAACAGCTTAGTGAGGTTTAGCATTCATAGTAGTAGTCATAATTGAAAGTAGATTTAAGATGTTTGTTGGACATGTGATGATGACATTTCAGAGTATGGAATGGGAAGAAATGCAACTACCAAGGGAGATGTATACAGTTTCGGCATTCTTGTGCTTGAAATAGTGACAGGGAAGAGGCCCACAGATGATATGTTTGTAGGTGGTCTGAGCTTGCCAAAATGGGTGAAGAGCCATTATCATGGTCGGCTGGAGAAAGTCATTGACTATTCACTTATGAGAGCTTCGTGGGATCAGAGTCCTGAAGTGAGAAACATGTCAGAAGTTTCCATTTCTGAACTGATAGAACTAGGCCTTCTTTGCACCCAAGAGGCCCCTTCAGCTAGACCCACCATGCTTGATGCTGCTGATGACTTGGATCGACTGAAGCGCTATCTCACCGGTGATACCACCGCAACCTTTGCCTCATCACTTGGGATATCATCCTCTACCATTACATGAGGAGACTTTGAGTATGCTGATGATTGACTGATCTACAATTCTCTGTAAAGTTCAACAGTGATGGATGTACTCAAGATTTATAGTGCTTGGTCTGCTCAAATGGTTTGGTGATTGTAATTGACCATTATGTGGGTTCCATTTCAGATCATCTGGATGATCTCAACTTCAGTGTACAAACTGCTGACTTTCAGCGGTTCATGATGGAAAGAAACATTTTATTCAAATGATGGTCAGGATTGCGTGTTCAAATCGTCTTGGGCTTTGGCTTATCAATAATTAGGCATATTCGATGAACAACTTCAGTGACTTCAGGGATAATACATTTGATGTGGAGATTGAGACAGACCACCAATTCAAGTGGCCAAAGTGATCCCATCTTTTGTACTCCAACTTGAAATAGTAATTTCCTACAGTGCAAGATAGCAGAATGCATCTATGGATACACCCCTCTATTTCCTAGCAATTACAAAGACACCCCTCTATGGAACATTTACAAATACATCCCTCTTTTCTGACAATGAAAAAAAAAAAAACACAATGTGCACTTTTCTGAAATTACGAACACCCATCTATGGGAAATTTATACATACACTGTTTCTTTTTCTTGAAATTACTAACATCCTCCTATGTTTTTATGCAGCCAATCGTTTGAGTAAAATGGAAAATATATAACCATTTTGAACTTAACCAAATTATGGTCAATTTATATTTAAACTGACACATTGGTTGCTTGGAATAAACCATGGTTGAAATCTATGGAACATTGGTTTAACAGAATGGCTCAAATCATCTCTTTGAGATAGAATGGAAAGTCCATCCTAGCATATCTAAATGGGAACCACCAGGTACAAGATCCAAACTATATACCCATTGGCCCATCCATGCAGTCCCACTAGATGAAATATCGAATCCATTCACCTATATACCCTAGCTATGTTGGACCCACTAGATAAAAGAACCTACCCATCATGCAAACATAATCCTTTTCATACCACTCTGAGCCATTAGAATTCAGACCACCTATCTTAACAAGCTATTGGATCTGTACTGGTGCCTGCGTTGGGATTAAATGTGCCAGTTTCCATGACCAAAAAATAACTAATATGATATTACATCTGCACTGCACTATGATGGTATGTGAAAAATATAATTACTGTGTAGATTTTCAATAATAAGATTAATTTTATTTCACGAAAAGAAAACCAGCAAGGTAGAAACACTGCCAAAAAACAAAAATGAAGAACACAAAAACAAAAACTTAAAAGAAACTATTCATCAAATTAAATGGAAGAACGAAAAACTCATTCCCTTGCAAGACCATCTGCTGGCACATTTGCCTTTCTTAAAATATGATGAAACGAAGCACCCAACTATCCCGAAATATCTGGCACCTCCTCCACTCAATCCGCCAGTCTCCAAGGATGAGAAGCCTTCCCCAATCCCCACGGATAGCCAAAAAATAATCACCTTCAAGAACAGCATTAGATCATTCCATCTTAAGCTATTGATATGATTGCTGTGTAATTACAATTTCAAAAAGCATCACAGTTCAGTGCAGATGCAGTGTCATCTTGGAAACTGGCACATTTAATCTAGGTCTCTTTCCTTTGGTAATAGTGGGTGACTTGGCATGTTCTGTGAGGTGGAAGAACTGGTGCATCGTCCTTGGAAAATTCAACCAGGGTTAGACAAATTGAAGGATATTCTTCTGGGTCAAGAGAAAGTAATCCTTTTCCCACATGCTGAGAGTGGCTAATTCTGCTGCTGATTCTCTAACTAAGGACGGGATCTTACCTGTTGGGTTGATGCTCAATGTGTGACTGTTTCCTTGTCTGGAAAGGACCAACTTCAGGATTGTTAAGATCATCCATCAGTGTGACTTTTTAACATCTCGGTCAAATGAGGCACATTATTGATTATGCATAACAATGTAAATGTTTAGTTTTAACGTTTCTTTGGCTCCTTATCCTTTTCCATTTTGTCCTAATTTTATATTTAATTTTTTCGTGAAAAAAAAAACACTAAAATGAAATGTCAGAACTCCAATGTTTCAGCCCACATGTATAACAAAAAGATCTCCAAAGTGAAATTGACTACTATGCTTTATAGTCCTCCTAGAATGAATGATTCTAATTCATAAAACTTAGGACAGCCTGCTAAACTAAAATCAATGAAACAGTAGTTGCCATGACAAAAATGCAGCACATAACAAGAAGAAGATGTCTCATTTTACCTACATTTATTACTTGCAGTTCACATTTCCGGACAGATAAACAAAGAGGGCATCAAAGTTTTGCAGACTCTATTTTCGTTCCCTTGGATCTCTATCAAGAGCAAACATGGAAAGTAAATCATTATGGAAGAAGATGATGATAGTCTGGATATGTTTTAAGATCCAACATGTATAACTATACATCTTTGGAGATGAATGTTTACTTGATACAGTGTGTATACAATAAGCAATCCACAAATATACTCATCATGTAACTGACATGAAAAAATTAAAAATATACATTCCATGTAACCGATTTCTCACAAACAAAAAGAGGTTCCCCGAGCACTGATGAGCCAAGAAACATGAACTGAACACCAACGCATCCGAATTTGATGTTGCATAGAAAATTTCACAAACACAATTCTGCCTGCACGACTAAATTGAAAAGGACAGCATTGCCTGTTACAATAAGAAAGTACATAATTAACTTTCATCTCTAGATACGTGATTTGTCTAGAAAAATCAGCTGCACTTATTTGCGAGTTCTACTCATATTTAGTGATGATCTCTAGATATGTAGCACAAATCAAATAACCTTTGCTAGCATCTATGCATGGAAACCCCCACTATATCACAATAAGCAGGGTTTTGCAGTTACACTTACACACAGGTGTGGAAATAAACCAATCCACACACAGCCATATATGTGTGGGACACAGACACCAGATATAAGATTGGCCCACCATGTAGATGCTGTGGCAAAATCAGGCCAGACTACTCTTCAAGTGGTCCAATATAAAGGTCATTTTTCACCTCTGAATTGTATTGTACACTGTCAGCCACCTGATGAGTAGACCGGTCTCTTTTTTGGACAGGCATCTACATGTGAGACCAACCGGATCGACAGTTCAAATGTCACACAAATGTCCGCCTTTGAGTGCAGGGGCCTCCACCTGTGTAAAACTTGCAAATTTCATGATAAGCATATGCCACAGCTACCAGTAAGCCAAGGAAACACTCATAAGATTCAGGAATGGTGTGAGAAACATAGTATAAAAGCAGAATGAAAGGGCAAAATTAGCAATGCAAGATTAGTTTAATACAAAGAACAAACTAGTATATGAAAATAATAATGGAAGAAAAAACCATGAAGAAGCCAACAATACCAAGTCAACCCACAGTGATCATTTTAACAAAATCAAAAATTCAAGATGTAATGTGAGGAAAAGCACCTCCATGGCAAAGGCTATCAAGGATTCATCCAGAGGAGAGTGCTTATCAGCTTTCCGACTACTCATCCGAGACTGCATTACCTTTAGCTGTTCACATATTGCCTTCAGCAACTTAATTTCCTCATCTCTCCTTTCAGAAGCTTCTTGCTTCATAATCCGTGTGTCATCCTCAAGTAGCCGCAATCGTTTTTTGAGTTGTTGCACCTCAACTTGAAATGAAGCAATTCCATTTTTGGGATCCATGGCAACCCAATCACCATCCATTTTAAAGCCACTTGGCAGTGCAGAAAAGTTTTCCTCATGGTGTGCATATGGCATTGCCTTCATTATCCATTGGGTATCATCTTTAGAGAGATGTTCAACACGTTTTTTCTTCTCTAAATCCAGCTCTTCTAGCCTCTTCTCAACCTCCAAGACCCGTTTTTGAGCCACTTGCTTCTGAGGATCACAGAATTGGTAACTATCAAGATTTTGTGGTACTTCATATATGTCATGAACACTCGCGCAACGTATTATATTTCCATCCATCTCTGTTTCTACACATGGCATGCTACATGATTTGAAGTCCGATAAGTTCTCTGTATCTTCAGCTTCAGAACTTGCACCTGACAATGATCTACCAGTGTCCAATACAGTCTCCAATCCTGTTGTTGAAACATGCAATGGTTTCCTGCTAACTGCCAAACGGCTCGAACGGGTCCTTGATCCAGCCCGCAGGCTTGCAGAATATGCTGCAATAGTCACCTGAAGCTCCTTTTTTGCCAAAACCCATTCAGATGTAAATCCTTCATCGGCAGACTTGCAACGAGATAACTCTTGTACCCTTTTAGTCATCTGTTCGATTCGTTCCCAGTAAGAACTGCAGTCTTCAACTGTTGATTCTGTATACAAGTTTTGCGTCTCATCATGTATCTGACTCAACTCTTCATTCTCAATCATATTATTCCACTGATTCTTGGATCCAATTTCAGTATTAGATTCATGGGTAGTGCTCCCTGGATTTTCTCTCTTTGTTGAATAGGATGCCCCCCTCTCAACACACTGCTCCATAGAATTTGAGCCTTTACAGCACTTAACAGGTGGAGAGAGGCTCTGTCCGACAGTTTTCCAGACACCCACTTCATCCAAGTGATAATAACCTTCATGTAAAGGCCGATTTTTGGGAAATTTTGCTTCTCCAATATCAAGATCAGTGAATCCCAAACTCAACAATTTATGCTTATAGGCCTCAAGTTGAAAGAAGAGAGAAGCAATTTCCATTTCCTTGCGATACAAGAGCTCTTCAAAAACTGCCAGTGATTGCTCAGCATGGTGCATTTTTTCTTCTGTCACTCTCCTATATTGATTAGCCTCCATCTTCTCTACAGCCTTCTCCCCCTGCAGACGCAAAATCATGGAGAGGGCTTCATTCACTGCAGTTGTGGAGGCTTCTCTTTCCACCTCTAGCTCAACACAGAGCTTCTGCATGAGTTGATGTTGGGCATAGAGTGCTTCTTTTAATGCAGCAACCTCATTTCCAGCCATCGCCAAATACATATTACTTTCATCCATTGCACATACACTCAAGTCCACAAAGGAATCAAAGTTCGCGCCTTTACACTATCAGATGAAGAATGGTATCTGCACCAAAACTCAAATATAACCAAATAGCTGTTACAAACTCTCAAATTAAATCATGGAATTATCACATATCCAGTTTCTCACCGCTTCCTCTTGAACGGAAGCCATTAGCAAAATCAAACATTGATTAAATCCTAAGGAATATTAATCTGAAATGAAAAACACCAAATCCATGAAAAGCTATCCTCCTGAAATTAAAAGCAGTGGTATATAAAGCACTCTAGTTAATCAATTCAACTGAAGGAACTGAATACAGAGCATGTGTATCGGACCAAACATGAAAAACTGCTGTGACACTAGAAAATGAAGGAAGGGTGAAGAAGGGAATGTGTAGCTTTTTACCTGACAGTTTGTGGGAATTGGGTGGATAAGAAAAGCCTTCTTCGCGCAATAAATCTTCTGCTCCAAGACTATCAAGATTCAAGAAATCAAGAAATCATTAGATGAGCAGCCATCCCTCTTTGAGAAACCACGAGACGAACTTTACATGGAAGCAATCACACAAACCAAAAGGTAGAAAAGAAAAAAAGAAAACCCAACAACTAAAACAATTCTTCTCAACAGATAACTGGGTATTTACAACACTGCAAACCAGAACATTCAAACATAAATGAAAATAGAATTCAACTTTGCAAGAATTTTGCACAGAAAGAAGGCTTCATACCATTAGAATGATTCATTCAACATCAAGATTGCAAACAAAACAGCTCTACGTGAGAGAAGAGACATGATTTCATCCTCTTTCAACCAAAAACAAAAGACAGACTTTCACAAATCCAGAAGCTGTGAATTCCTCACTAAATAATGAAAACCCACTGTGGAAATTTGCAAAGAAGAAGGATTCTTCATGACTCACAGAAAACAAAAGATCACCCAAGTTCAACTTTTGAAAAATGATAAAAGGCAAGGTGACTCATGTATGATTTTGAAATATTTCTCATAACCCCCTAAAACAGTGCCTGGATTTATATAAAAGCAGAAACCATAAAGTCTTTATAAAGGAAAGAAAACCCACATCACAAATTGAATGGAAAGAACAGGAAGTAGAAGATGAACCTGTTGTCTGTTGAAGTGAGAGAAGTGGCCCATGACATTGAAATTTGCAACTTTTACACATCATTCATGGGTAATTCAAGTTTTTCGTTCTTCTGATTTCTTAAAACATTTTTCCTTCCTTCCTTTGCTTGAGAAAGATTTTAAAATCCCAACTGTTTCATTTTCAAATCCACCTTTTCCTTCTTTGGACAGGAAAAGACAACAGAGAGATTCCCACGTCTGCTGTTGGATATACACCAAACATCATCTTCCTCATGGTGGGGAACACAGAAGGACGCTCTGGGTAAGGTTGTAAATGGGCCTAGAACGAGTCCGGACCTAGGTCCATTTACGCTGGCCTTGTGCAGGCCTTTTGTTTGCATCAATTTGAATTCTAGGAATTCATGGTAAAATGTGTACCACAAATGACTTTTAGGAGCGTCGGTATCGGTAGGGACGTAAATGGGCCCCCAATTCTTCTGTTATCCGGAGGTTCTAAACCATTAAAAATTAGGTCTGGGTCCTGTTTCGATTCCACCTTGGTTCGGGCCCGTGGACCAGAAACCTGACATAAAACTGATCCGCCAATCCATAAAACTGATCCGATCTGATACGCGGATTTTTTACCGAACCGAAGGTAAACGGATTGGTGACGGATTGAAAATTTTGTAATCCGTTAATAGCGGATCGGTGACAGATTTCACCCTCAATCCACGGATTCAATCAAATTCGATTCGTTGACATTAAATATCAATAAAAAAGACTTAAGGGGTGCAAATATAAGTTAAGAGGTCTAAACTTAAGGGGTCTAAATATAAGTTAAGGAGTTTAAATATATTTGTAATTTGTATTTTTTTGTGGATGGTTAGATCTCTTTCTTTAACATTAGATTCAACAGATTAAACGGATTAAACCAATTATATCCGATCCTCCACGATCGGATCGGTTTTTAATAGCTACAGATTGGTGACGAATTCCAAATTCATCAATGCGTATGTAACGATTTGGTAACGAATTTGACCTAATCCGCACCAATCCAATCCGTGTACACCCCTGACATATTACCTCATGTTTCAAAAATCTCTCATAAAAATCATATTTTTCTAACATCATTCTCTATCTAAACCTGGATCCGGACCCGTCCCATATATGATTCTGGTTTCGGTTCCGAAGCCAAGAAACCGATTCCGAAATGGTTCCGGATCCGAATCCGGTTCCACATTTTCCTTAACGATTCCAGGTCCACCATGGATTCGGACCGGAATCAACCCATTTACAACCTTAAGCTTCTGCGAAATGATTCAGCTCCTTGAGGATTTTCGTTTTCATAAGAGGGAAGAATTCTCTACCTCTTACATGGGAAATTGAAATCCTTTCCATCGAAGAATATTAGTTCATTTTCTTCTTTTTTATGAGAAAGATGCATCACATTAAACAATCACAAAAGGAATGCATGTAAAACCAAAACAAGTTTTCTTTTTCTCTCTATTAGGGATTCCTCTTGTTGCGCAAATGCACTTAAAAGAGGTGAGGGGAAAATGATATTAAGTAGAGATGTAGATGGGATGATGGATCCATCGTTTTGGTGACATTTGATTTATTAGGAGGTTGGTTTGGTATTTATTCTCAATTTTTCTTTAATTTATTTTCCATAAAAGGAGAAATTATCTCATGGTCATTCATGAATCCTCCCTTACATTTATTCAATTTTAGCCACTTTTGGCAATGCATTTCTTATTATTTTAGGAATTTAGTTATATAAAAACAAAAAGGTAAGGGTCTAAAACGCCTAGGACATGTTTGCATAACACTATGCAAAAGTAAATGATTTTTCATAATTTGGTGCGGCACCCTTCCAAATAGACAAGACTCGAGTCCAAGCTCTTGGACTGTTTGCGCGTGTCAATCCCGCACATGGAATCCTCAATTGTAAACTAACTCGATCCTAAATTGTCTAAAGAGGGAGAATGTTCTCCTCTGGGCATATTAGCTCATGGGTCCACTTAAATGCATGTCTATCAATAGGAGTATGGCAGATGGAAAGTTCCCCTTGTAGAAAAGGCGGAGCCAAAAAAAATCAGCCCCACCTGATTATCCTACCCTTTGGTTCAATAGGCACTTTAACCGTCGGATTTTATTGATATAAGGGTGAGTGAAGGTTCAATGATGGTAAAATCGTGCCTGTCAAAACATGAAATGTCAAGAGTATCAAAGGAGCTGCACAGATCAAAAGTGCACTCAAGGAGCTGCAAAGTGCTACATGCAGTCTGTTCGTACAAGAACACTTTCCATCTTATGGGCCCACCTGGAATCCGGGCTGCTGACTGTCTAATGAGTGGCCCAAATCCTTGTGCTTGATGCCCAGGTGACTGATCAGGGCACAGGTACTCTGCAGAAAGTGCCTCCTTGGCCCTAAATGGAGGACATGCACTACAAGTGAGGAATGTGCTCTCATGATGTTGATGGTAGCTATGATTCCCCTCCATCTTGACTCATTCTGCTTGTTGGGGGATTGTGAGCACAAAAATGTCCAGCACAACAACTTTCTCATAATACATGCCCCAGGTCCATGCACCTTTCATCATTACCTAGTTCACCTCCACCTGACCTACAGGACCTTAATTGGAGCAAGGCCCAATTTGACACTCTTTCTTGCTCATAATCACCCCCCGATTGAATCTAAAGGACCATTTAACTTCAAAGCTATTAAATCAAGGATTGAGATAATTTGATGGGACTAATTTACTTCTAGTAGGAATTAAACCAAACATCTTTCTTCTGCAGGGACAAGACTCAAGAATTAATTTTCTGAATACGAAGCTCATATCTGCCCTGGAATAAGGTACAACTGAATTTATATAGTTCTTTTTTCAGCAAAAAAAAAAAAAAAGACCAGCAATTCAATTAATTTTCAAACTGAAAATTGAGAAAACTAGAATGCTGATATTCCCACAAGGCCAAATAAGCCTAGAAATCCAGTTATAATTTATTTGATACATTTGATTAATGATCCCAACATGTGTCATGTTTTGGGGCCTAAAAGACAATTGGTTGGATGATTTTCTTTTTCTTTCTCTCTTTCCCTTTTGTTTTTTTTTTTTTTTTGGGCCCATGTTGGCTTGGTGGCCAACGGAGAGTAAAGAAACCTACCCACCTACGATTTGATCCGTGGGTGGGAGTGCGGCAGCGAGTCTGCCATCCACAGTTACCCCCCTATGATTCACAGGTTGGACGATTTGAATCTTGCTTGAACACCATAGGTTTGTTTGCTTGGCTGCTGTTTTCTGGGCACGATTTTGCTCAAACACAGCTAAAGACGTTGCACAAATGCCTCATTAGGGTTGGAACCAAAAAAAATTATCATCTTTTAGTATTTTTCATGTAGGCCCTTAGGAATTCTTTTTATATAGTTACCACCCTTTATAGAAAAATTCATGGGTTGGCTACTTGTTTAGCCCAAGAATCATGCATTGGATCTTCATTAAAAAAAATGTATATAAAAGGAGCTCAAGAATAAATAAAGTGATAGGGAGTTGTTTAAAAGTAAAGAAGATGATGTTTAAAAGTAAAGAAGATGAAGCACTTGGGCTCCACCCTAGACTTGTTGCTAACCGTTGTGAAACGTCAATTTGGCGCGTCTTGTTGGGGAATCTAAAGTTGGGATCCTTGACACTCTCAATGAGTGGAACCCATGGAGGGGCCCACTCATTATAAGATTGAGTATATGATCAATAATATAATTAATTTTCTTCTTAATAATATATAATTAATTCTGTTTATCATGTTATTAATCATTGATGTTGGGAACAACTTCAATTGGAGTCAGATTTGGGGAAAACTATATGTTTCGATCTATGGACCTAGGATCCGATATACGAGTCTCTAATGTTGAAAACTATAGCTCAAAACCAACTTTGGTTGAACATTTTTATGAAGACAATAAACATGCATGATGCACTGTTATAAGTTGAATGATATTCTTATTTTAAGATAATAATAAAAATAAATGAAAACGAAGTCAAAACCAATTATGGAATTGGATCCCGATCTTCTAGTTGGAATTAGTGCCGAAATCAGAATCGAATCTAGGTCATTTTGTTAGAACTGGGTCTAGAATCGAGAAAACAAGTTCGGAGTAGGAACCAAATCCGGAAACGATTTCAAGTTCAGTAACCTTCTGACCTAGAAGGCTAGAACCGAGCCCTTTACATCCCTAAATAAGACAGACAGATGCATGGGGCTGAGGAATCCAGACTTCCTTCTGCTAGACAATTAAGAAAAAAAAGTTCCACTTGGAAGTACATGAATGGAAAAGAAAATTAATGTTGTATCCTCTAATCATCTTACAATTTTGTCACAAAACTCAGTCAAGACATGTATTTTTGTTTTTTTGATTAGGCAGCGACCAAATGCAGGCAATCTCCCTAATAATTTATCTTTTGTTTCAATTCTATTTTAATTTAAGTCTGGTCTTTCCACTGTTGGACCTTCCACCCCAAGTGTTTCAGTCATTGTCTGATTCCTTATACTAATATAATATTCTCATTTCTGTGTCTCATAACAAGGGGGAGAGGGTGAACATGGCCTCCCAAATTTTCTGACAGTTTTGGGTGATTTTTGCATATAGGTCCCCTGAAAAAGTTACATGGTAGTAGTACCCCTGTGAAAAAGACTTTCTCCCTACATAATATAATGTAGCAAAGTTTTGGCCTTTAAGGGGTCTCACACACACAGAGTCCAGAACGAAACAGGAGATCCGGACTCCACACACGAAGAAGGTGCAGGATTTTCAATCTCCATTGTCCCTGAGGAGAAAATTCCCCTATATATCCCCTATAGTTGTGGCATTAGGCATTTAGTTTTCATGTATGAAACCCCAAGGGGTAGCTTAGTTGGCCTAGGACCACGATTTGTATCCGGAGGTTGTAGGTTCGAAACCGCACTGCCACACTGGGGCTACTGGAGAATTTACCAAGCTTCCCTCCGGTCCCGGAGAGATTAGTCTAGCCAAAGGGTTGGGAACCCTCTAATAGCAAAAAATAAATAAATAAATAAAGAAAAATAAAAGTTTTCATGTATGAAATCCAAGGACCTGGATTTTATTCAGGTTGATGCAGTGGACCTAAATTCAAATTGGGTCAAAATATTAGACCTGTAAGAGTTCTTCACAACCACCACATTAGGTTCTACTAGCACTCTTGGCCCCATTAACATCCTAATCTAGGAAGTTGTTGCTCAACTTTTAAGGCAAACTAGCTTTTTCGGTTCCTCTAACAGGTAGGGATGCAGGTGCATACCTGATTTTCCAATTACCTATAGGTTCCAATCGGTCAAAAACCAGGTTTGGAACCTTTTTAGGTTTCAATTGACAAACGGGTCTGTGTCTAAAACCCAATTTAGATTCCGATTGATAAATTGGTCCAATTCCAAGTCCATATTGGTTTCGACCCGTGGACCCGAGACCTGACATATAAGTCTCTAATGTTCAAATTTAGCTCAAAATCACTTTGAGCCCAAGACCTGATATATATATATATATATATATATATGTTTAATCCTGATGCTAGTAGACTTGATGCACCATTATAAGTTGAGTGATATCCTTATTTTAAGTTAAATATTATAAATAAAAAAAAAAGTAACAATTCTGAATTGGTTTTGGAACTATATCCCGATCCTCTAGTAAAACCAGGTTCCGGAACTAAATCCGGGTCCTCTAATTATAATCGGGTCTAAAACCAATAAAATAGGAATCGGATCCGAAACTGGAACCGTCATTTAGAAATGGGTCTTAGTCTGGGTCCAGTATGATTCCGGCCAAAAAACCGACCTCTTTGCAACCCTATTAACAGGGGGAGTTCACCTATCTCCTCACACATGCCTGTCCCACTTAAATTAACACCTTGCCCCCACAGTAACTAACCCTACCCTAATCTGGCATTGACCATAAATTATCCATCCCAAGTTCTTATCAATATGCATAAATGTATTGACAAAATGAATGATGAAGAAATTAAAGACATGAAATTGTTTAATCAAATTTTTATTTCCCCTCAATATTATTCATCTTTTGATTCTTGATTGTCATGTATCCACATGGACTCCCCAAATGAACATGACCAATTAATGCCCAAGTAGCTGGGGACTGCTGCCTCATAAAAGGACTCATGCGATGGTACTCGACCAAAGGGCTCCACGGTTCCACCTGTAGGCTGTAGCACCCTTTGTTGTCTTGGCATGGAGAAAGAAAGATGGGTCATTGTCTTGGGATGGAGAAAAGAAAGATGGGTCAGCAATTGGGAATCTTAGTAAAATGATGTTAGTTGTCTTTTTTATCATCATTCAATACAAGACAACGGCAGGCAACTTCATTCACAAAAGGACAGACACATTCATCACCCATCATCAACTCTTATCTTTCTTTATTAAAAGCACGCTATCTTTCTCTCCTTCTTTCCCTTCTTTTCAAAGAAAGTTGCTTCAGAGACGTTAGAGAAAGGAGTGGAAAGATACAGACGATGGCAGAGCGTTTAGAAGAAGAAATGTTTGTTTTGAAGAATTCATACTTCATATTGCCTTTTCCTAATTTTAACTTTCTCACTCTTTTTTTTTTTTTTTTTTTTAAGAAAATCTTCTTCTTATTGAGCCCAAAATATTATCACACAGTAATAGATCTATAGACACCAACACAAAGCTCAATTTAATTAGAGATGAAATTGGAGTTGAATTAATCACATCTAAAACACAGGATTAACATCAATGAAGTAAGTTAGAGCCTCCCTACCCTCTATTTTGTACTTTTAATTGAACCACTCTAGTCTAACAGTGAAACATTTTTTTTTTTTTTTTTTTTTTTTGGAGAAGATTATAAAAATACCCTTGCTTGAACTTAGCAAGTCTCATGACTCAATACAAGGTAAGTGGGGCCTACCTTGATGACTAAAGATACGGCATGACGATGGAAAGGCTTGGATGTGTATTAGAAATATGTAATATCAAGTGGTTCAAATGATTCAAACTCTCTGCCTTAAGTCCTCAAAGTATAATAGTTACACATTGTATAAACTTCTTATAATAAAATTGAATGGGGACTAATGTCCAAAATAGTGTGAAATGGGATCGGGTCTAATCAATGGTCTTTGTGTATGTGAATAGATTGGATTAATCAAATGTAAACTCCTATATAAAAGTCTAAAAGAGAGCATTTGTAAAAAAAAAATGTGTTCCGAAAAAATTATCATTTCATTGTTTTTTGGTCAAAATCAAAGAACCGGAGAGTATCATCACCATTTGGTTAGGTTAGACGGTTATTTCGGACAAATTTCAGTAAAAACACAAAATGTAGGAGACATTTTTGAGGTTGTGTCAAGATGTATGGGCGTTGTTATAAAAAAAAAAATTTACGTTTTTGTATGTGATTATCCATTGGAGGGGTGTACTCCGACTGAAGTAAATTTGGGGTGCGCGCCTACCTTGTGGAAGCCTTTTTTTTTTTTAACGGAAGCCATGTTAAATGAGTAGGTGAGATTTATAGTAGATAGGAATAGGACCATTGCACAGATTTTAAAATAATGTAAGAAATGGTAATAGCCCAACAAATCTTTGGAAGCTAATTTCATGAGATGCCTGATTAAGTTTCCAAATTGGCAGTCAGAAAAATTTTGGTCATGAGTCCATAATCAACATCCAAATAAGATCATGGCACTACATGTTCACTAAATGTAGGTGGAAGGTAAACTGTTGCCATCAAATGGTCCCATGACCTTTTGAATAAGTGGTTGAACTAAATGAATCAGAGGGACCAGTTAACTAAAATTCCTTGCCGGCAAATGCCCCACAACAAGCCAAATAGAATATGTGCCATTGTTTATTTTTCCTTTTCAAGGATATACTTAATCTTCCCTCCTAATCATCTAGAACTTTTTTTTAACAGTGCAAATGGATGATCAGAGCATGAACTAGTAAAAAAACTGGGCCACAGTATACCACGGCGGATCTTAATTATTAATCATGTTTCAACCCATGAGCCCAATTCTCAATCCAATTATTAGTAAGGAATGGAAACAAGGTTATACCCCCATTTTAGAAAAAATAAAAATCAAATGACGCCTCCGATAGTGGCCGCCATGTGAGGCATGTGAGGATCTAACGAAAGTCAGATTCACTAGGTATTGTCGTTGATCTATTTTAAGGCCATTAAATGGACGGTCAAATAATAACAATCTAAAAGATGATTTTGGTTAATAGCTAAAATTGAAACCCTGAATAAAATAATGATACTAAACATCAAATCAATGTGGCAAGAAGGTGACCCATTGCTATCATCTTCCAATAGTGGTAAATGCTTAGAAATCTCTAATCAAGATGATTGGACCAAATGCATCACGCGGTTTCTGATATTGATGATAGTCGGTAGGTTAAAGTTAGTTATTTATCATGTTATTATATGGAGGGGTTAAAGCTACCATACAGCAGCGCTGCATCTTAGTATGATGCAGCGCTTGGCATATGCAAGTGGATGGGGCCCACCTTTAAAAATTCCAATCCGTCCATCGTCTTTTACACACATCCGTTTCTTTGCATATATAACTTCAAATTGTTTTTCATGGGGCCTACCGTTAGATAGACCTGTTGATTTTAAATATGTGCCCAACTTCTATTTCCATAAGGAAGGAGAGAGAGTTAATAGAGTTGAATCATGTGTTCAGGATTTAGTTAATCCAACGGTGTGCATATTGTTGATTTGAATAATAATTTTCAAGTATATCCCATCGTGGGTGTTAGAACCGATGAATGGATTGGATTTCTTAAGGGTGGCCCCACCCACTTGCATATGGCAGGCACTGCATCATAGTGTTTGGTAGCTTTGCCCTTATATGGAGTATTTTCAAAAGGCAAGAAAGAAACTCCCAATTGTGCCCACAATAAAGAACAATTTAACGTTGACCAATCGTCATTACTGTTGTTATAAACCAATCCATCTAAATCTGGACCTGGATTTGATTAATAATGCGGCCAAATCTGTGGATCTAGACCCAAAACAATCTATATCAGGAGTTTTTAAGCAGGGGTCAGTTGCCATCCATACCTGATTTTGGTTAATAGTCAGAATCTAAAGCCTAAATAAAAGGACTGTTTGAGAATTCCAAATGCTACCCCCCAAAGAAGAAATCCAAATGCTTAACCCCCCTCTAACATTTGGAATTATGGAAATTCATACCGCTAAAAGTGCATTTTCAAGTGGTTTTGAATTCTAAATTCTTGCATCAAACCATTTGAAATACCCTAGAACAAGATGTCATATCATGTCATAAATCCTCCAACCAAACATGCCCTTATCAAATTCCAATTTGCATGGGTTAGTTGTTAAACAGAGTTTGTGGATGGGAAGATCAAATCTATGTGACATGAAGGTGACCCAATGCTATCATCTTCCAATAATGGTAAATGGTTAAAAATGTCTATTAGGATGGTTGGACCCCCAATGAATCAAGCAGTTTCTGATATTGATGATAGTTGGTAGGTTAATGTTAGTTATTTATCATGTTATTATATTGAGTATTTTCAAAAGTTAGGAAAGAAACTTCCAATTGTGCCCACATTAAAGAACAATTTGACGCCGACCAATCGTCATTACTGTTTTTATAAACCAATCCAACTAAATCTAGACCTGGATCTGATTATTAATTAAAGACTTTCGAGAAATACTTTCTTCTTCCCATAATTTCACAGTAAGATTCATTGACAGAAAAGATTACGTTTATAAAAAAATATTAACCAACCATATCCAAAGAATGTTTAGACAGGGGTCAGTTGCCATCCATACCTCCAAAGTTGTTGCCTTTCTAACCACATTGCTAACTGATAGAGTCAGCAGATACAGGATGCAGGCACTCTTCCTGATTCTGATATGCATGAGAGTCATCAATTGTGGGCTAATATTTTACTGAGGTATGAAGCAGGACCTGAAAACAGTTGCATTGGACCTAAGCTTAGATTAATGGCAGTTTTTTTTATCATAAGTATAAAGAAGAAATCAAAAGAGAATCCTAGAGAGAGAGAGGTGGAAAAAATGATCAATCAAACCATTTTTAAATATGGTTAGAGGTCAATCTTTTCTACTACTTAGACTGGTAAGCATTGTTTAATTTTAAAATGACCATTTCAAGAGCCTCAGTCAAGTTCAGGAAAACAGTTGACTCAAATCCGGTCATGTTGATTCATCTAAAAACTACATCTGCTTTAATCAAACAAGTTCCTAAAAAGATTCCATCCCTGCTCATTCCAAGTGTAACCCAAAGTATTAAAACAGCAGCAATGAGCTCAGTACTCCATCATCAACTTCCATGGCAAGATTTGGACATACTTTAGGTCCCTGGTTTGCATCAGGGCCCAGATTTTAGGTCCACTCATAAACAGGTAGCCTCAGGCTCATGTTCAGCAAAATTTGTGTCATGGAGCTCGGGATCAGGTTGCTTATTGCAGCTTTTGCGCAGCCAGATAAAGAATGGAAGCACTGAGCTTCAACCCTTTCTAGTGAATGGACTTATCAGAGACTACTAACTCAGGCATAATCCAAAACAAGGCACATGAGGAACCCTAGACAATTTAGAAAGGATATAACACCTTGATGGGAAACTCATTTTGTCATGCTAATGCTGCGTAACATTGGGTGAAGACAAGCTAAGTTCTTGCCATGATTTTGCTTTTGCGATACTTGCACTCAAAAGTGTAGGAGCACACCTGCTACAATCGCCAGCAGAAAACTGTCTAGGCCTTCCAATTGAGCCCGTTGAAAAGGGTACCCGGCCCGGCCCAAGCCTGGAAATATAGGGCTCTTAAAAAAATTGAACCTAGCGGACTGGGCTTGGACAAAGACTTTAAAGCCCAGGTAATTGGGACTGGGAATGGATAGAACATGCCCGGCCCGCCAGCAAGGTATTTTTAACGATCATGCACCTGTCTGTGCAAGGCAAGAATATTAGCAGAAGTAGAACATATGGATTTCAGCACTTCAACAAGAATAAGAAGAAAGAAGAGAAGAGAGTTTGAATATGTTTCATGTTATGTTAGGGATAGATTAAGTGTTGCATTGTAGTTAATAGCTGGATTGGTATAAAGTGCTAGCCAAGGTTTGGTGATTATGTAATGGAACAAAAAACCGTAATAGTTGTTTGTTGTCTGTTGAATGGTATTTCTTTTGGGCAATCGGGCATGAGTATGATTATATGAACATTGTTTGTTCCTTTTTTGGGTCTCTTTTTTGCAAAATCTTTGTTGTAGGGCCATCTTTTGATGAGCTTAACCATTTTCTGTCAAACACATTACCTTTAAAGTCCCAAGCTCGGAAAAAAACAATAAGGGTTTAAAGTCTGGTTAACATCCGGTATCCAAAGGTAGTATAGGAATAATTAGAGAATGTTTAAGTTATATTCTAAATCGTGCTAAGCCCTATCCCGGTCATGGTCCCGGCCCCGGCCCAACCCAACAAGCACAGGATGGGACTTGACGTAGGCGCATTCAATTTAGGGCCGAGATTGGACAACCCAAGCCCAGGCCCGTCCCGTCCCATTGACGGGCCTAAAACCGTCCCATGTTATCAAATAGGCGTGGAAATATTTGATGGTTGAAATGCTAGTAACATAGGATATTGATTGTCATACTCATACTTATACCACCAAGGGCAGCTCATTCACAAATGAGAAGGCAGAAACGCACAGGAACAGCTATCTAATTAGGAGGTTTCCTGGGTGGAGAACAGATGGAGCATCGGCTAATTCATGATTTTAACTTACTGCTCCCTTTGAACTTGAATTAGCTGAACTTTTTGGGCAGCTAGGATCATCCTGATCACAGTGGTTATAGCAAGGCCTATCATAATTGGATGCAGTCTTGCCTTCTTTAAGTATTTCCCATGTGGACATGAGCTGCTAGCTCATTAGGTAAGGGACATGAAACTCCTCCCTAAGTAACACAGAAGGGATGGATTGAGCACCGGTGAGATGCAGAGAGGTACAGGCCAGTGCACTCTGGAGAGAGGCCTGGGTGATTTTACATTTTACTTTCACTTTCGAACATCCACCATGCACACAAGGGGCAGTGATTAACAGTCCCACAGTCCAATAGGGACAAAGTGAAAAAACCAAAGAAGTATTTCACTTATGTATTAGGGATTATAGTCCAAAAAAAGAAATAGGCGAAACACGTACGGAATTGCAATATCCTACAAGGCCTACTGACGAAGTTACATTTTTGTGTGCCATAGACCAGGACACAGAGTATGAAAACAGCAGAAACCCAAAATGGACAGCAGTAGCACAGATTAATCCACTGGTACTTCAACCTCCATCTTCAAACCAGAGTTGCCAAGAATCTGTAAACAATGAGGGTATTCATTTATCAGTAGGATAAGTGAATGGCTAAATCACTATACAGTTCTCATCTATGAAACCAAAGTAAGATCTCTGCACAAATTGATCGACGTTCAGAAGTTGAACGCTAATTGATTATCACCAGTGGAAGACAAATACTCATAACTTTAAATATAATTCCTTCCTACATTTAGAACTACCAATAACCTACAAAGTCTCATCTGTTGGAGGGTTCAAAGATCAGAGATCAGGGACTTGCCCTGAAAATAGTGAGAATACTGGTAAAGCCCAATTATCAACAATAGAAATTGTGCTTTGTTATCATGAGAACGAGTGGTAGGAACTATGCTGACAAAAGTAGAAAATGGTTGATCACTACAGTATAATACAAGTGAAAAAAATAGCTCAGCCACATATGAACACCATGTTTAGAAGTAACTTAAACTGAGAAAAACTACAAACATCTATAAAAATAAATAAATAAAAAGTATTTTTGCAGAAAAATTCAATAGTTAAACCTATAAGCATAGGGGAGTCGTCGCCCTCATGGTTGTCAGTGTCGGTATCATCATCATCCTTTGATCTACCTAGTTGAAATGGCTTTGTGACTTTTCCAATCATATCCAGTGAATTAAGTTGTAAACATATACAGGAATCAAACTTACTCATAATTTTGAAAGAAAAAAAAAAGGGATTGAGAGGAAAGTAATGGTGCATAAAACTAGTTCAGGCTTGAGTGGAAATTGACAGTGCATAAAACCTAGTTCAGGTTTACAAACAGTTCTTTCAGCGGCATAACCTTTTTTTCGCCAACGAAGCACTCAATCTTTGTTTAAACTTTTCATCCAATGACATTGTATAGCTAATGCAAAGAATTAAACTCACCAGTAAAGAAAAACAAATTCAAGAAAACCAACACATTGAGATACTACAACTTGGGGGATATTCATGTGCATCCAGTGAGGGACAAGCTTAATAGGGCCTACCTAAGGATCCAATGATCATGGGACTTGTGGTGGATGGAAAGAGACATCTTGGATAGGCCCATATATCAAGTTTGGGGTCAATCTCATGCCTCTAACCCCTTCATCCATGGCCCACAAATTTAACGACTTTATATTAAAAAAAAAAAAATTTGACCAGTCCAATCCATTCAAATAGGTGAAAACTCAATGGATCTAGTGCACTTGAGGGGGTTCCATGTGTGTAGATGGATCAGATGTATTATAAAGTCAGCCCCACTATGTTGTCCCTCACCGTAATATGGTGAGGGATGGATGCGCGTGAATATTTCCCCTATAACTTTCCAGATTACACTTCTTTGCAAGGTAAGCTTGTAAGAAAGAGAAAAAAAAAAAAAAAAAAAGAGCACCTTGACAAAGTCGGATAGAACTAACGAAGAATCCATTGTGTAGCCAGCTTCTTCCAGAACATGAGTGAGAACTTGCTGAATCAAATACAAAAGTAACTTAATTAGTGCTAAGACTGGTTGTCAAAAATAGTGGATTGACACCAAATGAGAACCAGAAATGTAAGAAAATAACCAAAGTCATAAAATGAATAAATAAATGAAAAGGGTGTGACATCCCATAAAATAAAGACAAGGAGGAATTATGCAATTCCTAGAGGACAAGTGTCAATGTGTATCTAAAAACATTTCCAATTCCTAGAGGACAAGTGTCAATGTGTATCTAAAAACATTTCCAATTCCTAGAGGACAAGTGTCAATGTGTATCTAAAAACATTGGAAGGTTTCAGTGAATACGTGAAATTTGGTTTTGTCGACCATATCAGTCAGATACCTAACAATCCATAGCCATTTTGGTCAACACCTGTCTGTTTTGGGCCTTTGGCTGAAAGGGCCATGAAATTATTTTAATAAAATGATCACAACATGACGACAAGTTTTTAAAAAAAGTTAAAAATATGATGTTATCAGATTCCATTGCTTCTTCAAAATAAGTATACATTTTCACATGTTCAGAACTCTATAGGCAGCATGTAATTATTTATCTGTTAGTCCAAGAGACTTTCTGATTTGATTTGAGAGTGACAACACCCGACTCAATTTATTTTAAGTCTGTTGACAACCACCTGAAGGGTCCTCTCTTGAAACAGAAAAGGTCAACCACATATAAAATAGATAGATAACTTTAAATAAAATAATAATAAAAAGAAATTGGTCGACATATGAATTGAATTAACCCAACCGTAGAATGACAAACCCTTAAACAAGAATCCACAACAATAGAATTCAACATTCCTGGTTATCAATTCTAACAATAAAATTCCATGCTCTTGTTCCTTGTTATTCTTTCTTGTTTTTCCTCTTGTATTGTTTTCTCCTTTTATTGATTTAGTTTGTTACCGATCCAAAAAAAAAAAAAAATGGTTATCAATTCCTTTATGGTGCCAATTCCATTTCAGCCATGGAATGGATAGTTTCAAGAGTCACATTTTGGAAAAGAATCGGGAAAACCAAAATATTTTTTTTTTGAATGATTCGGGAAAACCAAAATATTAAAAGAAAAAATTTTAAAATAAAAAATAAGAAAAATAGTAGAATTCAACATTGACAATAAAAATTCATAGTTACATAATTGAACATGAACTACACTATAGAATTGGCCATTTCTACCTTTCTACAAGTCAACTATGTCAAGTCATTGACGCAGCCAAGATCCACGATCAAACAATAGTTCAATCTCTTGAAGGATTGATCGAATCCAAAGATGGATTCCAGCTACTAGGACAACCTCACAAGAGGAGAAAACACCAAAATTAAAGAGAAAACTCTCATAACTCAAAAGATTAATTGATAATAAGCATGTCCATTACAATGAGGCCCAACATCCTTTTATAAAGGAGTTGGCTTGATCCCTAAGCAACTATATTTCCTAATATATGAATCATATCTAAAATAAAAAGGAAACTAACTAATATTAATCATAAACAAACCAAACTACTAAATAATACTTCCTAACTAAATGGATGTCCCCTTGGGCCTACTGACTAGACCCAATTGGGTGCAGCCACAGACCCAAATTGGCTAAGAAAGCTACTGTGGAATTATTCTAAATTTATCTTAGGGTTGATTAGGAATTGTTGCTTATTTTGTTAGTAGATGAGAATTAGCAGTTTTCTATTTTCATTATAGTTTACGGTTTTAGTAGTCTTAATACATTATAGATAGAGAAGCCCTCTATTGTAATATAATAGATATGCTTTATTCAATTTATTCAATTAGAGTGATCGTGAGTTTCCTCCTATGGATTGTGCTGTGCCTTAGGGCTAGAATCCTCTTGGATTCGATCAATCCTTCGAGAGATTGATCTATCAACCCAATCGCTGCGTCAGTCATGAACCTAAGGTATATCATATAAAGCAATTAAGGCTTAAGCACACATGCAATTTGTTGTTAAAATGCCCTTACAGGATAAAAATGTCCTCATATATTAATTTAAGGGTTAAAAGATGAAAAATGGAGCACCATTTGTTGTGTAACTGTGTGTCAGTTTCAACCTCAAAAAACCATCCCAGCCAAAATTATCCTGCTTTTGAACAAAATATTAAGGTGAAACGCAGGCGTTCCATTCTGTTTTCACATTTGGACTTTGGAACGAAACATTTTGGCAATCTCTGTTGCAATGGATAGAAATGAAAATTGTTCATTCATTAAATCCCAATTGCAGCACCTTGGAGGAGCTCACTAGCTTAAGGGACTCAAACCCCAACTTATGCCCCACCCTTGCAACAAGGTGCGACCAATTTCAGTTTTTACATGTGGTGGACATTGTCTCAGATGAGCTGGGAAGCTGTTTAAGTGTCCCTCCAGCAAAACCTTGAAACTTCTAAATTTATTTTACACTTAAAATGGATTTGAATCGCCCACAATTTACATTTAAGCACGAACATCAGATCAAATCACCAACAATAATTTTTATCTTAATATAAGAGGCACATCAAAGGAAAATTATTTAAAATCTCTTCAAGAGTCTAGTTTCCAATGCCAAAAAAGGAACTACAAGGAAAGAAAAATTAGAATAATACATGTGGTAGCGAAGTGGTGCTCAAGCACTGTGGAATGCACAGGGAGCTAAGATAGGGGCAGCAAAATTCTCAGATTATGACAAATGCATCTGCTTCTAAAATTAAGACCCCAATTCTTGAATTAACCCGCAATCACTCTTTCTTTGGCCAAACCTTAACCAGTAATAAAGACCCTCCAAATAGTCAGCAGAATAAGTGGTCTATATTGTCATTTTTAAGAGTAGTACTTAGACTATATTTCTTTCTACTTTTATGTTTATTACAAGTGATTAAAGAAGTAAAAACCTATTACAATTTAGATTTGGAGGAAAAGTCAACTCAGTACTGGCTGCAAAAAGTAACATATGAAGTTTTGCATTCCAATCGAAGCGGTGTTTGGAAGGTCTAATTGTGAATTAGAGGGGTGGGTCAGATATTATTATTGTCTGATGATCATAAGCATAGGCTTGAGGACCCCAAACTGAAACACAGTTTTATAAGTGCATTAAAAACTGTTAAAATATGCGGCCCTTAAATTGATGGTTGTGATCCAGATCACTGTGATATTTGGCCCACAGTTGGGCCTTCCAGTCCCCGTACACCATGTGATTGACATGCATCCAGGTAGGCCCCAGATCAAAGGTTCACCTTTAGCAGCCAGTTCTTAGCCACCTCTTTAGATTTATTTCTACTTTTTCTTACTTGAGCGTCCTTTCATAGTTAAAAGATGATTTAGAAAACTCAAATATAAAAGGGTAGCTGACTTATATTAGAAGACGAAGCTGTCAAGCAACAGCTGGGGAAACAAACAACACATATGAAATCTCTTCTTCTGATTTTCTTACATAAATTTAATTAGCAATTCAAAAAAATAAAAAAATAAAAAAGTGATCCTGACATGTGACTGTTTTGGAATACAATGAAATTGCAATTTCTATTGAGTATGGTCATGATACCTAGTTTAAAGTAGATTCCAGTCATCCTCTAGTTCAAAGGCTATTGTTTGTGGTTGCAGGGGAGGTTGTCTGGGTTTTTAGCTTTAGAAGATATTTGTATTAGGCAGAAGCCGCAGATCAGAGCGAGAACATGTCCTCATTAAGTATGTTCATGGCTGCTCTTATTTGCAGGGATGATTCCAATACTCGGATTTGGAGACATTGCCCTTCAGGAGTTTTCTCAGTTAAGTTTTTTCTTAAGGCCTCTATCTCTCAATCCAAGTTGGCCCCTCCAGGGACAGCAGCATGGAGAGGCCATACTCCTTCTAGAATGGAGATGTTCACTTGGTTTGCAATAGAAAGATATATATCGACTGATGACAATTTCATACATAAGATATCTCCTCAAACTCAGAAATTTGTTTGTTATGTAGGGTGGAGAAGAATCTATAGATCATCTCCTCAACAGTGTGAAGCCTTTTTCATAAACAGTGTCATTCAAAATGGTCTTTCATGCAGCCATTTTCTTACACAATATGATTACAATGTTCTTCCTCAAACTCTTTAAAGGACAAGTAAATAAGTTGGGGATGTGGTGACTATTGCATTTCATGATAGGAGCAAAACTTTTATGGCAATTGGTTTACATGGAAATTAATGGTATATGGGGAAAGAGAGACGAGGAAATATTTTGATGTTAAGGATGGCTCATTGGAAGAATTTCTTGACACTTACAAATGAAGAATTATTACAGGAGTGATGAGTAGAAATAATTCATGAATTTATCAATGAATGATTTTTTGTTGAGTTAGAAGCAGTGCATGAAGGACAAAAGGGCCAAAGCGAAGAGAACAACTCGGTATCCTCTCCTGATAGAACACCACGACACACCACGATCTGAGATTCCGAAGTTCAATGTGTGTGTGTGTTGGGGTTTTTGGGGTGGGTGGGTGTGGGTGTGTGGGTGTGGGTGGGTGGGTGGGTGTGTGTGTGTGGGGGGGGGGGGGGTGTTATACATTGGGAACAGGAGAAATAGGTGGAATTTTTAGAGAAAAACTTTACTAACTCCTTGAAGATGTTCTCAGGTGTAGTCAGAGTCAAACAATCTAATAAAGCAGAGATATGAGTCATAAGAGAAGCTTTGGCTTGAATGAGTCTTCTCCAGTGATCTTTTGGTTGAGAGCTCTTCTTCATATGTGGTTCTGCAGCACAAACGTCCTAAATGCATCATAGGGATACTTTTTTTCATTGTACAAGAGTCAATTTTCAACACATTTGAAGAGAAGCTAATGAAGAAGAAGATGGGTTGGCAGAACAAGGGGCAGACAGAGATAGGATGTACAAGAGGGCTGAAGTAATCTGTAATCCTAAGTATATATTGTCGCCTTTGGCTCTTTTTTAGTCTTCTTGTTGTTTCATTTCTCCTTTTCTTTCTGGGTTCTAATATATCCTCTTATCCCAGTTCAGCTTGTATTCTTTTTTTTTTTTATCCTTTTTTTTTTTGTAAAACTTTCTTTTTTTATCCTTTTTATCCTTTAATGAAAATGATAGTGCACCATTTCTTACGTATTGGGGGCATGTATTGCAAGTAGGTTGGATCAAACAAATATGGGCACCAGTATGTGTCAAATTGGAAAAATGGCTCAACTGCCAGGACATAATATTTTTCCTATCATAATCCCTAGCAAGCAAAATCATGACCAGAAGAAGAACCCATCAATAGAAATTATAATGGAACTCTCATCTTCCTTTCCACATAACTTCACCACAACAAGTAATTTAATGAACATATAACAAAAACAGAGAAACATATATGGCAGATATAGGCAACAGAAACCACTCAACACAAACCTGTCTTTGCTGTTCAGATATAAATGACCCTGTCAAATCACGCAATACATCTAATACATCATTGAAGGTAACCTTCCCATTGCAGTCTGAATCATAAACCTTGAAGATAACTACAACAGTCAAAACACCAAACATCAAGAAAGCAAAAGGAGATACAGAACAAAACAAAACAAAAAAAAAGAACAATATATAGAACTATGCTGAGTAAAAAGGCAGTTACATTCAATTTTCTGCTGTAGAGTCGCGCGAGAACTGAATGCAGACAAGAATGCAACAAACTCCTTAAAATTCAACCCATCAAGTATCCTCAACAATCTCTGAAACCAACAACAAAATCACTGAAACAATAACAACAACAACAAAAAAATCCATATAATTCTTGTTCAGATACCATAACATTTCAACAGAGATACCTGAGATAGAGGATTGACTGCAAATTCCGGTACAGACATGAACTCCTCTGCAGAGATGAAACCTCCACCACTCCGGTCCAGCTGGCAGAACCTCTGATACAGTGAAACAATCTCTTGCTGCGAAACTGTTACACAAAACCAAAGCAATCAACCACTAAAATCTCCAAATCCAATTAAACCTAATGCAGTTACAGAAGCAAAAGCACAACAAATCAACTCAAATAGGAGCAAATAAAAGAACTGCATATGCCACCACAATTCGTAACCTAAAACACACAAACTCAAATCTACTGCAGAAACACGAATCGATTGATCTGAAGCTGAAAGAGATTGTAATACTTACAAACCTCAAATCTAGCACAAAAAAGAAAGAAAGATACGTAATTTCAATTCAAAGGCCTAAGAACTCATATGTACGAAATTCCATGGAAAAACCCTAGAAATGGATTGTACAGGTGTGATTGCAGTGCTGTTGGACTTCTTCGATGTCGTATTGTGTGAGCATTGAAGATGTATTTCCCATGTCTTTCTTCCTGTTCCCTTTCGAAAGCTTCCGAGAGAGAGAGAGAGAGAGAGAGTGGAAGCAATGCTTGCTCGCGGCGGTTTGGTTCTACTATGGTGGCTCGCTCGCTGCAGTTCGGTTTTACTACCTACATGGTGGCTCGCGCTGATCACGTGTGGGGGGGAACGGGGTGTTGGTTGAACCAACCGAGGGAAATGAGCAATAGACTAAACCGACTGATTCCGACTGATTCAATCGCGTGTGTGCTTCTGCTTCCTGGTGCGGATCTTACGAGGTGGGGGTGTGAAATTCTAGGCCCGGCAATGGGAAGGGGTTGGGGTGAAATTCTAGGACTGTTGATGTGAGGGGCCGGGGCTGGGGCTTCGGTTGCCCAATCTTGCTCCGAAAATAAGACAAGTCTGCTGGGTGATGACCAATCTCAGTCTTTAATTGAACGGCCTACATCAGATTCTCCCGTACTGGCCCGGGCTGGGATAGGGTCAGGCCTGGGCTTAGCCCGATCATGAACATAAACAAAATATTCTCTAATTATTCCTACCGTCACCAAACACCTGGTGTGAACCGGACTTTAAACCCTCATCCATTTTTCCAAGCTTGGGACCGGCAATACAATGCAACAAGCAACATGGCAGAGTTAAAAACTTTCTTTTTTTGTTTTTTTTTTTTTTGGCCGGTGACAGTAGAAAATTTTCAGAAAATCAATAGAATTGAATGAGAATGAGTATCCTATATGGGTCAACTAATGTAGGATCGGTTAAAAACATTTTTTTTTTTTTTTTTTTTTGCCGGTGAAAGTAAAAAATCAAAAAATCAATAGAAATGAATGAGAATGTGTATCCTATATGGGTCAAGTTAAAGTAATGTAGGATCGATTTAAAAAAAATAAAAAAAAATTGCCGGTGAAAGTAGAAAATCAGAAAATCAATATAAATGAATGAGAATGAGTATCTTATTTGGGTCAAGTAATGTAAAAAAGAAATCAACAGATTAGTATAATTTATAAAATAATTAATATAATGATCTTGCTGCGCGCTGGGCTGGACCTGAACAGGCTGGGCTGTTTCTACCCAATCCCAGTCCCATTTTCAAAATTTCTTAAAAGCCCTGTATTTTCGGGCTTGGGTCGGGTCGGGCCGGGCCGGGCCTAGCCAGGTACCCATTTCAGTGCGTCCCATTGACAGGCCTAGGAGAAACCATGGGAGCGTGAGATTCCTGCACATAAAAACTAAGAGCTGCTCAAAATAAACTTCATTTTGGGATGTGTGGACATGGGACGTCTCTAATTTTACCCTATGTGAGTTTGTACCACCTAAAATTGAAGGTTTGATAAGAAGTGATTAATGATTGATGCATAAGATTGTTTAATTATGTTCTTAATCAAATCATTTGATTTTATGATGGGGACCAATTTTTATTGGATTAAGATTTGGAGATGGCCTACAAAGTAGGAGGCCCTTTACTTTGAGTGGCTCGGATTTTCAATTGTTGGGGCCCTACTATAGAGTTCCACCGACTTAGGATTTCTTTAAGGGCATGTTGCTTTAATAGAGTTTCTTATAAGTCAAATCCTTAGATCTATACTCTCTTTTTTTTTTTTTTTTTTCGCTAACTAGGGTATCTTTTCGTTGCGGTATTTGACTCAACATGACTAACCCCCCACACGCACGCATGATAGCACAACCTACGTGCACAAGGTAAATCAGGGGTGTTGAACACAAGACATGGGAAGCAAAGGAAACCCACAACTTATGCTCCATGTCTTGCATTACAAATTATTATCATGTTTTATCATTTCCTTGAGTTTAGTGTGTAATTGGAAAATAAACTTAAATAATAATAATAAATAAATATAAAGTGTTTTTATTAATTTTATTCTGTAAATATTCTTTGGTTTGCATTTTTACTTCAGTATTATCCTGGTTTTCTAAAATTTTTGTAATACCTTCAAAACAATCAAAGAAATTTAGATATATACAAACAAAAAGATATATCGTTGTATTTTAAAAATATCGCCAATATTCAAGAATTTTGTTGCATTTGTACCTTCCCATTGTACTTTGAATTCAAAAGGCCTACAAAATAATGGTTTTACTTTTCTTTAAAAGCCTGAGGATTGGTTTGAACAAAATAAATTTTTGGCTCAGCCTCACCCATATATTTATGAGCATATATGCATAGGTTTATTTGAGTATAATTCTTATGTAGGTTCTAATGTGATTCTTATATTGAATTTTTTCATATGATTCATGATTTTCATGAAAATAAGCCATGCATGATTCTTATGTTCTTTTTCCTTCTTTCTTCTTCTTCTTTTTTTTTTTTTCTTTTTTGCAATGGTTTACTCACGTACAATTGTTGTATATGTGGAATTATTTGGTATTAAAATATATATATAATAGGAAAATATTCATGTGCATCTATCCCTCACCACATATATGGTGAGGGACAACATAGTGGGGTCACTTTATGATTCATCCAAATCATTCACACACATAGAACTCCTTAAACTAAAATGAATCAATTGAGTTTTCATTAGTCCGATTGGATTGGACCGTTGGATTGAGGGTCAAAATTTTCCTTTAATATAAAGTCGTTAAATTTGTGGGTCACGGATGAAGGCGTTAGAGACATGGGATTAACCTTAAACTTGATATATGGCCTCATCTCATATAAGTCTTTCCATCCCATCCCCCCCTTCCCCCAAGGCCCATGATCAATGGGGCCCTAGGTGGGCCCCATTGAGTTTGTCCCTCACCATATGGTGAGGGAAGGATGCACATGAATATTGCCCATATATATAATAGGAATTTTCAAAAAACTCCCCTTTTTGCTCCCCTATGATTTTAGGGTGTGGAGTCCACCTTAAAGTCAATCCAATCACGTACTTCATATACTATCCTCTGTGAATTGGTATGAAGCCCAAATTTGACACTCATCCAATTTTTACTTACTGTTGGATTGAAATCACAATAAAGTGATGCCTCTAAAATCATTAAACTTCGGGGCCAAGGATCAAGGGGTTAGGATAATCTATTGGAGTTGAGAATTATCGCATAGGTATATCCCATCTAAATTATTCCATCTAGCGGCATTCCATGGTTGTCATACAAAATGGCAGGCCCAACTGGGAGGGGCATTTTTTTTTTGTATAAAATGAAATTCCTCGGAGTTTTCTAGCGCTCCTTATATGTGTGTTTGTGTTGTCATATATGAGGGTTTACTTGAGCATGATTCTAATGTGGGTTTCCTATTAGCATAGAATCACGTCTCTTTAATTACCGGGTCTAATGTTTAGTCTCATATTCACATTCAACTCCAAATGGGCCATCTCTCGAATGGACAAAAGCTTAGAGAACAAAGTGCTAAAGAGTACTAGTGGCATGTTGCAGAGGGAATTATGAGAAAAGTTTTTTCATTTTTCATATAGGATCATCTGTTTGTTTAGTATTCAATTCATAAAAATTCGATGCAATGCATTTCATAAAGATAAGTTTCATCAATACCATCAAACAGTCTTCTCTTGGATTGTAAATGATTGCTTAAAATTACCCTACTAAACTAGATTATAGTAAAATGAGATTTTTATTTACCACCATATTGCTTGTTACATTGCATATTCCGTTCCAAGCTAAGATAAAGAAGGACGGTTAGTATAAATTTATGTTTAGTGCTTGTGGCAATGAATAAAAAAAAAAAAAAAAAACTGATTTTCTTTTCTTTTGGGCCTCAACCTTGCCTTGGCCCACAAGACAGAGTAAGGGCCTAGGTTCGATGAGCCCTCTAAAGGCGTTGGCCTGCCCTGCCTAAATATGTTGAGGGTAGGGCTTGGACAACTTTGGATGATGGGTCGGACCCAGCACTTTGACAGCCTAAACAAACTTAGTGAGGCCAGCTGATTCAAGTTCATTGTGGAATCAACCCGAATTCAAGCCTTTTGTATCCTATATGGTCAATTTGTTTGCATGGGATTGAGTTTCCAATTAAAATTGGAAAAATAAAAGTGAGAAATCTGCAAATGATTATAAAATATTCTCCCATTTCATGAAAAATAATTAATTAACAACCATTCTAATAAATCAAATTCTAAGAAAGTCAATCCCATCTATATCTCCACCGTATAATCTTCCATCTTCAAATAGGGGCGGCGTTCTATGTAAAAGGATGTTGGAGGAATAGGCAAACGTATATATTTATATATATATATATATATATATATATTAATTCTCAAAGTTTGCAGGGAGTTCTTATGAATTTTGAACTCTTTTTTTTTTTTTTTTCTTTATGGGGGTGGGGGTGGTATCTGTATACCTAGTTTCGCCCCTCTCCTCACATTTCAAATATTCGTTCATTGTAACCCGTTTTACCATGAATTACTTGGAACTCAATTCCATGCAAATAAATGAGCACCTGGATGAGACCAACTTCAAAATGAAAACTGAACCGATGCTATTACACGAAGCTACATTGAAAAATTAATTTTGGTGGTTTTTTTCATAAGAGAATAATTTTGATGTTAGATTAGACTTTGGATAAGGCTTATGCGGCATAGGAAACAAAATTATCTGGTGAGGTTTAAAGATAGTCAATAACTTTGATGTTAGTTTAGACTTTGGACAAGGCTTATGCGGCATAGGAAACAAAATTATCTAGTGAGGTTTAAAGATAGTCCCTTCTTCTTTCTCAATCATATTACCCATCCAAATCTATTCTACTTAAGGCACTAATCTTATCTACACCATGGGTTACTTACTTAGTTAGCAACCCTGCATCTCACCTAGTTGCCCAAGTTTGATCCCTGGTTATCCTTCCCTTTCTCACTCCTGCAAGTTCCTTTCCCGCGCTTATCAGCTTTCTTCTCACGTGTGCACGCTCTCTCCCCATATGTGCGCATGTTATCATGGCTAAAAGAAATGAGAGAAATCTCAAAATAGTATAGACCTTTTAGCTCATTTTCAAGAAAGTAATGGAGAGTATATTTCAAAAAAGTATGAAGTTTACCATATTTCTATCAATGAAGTCCTCACCATAAAAGCTTTTTGGAAAATGAAAAAAATAACGTTTTGTAAATTCAAAATTTTTTCCTATCATAAATTTATTTAAGAGAAGTGATTAAATCTTAACCAAACAACCTAGTTGCGCCCACTTTAGCTACCTTTATTAATAGATGGTTAAAAAAGAAGGGTTGTATAGATTCCAAATGATTGAGAAACTATCTTCATTAAATGCTTATCATCATCAAAATCAAGTTAAGATTTGGGCAATATAAGAATCCAAAAGATAAAAGATAAAAAATAAAAATCCCAAGATCAATTCTGACATTCTCCTAGGTGATTGACCCCTTAAAAGTAGAAACCCCACTATAAACATTTGATCTAGCCATAAAAATTGAATCCAACAAGCAGACTTAACAATTTATGTCAATACCCCTCTTCGAATGAGAAGTCCTTCGAATTCAAGACCCAATAGATGGGGTTTTGTACTCGCGACCTCTCGCTCTGATACCATGTTAATAACCAGTAATACAAAAACTCCAATTAGCAGTATTTTTGTCATAAGCGTTTTTTTTTATTCTTCATTAAAATGAATTTTATGGTAAATATGATAAAATGTGTTTCCTCGCAGTGAACTAGAAAAGGGAAAAGAATCATGAAAATTTCAGATTTATTTTCATTCTTTTTTTCTGAAAAAAAAAAAAAAGAAACACAAAGTTCACGCTATCAGTCTATTGTGCCATTGTGAACATGCCTCCAATAAAATATGAAATCAAACGAACCATCGTTTACAAATCAGACTGCACCAACTGGTCCAAGCCGGTACCTTTCACAGTTTTAGTTAGAAGTTAAAAACCGGGTTGAGTCATACCCCAAAACCCAATAAAAATGGTCAAGGGCCAGTTTGTTTCATGTGATTGAATTCCAAGAATTGAATTTTTATAAGTGGCTAGAAAAACAAAATATAAAGAAGAATATAAAAAAAAAAAACAAAATTCAAATTACCCCCTTTTCGCTAATGAGGATGTCTGACCACTTCGAGAACTGACAATTACACCCGGCTGGCTCGTGAAGCCCTTGCCTCCCCTATACACTTGGACAAGTCAGGCTTTTGCCCAAGCAAGTGGCAAATAAGCCTCTCTTTGATGAAAATTGAACCAAGGGAGGAAGATAAATGAATACCTAGCCATCAGCCTAGTATTTCAGATCATAAGAAAGCTCATGTCCCATTTGTACTGCTAACTTTTATGGTTTACGGTTCACCCATCACCGGGGTAGCTTATTTGTCCATGAACTTATATATATTCAATTCCTATGTATTCGATGAATTTTTCTCTTTCATTCGTTTTACATCACGATTGAGCTGGTTAACCCGGATGATCTAACCATGCCAAATAGAACCCTCAACTCCATCGATTCACTCTGAAGTTTAATTTTAAGACTTTGGGTGCCAATTACAAGCAAGTCCATATAGACCAAATATCATTTTTTTTTTTTTTCCTTAGAAGTCTAACGACGTAAAATGCAATTGAACAAAAAAAAAGGTTTTTACCGGAAAAAAACACTTTATGTAGTCAGTACACCGAATATGGAACGTTAGGCAAACATGCACCCACTAGAGAATCCGTACAAAAAAAGTAACTTTTTTTTCACCCTTTTTTTTTTTTTGGTTGCATTCAACCTTCATTTTCTACGTTGAGGCTCGCCACTAGAACAAATGAAGGTCGTATTCGACCTTGAGCATGCATAACCTCCTCATCTTCTTCCTTCTTCCTTCTTCCTCGAGTGTTCACAGGGTAACCAAATTCCAATGACCCAAATTTTGGAACTTTATTTTTAGCCAGAGTGAAACCTATTACACTGACCACTTTCTATGTTGCCAGTTTCTTCATGGGGCACATTTGATCTCCTCCCTTGAACCGTTTGGAACTCGAACCTCAGTCACGCCCATGCCCATACCAATCTCATTTACTTCTAATATGCACGTCACAGTAAAATTTGGGCGCCTAAAAGTAATTGCATTTGATCAATTTGTGGAAAAGGTGAGCGTAACTCTAATGCCATTCTGTTTTTGAAACAGCCCAAATGGTTTCTCTTACCAGTTTGTGTAGCTGACTGGGATCTAGAGTGCATCTGAATACATTATTACATATTTGCGTAGCAATGAGAAGATGTGCAAGTGCCATAAATGTCAGATCAATAAATTCCTTTTCTTGCCTACAAGACTTGCAGATTCATGACAAGGTTTTCCTCCACAAAAACACACAACCAAAATCTTCATGCTAATGTGAGATTATAATAAATGCAAATGACAACAGTGGGATTGTGCAGCCACAGCCAAAAATGCTTGAAATTCCATCCATAACTGAAAATGTAAAGTGGTGTGAAATCTTTATTTTCCAATCATCTCTTCCTTTAAAAAAAAAACTCGAATATTCGAAGAAGAAGAAAGAAGATAAAGAGGTTATGCCCGCTCGTGGTCGAATGCGACCCTCACTTATTATAGTGAGGGTCGCAGTTGACTCTCAACACAGAAAATGAACGTCAAATGCAACAAAAAAAATAAAATAAAAATAGTTACTTTTTCTGTACGGATTCCCTGTTAAGTACATGTTTGCCTAATGTTCCATGTTCAGTGTACTAACCACATAAAGTGCTTTTTTTTTTTCCAGCAAAAACCACAAAAAATTTTTTGAATACTTACAAATTTGTATTTTACAATTTATTCTGATTTTCTTTTTTACTATAAAAGAGTAAAAACAAACTGAAATATAAATGCAGTAGTAATCTATGGGCAGATGAAAGAATGTTAAGGTTGGGCTTTGACCCATACAACGTTTGAATCCATTTTTATAACACCATGCGACACTAATATTCGAGCAACCATGTGTGGGCGTTGTTAGTGTTAGGATCTTGATGGGAAAGCACAATACATTTTCCCTTCTACATGCAAATCAATGGAGAATAAAGAACGACACAACCACAATCCATAGGCAGTAAAATAGAAAAGAGAAAGCAAGACACCAATTTTTACGTGGAATCTATAATTAATGGGTCATCTCTTTTGAGGATATAAAGCCCAATAAAGTGATTTTTGGGGCCCAAACTTATGCGTAGTAAAACGACCCAACAGTTCGGGCCTATTTGTATGGAGAAATTTCTAATGAGAATTTTCTGTATGTAGTTTGAGATTTTTTTTTTTTAATGACCCAAACTCCAAAATTAAGCCCAGGACGGACATTTAACAATCAGGCCAGAAAATTAAGCCCAGTCCAGTCCATGAACCTAAATAAAGGCTGGCATGAGTCTGTCTCTTCATACTGGCTGCATAACAAGAATGGATTGGATTCAACTTGAACTCAACCCGAGCCCAACCATTTATCAATCGAGTTTTAAATGTCAACACCAACCCAATCCATTGCTTAACAGGTTGACCTGACCTCAATCCAAATTAAAAGGTCCACCGGAGCCCTTCGCTAACCAAGCGAGTTCAGTTCAGTTAAGCCTGCTGCGTCATAGGTGCAATTAATTGGATTGAGTTTCCATTAGCCATTCAGAGGATATAAGTCAATCCTTTGTTTAACCTCGCCACCGAGTGTGCTTGGGTCTGGTTGACACTGATTACTAATTGTTTTAGCTGTCTTTCGTCTAACCTCAGGTCAGTGGAGCAGTCCAAGTGACTAACCTTATTTGATTTGCAACCAAACAACATGATTTCTTTCCTCATGGCCTTTGTTCAGTTGGAAGGTTATACAGAAAGAATGGCCTCAACCATCAACCAGAGCACAAATCCTTCATCATTTGGGTCTAACCCGAACCCAACCCCAAAAAAATAAAGGGTCAATGCGAACCCTGTATTACGGCGTTAGGTTTGGTTAGGGTCAGGAATCGCCACCTTTCCCCAAAAGTTCGTTCTTCCACTAGAATTCTCTGTAAAGAATACAAGAAATGCCAAAAAAAAAAAAAAAAAAAACGGGGCCTCGAATTTGGCTCAGCCAAGATCAAGCCAGACTGGTCCTCTCTCTCTCTCTCAAACATAATATTTTCCATCAGGAATGTAAGCAATAGTTTGGTAGAAACACAGTAGCAACAGAAAATTCTTAATAGTAATATACTGTAATGAGTAATGACTAGAAACAAAAGATGTTACAGACCCACACCTGTTTTCAGGAATTCCAGCAAACTGTAGTCAGAACATCTCTTGCCAGAAATCCTAAACAGGTTGCGATGACCTGGCTCTTCTCACTATAATTTACATTCCATAGCTGCCATTTATTCATTTTTGTAGTGATGCCAATATTCATGCCACTGCAAGGAGCTTCTGGATGTCCTTCTGCAACATTAGAAATAACAGAGTTACACTAAGTGGGGTTTTAACAAAAAGAGACTTTTAATCATCATGAACTCATTCATTGTAGTTTAAGGCCAGGTTGGTTACATGTTTGTGTTGATCTAGTGTTTGTCATCATCATTATTAACTCATTCATTAACTCATTAACAGAGTAACTGCATCAAACTGTTTCCCATGTTTGTGTTGATCTAGTGTTTGTCATCATAATGATGAAAAGTGACATGCGAAAGTATCACTTATTGATGTTAGTGATCATGATGAAAAGTATGATCTTGGTGCTACATCATAAGTTAACTTCACTCAATACTCTTTTCACCCACACATGGTTTAGTAAAAAAGGTCACATCACATGCTACATTAACTCCCCCATTACCAAACCCTGTGCTAAACAGACACCCAAGCATTCTTCCAGTCTCTGATGAACAGTCAAGTCTCAGCAGGATCTAATCATCAAAACTAATCACAAAATCCTACATTTCTTGAAACGGGTGAAGACGGGAGGACCATACCTCAATCTGGAAAGGGGATGTCGTTGGTGGGTATCTCTCCACAACCTTACCATTCTTGTCCACCAAGAACTTCTCAAAGTTCCATTTCACCACATCACCCAAAAATCCCCCCGCACTTGATTTCAGGAACTGATAAACAGGAGCTGTATTCGGCCCATTAACATCAACCTGCCACACATCCTAGTGCTCAATCAACAAATCATTGACTAGAGAGCAAGCAAGAAAAGAGTAGAGAGTGAAATCAGTATACCTTATCAAAAATGGGGAATTCCGCTTTAAACCTTGTACATGCAAACTGCTTTATTTCTGAATTCGGTCCAGGCTCTTGCCCACCAAATTGATTGCATGGAAAAGCCAAAATTTCAAACCCTGCAACTCAGAATTGCATGCCTAATTTGTCAGAAAATTTTTTTTTTGAATGGTACACTTAATTTGTCAGCTTGAAAAAGAAAAAGGCTCTAATCTCCAAGAATGAAAAGTCTCAACTCTATGGACGCATTTACATAGACTTAGAGAGAAGATTCTTTTGCTCCATGGATTTTCTTTTCCGTGCGAGCATGGAATCCAACTCACCATCTCCCCTCATCAAATCTCTGTGTCCTCTCAATGGTAGAAAATTGAGATTCAAAAACGTGCCTTCTCTGAACAGGAATGTGGCACACCAATGGTGAAAAATTTGGCCACATGGGAAATCAGAGCCTTTTTCCAATTGTGTGACACAAATGTGCCCTAAAGGGTTATAAGATATGCAGAAGATAACTGGAAAAAGAAAGAGAAACTGAAGATGTCACAAGACCTGACCATTGGAAAACCTTAAGACTTCTGCCGATACAAAGTGAGGTTTCAAAAGCCATTCTGAAATCCCCGAGTTCTTTTACTAAATACCAAGATCTGTACTGCCCAAGTGTAGATGTCTTGCTAGGAACCATCTTTGCAGACTCCTTGTGGCAACCCCCTCACACCCACCAAACTACCCACCGCCACCCCAGACCCCAAATGTCACAATCCCCAAGTTTTGACACCCATCCGAATGTTACTCATTGTTAGGCTTAAATCCTAGAAAAATGGGATGATCTAACAGCTTGAAATTTTGGGTAGGTCCATGATCCATCCGGTTGGTGCTGTTTATATTTTGCTACTTTACTTCCAGAAAATTGAATAGGAGGCAATATCAACAATGAGGGTGCAGTTTATATTTTGCCTGTTCCATAGTTTAACCACAAAGCTGCTTTTAAAATCATAGGAAGAGGATACATTTTCCATGCAATCTTGGTTAAGGGACTCAACTGGATGCACCCAACGAGCAACCAGAAGAGACACTTTGCCAGAATGAGGAGGCTAAGATGCTTCATTTTGAAAGTAATAGAGACACATTCTGCTGCGGACGTCCACACCCATGTCTGGACTCTAGGGCCTTTAATGGAAATGGCCCCACTCTCCGTTAAAGGTGGATAACTGGAGATGCACTTTCGTGCATAGAAACTCACAAAAGAAAAATCACTTGCTAATTGATATACCAGCAAAAATCCAGCACTTCAGCAGATGGACTGCAGTTTAAAATGTACCAAGCATCATCTTTTTTCTTTCAAAAGTAATGGCAGACAATATGCTTTGCACATGGAAAGTACAGAAACCTTATCCCCTTGTCTTTTCAGGTTCACTTGGGCACGAGCACATTCATGGATTGTGGATTCCGAAGGTACCATGTCAATTTTTTCCACAGAGGGCAAACTGCCCTTATTGTGAACCATTACCAGGTTTATTAGGTAATCAAGTTGACCCTTGGCAGCTGACAGCCTAGAAACAAAGAAGAAAGCACAATAGATCATGAGTTTTAACTCACCCTGAGATTTGTACTTCTCATAGATGTGGGAGAGTTCTGTGTAATTTGATGTTGTCAAGCCACTGCATGAATAATCAAACCCTTCATTAAGATCATGGCTTAACATTAATAATTCAGATCAAATAAACAAAATGAGAGCAAGCCTATCTGATCACATTCAAGCAAGGGTGAAAGATAAAACTGGATATCTATATAAAAAAAAAAAAAAAAAGCCTGCAAAATGAAGAAATTACCATTTTGAAGCTACATTGACAATCAAGAGAACTCTCCCCTTGAATTTGCTAAGAGATACACCCTTCCCATCAATATCCTGTATACACATTATTGAATAATAAAGTTTAAATGAATTTCTTTTGATTATTTATTAGTGGGTCAAAATTCAAATTGTTAAAAAATAGTGTAACAATTGTATTTTTTGGTCTATACTTTTAAACAGATATATATATATATATATATAGAGAGAGAGAGAGAGAGGATTTTTCTCTAGTAAATACACCTCACACCGTATACTATACAAGGTAGTATGTTGGGCCCACCTATCACCAATCTGAACCGTGCAGGCACATTGACCCCCCTCCCCTCCTCCTCTTAAAATACACTAGATCCATGATAAGAAATAGTGGCTGCTGCGCAACATAGTGGCTGCATTATCGATTGTAGCGTTTGAGGCTGTGGCGCTATTTTGAAATAGTGGGGTTACGGTCTAAAACATAAGTAGAGTTAGGTAATTTTAATTTAATAAACTGTTTTTCCTATTTCTTCTCCTCAATATCCTATTCTAAAAGTTGCCTCTACTCTTATATAATTCCAAATCACTGAAAAAAACACAAGATTGGTTGCTACACAAGATCTGAATTCTTTTGACCATTTAAAAAATTCACACCGCTACGCCGCTACGTATCGCCGCAACCGCTACGCAGTGTTTTTGCCACTAGCCGCTACTCCCCCCGCAACTACTATTTTGATCCTAAAGTGGATCCCATGGGCTTGTAGTTTGCACCCATCCGATGGATTGGATTCAATATAAAGCCATTAAGCTTATGGGCCATAGATCAAGGGGTTAGAGGCATAAGATTGACCCCCGTACCGTGAACAGTGGAGCCCCAAGTGGGCTCCATCCAGCTTTCTAGTATTGTATTATGCTACAAGATATATGTACCGGAGCAGGCCTTGCGTGTGTGTGTATAGACACACATACACAAAATGAAACCCAAGAAAATTTGGAACTGCAAAGTTTTTCAAAGAATAAAATTATGGATGCTATGAATGAATTATAATTGCAAATCAGTTGCTTCCAACATAGTTTCTTTATGAAGCCACTTCAATGTCAAGTCAATGTGTTCTAACAAACTAAACAAATAAAACCAAAAGGAAGAAAGGGATTTTTTTTTTTTTGGGGGATGGGGAGTGGGGGGCATGCAAGCTGGAAAAAGTATAATCTACAAATTTCCAACTTAAGATTGAAATTTTCTATCTTTTAATTGTAAATGGTTAGAAATTAATATTGTGACTCATTTTGCTCAACTTTAACTCTGAACCATTCCAAAACTGGTTAGACATCAATTCCCTTTAATAGCTATCCATGACAGCCAGGTATGATATTGGTATGCATATGGCATAGGTATGGACATGGAATGAGCATGGGTGTTAAAATTTAAACACCATACTGGATTGTCAGAAGTTCCAGGATATAGAGAGACATAACGATAGGAATTAGTTTGGAGAAGGTGGATCAAATCAACCTTGTGTTTAAGGGTTTACATAAAATGGGACTGGCATTCACAAGGAATTCAACAAGTTCTTTCTACCTTGAATTGTACTTACTTTCTTAATTCTCCTACAGGTTTGAGCAGTGTTCATCTCAGAGACTGTTGGAAGAAGGAACACCAAAACAGACCCTTAAGAAAAACGGAAAAAAGAAAAAAAAAAAAAAAAAAAGGGACTAAAAAAGCATCGCCATCATAACATTAATAAGAAGAATGAGGAAAAGAAGGAGAAGACAAAGATGTACAACAATAACGATAACAACAGAAACAATAAGAAGCATCGTCATGACCATCTTCATCTTGTCACTCAATTCAAACTTCAAGGAGGATCACTCAATTCCTAGCAAAACCAATTGCTTACAGAGTTACAGTTATAAATAATTCCAAGCATCTCAACACTTTGTGTGAAGAACTGACAACTCCACTTGTGGGGCCAACTAGTACTACTCCCACCACATAAAAACAGGGTTCATGTTATAGGTGTTTCCTGAAAATCAGTCCCATCAATTCAAATTTGAAGGAGCACCACTCAAGTCCCAGAGAAATCAATTACTTTCAGTTATAAATTATTCTAAACTCCTCAACACTATATGTGTGACAAACCGACAACTCCGCTCAGAGGGACACGTGGCATAACAGGGTTGTGTTATGGGCGTTTCTGGAAATCAGTACCATCAATTCATTTTAGCTGCCCAACAGAAGTGATAACTGCTAGTCCCTCACTGGCATCTATTTGGAGTGGGTGTCTGACCATCACCTTTGATCTGAGTTCAGATGGCTAGCAACGATGAATTGGACTATGTTAGGCAGATAGCTAATCCACATACACACAGGACACACACAGACACTCAACCAAAGCCATTCCAAACACAAAATTCATGAAGGAACAGTGTCTCAAAAGTATACGATAGGCTGTCTTTTGACACAGCTGTTAGTTCTTTCAAAGTCATACAGCTAGCATGACTTTCAATAAACTGCATTCTAGTGAAGTCAGGCGTGCTTTAAAAAGGAAATTATTAATCATCCTACATCATGTTACTCAATGCTAAGTGGAAATTAGTCGCTTTTAATAGCAAATGATTCATCCATATAATCATGCCCCATGTCACAGACAACAAATTCTAACAACTGAAATAATGATAGCTCATCAAGAAACAGTACACAGGAACACAACAGGTCAATCTGTTAAGCTCTACATTGGCCATTGGATTATTGACACTTCGAATGAATATTATTAGAGAATATACTGCAATGTATTTATCAAATATAACTGCAAACCAATTATCTTTTTCTTTTTTTTTTTTGTGTTTGTTTGTTTATGACGAGGGTGTCCAGTCTCTTTCGAGAACCAACTAGTCCCCCGGGCACGTGAAGTCCCTGCCTCCCCCACGCACTGGGTAAGTCAGGCTATTACCTGGGCAAGTGGCCCAAGGGAAAGAGCGCGAGTTCAAAGCCGCAATCTCTGGGTCTTGAACAGTGGCCCTAGTCAACTAAGCTATCCCTCGGGGCTAATTACCCAAACAAGTTTAAGGAACACAAATTTAAATATTTTGAACCCTCCTCAACACCAATGAAAAGCTAAGAATTTTGGCAAAGGAAAACAGAAAGAAAAAGTAAAAACCAACCAACACCACAAAAGCAAAGAGAAAAGGAACATGTGAATTTCTACTAGGAATGAATGCAAAACTGCTTCAAATTTATCGTGTTATGAATTCTCACATCACATTCCTTAACTGTTATACCAAAAAATGGATTCTGACCTCAGATATAAATTTCTGTGAAATGGTTTATGCTCTCTAAAGAAATTTTTAGGAAGAATCCAGAAAATTTTAAACAAACAAAACTCACAAAGAATCAAAAAATAAATTAATAAAAATAATAATTAACAATGATGATGACGACGACGACAATTGTGATGGTGCCATACTAATACGAAACTGAGATTTTCTTCCATGACAGAAAACTCATGGTTGCTTCTAACCATGGTTATTTTAACATCCCAAATGCAAATTTATCACTTCCAAATTCAAATTGCCCTGTATATTCGAAAATCATTTAGAACCCATTTCAAAGCAAATGAATCCCCATCACTTATAAGAATAATGATAAAAACAGAGAAAGGTAACAAACAACAGCAAAAGAAATAAAAAATTTCTACCTTAAAATTTTCCATGACCACAAGTCCAGTTATTTTGAATCAAACATCATATAAATCAAGTCTAAGGGCCTATTTGGATGTAGATAAAATTATAAGGGGAGAATCCACACTAAATGCAGAAATATGGAGAAAACTAGGGGCTGGAAAATTCACTTGTGGAGAACCATCACTTTAAACCATTCGTGTATGGAATTGAAAGGAGAAAGCTATGTAGATGAAAAATATTTCCAAAATATATTTACAAATAAAACTTTTAATCATTAAATGAGAAATTCTAAACACACCCACCTCTTTTGCTGAGCCCACCCACATTCCCAAAAATACCCAAAATACCCCCCTCTCCTCACCTCTCCTCTCCCTCCCTCCTTCCATGTTCCCTGCTCTCTGGCCACCTCCACCCAACCCCGCCGCCGTCGATCCCTCTCCTTCTCTCTATCTCTCTTGCTCGCCGCCGGCAGCCCCCTCCCCTCTCCCCCCCCCCTCCCCACTTTCTCTTTTCCTCTCTTCTCCCTCTCGCCCGCAACCAGCCCCTACCCAAAATCCCTCCAACCTCTGCTTCTCCCTCTCCCCCTCTTTCTCTCCCACTCTTTGCCTCTTGCCCGGCACTAGCCGCCGTAACCCCCGCCCGCCCTCTCCCTCTTTCTCCCTTTCTCCATCTCCCCACCCGCCATCCGCCCTCTCCCTCTCCCCGCCCTCCGCCCGCCCAGTCTCCCTCTCCCCCTCTTTCTCTCCCACTCTCTACCTCTCGCCCGCCGCCATCGTCGCAACCCCCGCCCGCCCTCTCCCTCTTTCTCCCTCTCCCTCTCCCTCTCCCTCCCTCTCCCGCCCGCCCTCCGCCTCTCCATCTCCCTCTCCCCCGCCCTCCGTCCACCCAGTCTCCCTCTCTCCCCCTCTTGTCTCTCTCCCTCTCCCTCTCCCTCTCCCTCCCTTTCTCTCTGTCGCTCCCTCCCCTTGGGCAACATCGAGGGGATGGTGGGGGTGGGGATGTGGGTGGATGCAGAAAGAAGTGGGAGCAGGGCTACTAAGAGAGAGGGAAGGAGAGGGAGATGGATCGGCGGCAGGGTCGGGGAGAGGGAGGCAGGGCGGGCGGAGGTTGCCGGAGCAGGGAGAGAGGGAGAGAGAAGGAAGGAGAGGGGTAGTTTAGGGGTATTCTTGTCATGTGTAATTTTTTTTTTAGAGTGGCTATCTACAAATTGCAAGCAACTCTCCACACACTGCATTTTAAAAAAATAAATAAATCCCTAAACTACCCCTATCCCTCTCCTTCCCTCTCTCTCCTTGCTCCTACTCCGGCTCCGACCACCACCGCACAACCCGCCGCCACCAATCCCCCTCCCTCTCTTTTTATCTCTCTCGCCCACGCCCACACCAATGGTCAGATACCCAAGCTATGGATCTCTCCGCTCTCGAACAGATCGTAGCTCTCAATTCCTCCCTCGTTTCAGATTCTATTTTGCCCACCGACATCTAGGGCGGATACGAAGGTCCCGTAGAGAGAATTGTGCCGAGGCAGGCTCATGGGTGCCCGCGGCAGACGGTTGCGACGGAGGCAAAGACGTCTGAGGCGCCGTTGTTGAGGGCGAGGAGGGTGATGGCGTCGGTGTTGGGGGAGAGGCGGAGGTGGGTGGAAAGCTTGGTGACAACGATGGAGAAGTGGTCCTGGGTGGTGCGAATGAGGAAGAAGAAGCGGACGAGGAGGAGGAGGGAGAGGGAGGGGATGGATCGAAGTGGGTTTTGTTGGAAGAGGCAAAAATGGAGGGAGGCGTAGTTAAAGAGGCCGTTGGAGTTGCCATGGCAGTGGGAGAAGGAAAAGGAGCAGCATTCTTGGGGGCGCCTTTCATGGATGGAGGAGCAGGAGGAGGTAGTGGTGGCGGTGGAGGAATTGGAGGGGGATTGGAGGAGGAATCTGTGGAGAGGGGCTTGAGAAGGGGGTTTTGGGGAGGGAGAGGAGAGGAGGAAGAAGATGAGAGAGGAGAAGATGGTGAAGGAGATTGCAGAGGATTTGAGGAGGGAGAAGGCCATGTGCCATGCATAGGGGTCGGGCGGAGGTGGCCGGAGCAGGGAGAGGGAGAGGGAGATGGGTCGGCGGTGGGGTTGGGTGGAGGTGGCCGGAGCACGGAGCAGGGAGAGAGAGGGAAGGAGAGGGGTAGGGGTAGTTTAGGGATTTTTTTATTTTATTTTAAATGTAGTGTGGGGAGAGCTTTTTGCGGTGTGTAGGTAGCAGCGCTTTTTTTTTTTTTTTTTTTTAAAAGGTGGGTGTGCTCAGGAAAAGTGGTGGGTGAGTTCAGAATTTCTCTTATTAAATACTTAACTGTCAAATTTCTAACAAAAGTTCCAATTCCAATTTCAATTTTACTAACAAAAATCTTTTCTCCAACAATTGGCAAAAGTTGGTTGAAAGGAGAATTAGTTTTCTGTCCTAAAGTGGATCCAAACAGGGAAAATGTATGTCACAAGAGAAGAGGTTCTCCTCCCTACTTCTCTCTCCATCCAAACAGGCCCTTGAGTACAAATCAGTGCACTTCTAAGCCCAGAAACATGATTCAATAAAACCAAAAACCAAACAAAACCAACAATGAAACAATAGATCCTTCTAACAAACATTTTACTCAATTCTACTTTCTGGGTTCAAATATAACAATTTCAATTACCAACATCTCTACACATAATAAATTCCTTCAGACCCATTTCAATGAAAAGAGAATCAGATTACCTACATCAAAGCAGACAGAAAAAGCTCCAAGTCTCTACCTTTACATTGAAATCATGGAGGCTCTTCTCCGTCGCTGCAGTGGCGTAAACAACACCAGGAGTTCTAGCAGTTTTTGACAGGAACCCAGAAAGCTGAGAAGGCTGAAGAGGCAATCTAAGGCTCACAAAGGAAGATTTTGAGAACCCAGATGGGATTTTGCTGGATAAGTTGAGAAGAGTCATGGATGGAGCACAAGTGTATAAAGAGTTTGCAGTTTTGTTGTGTGTGAAGGATTTGAAAGGGGCTGTAATGGAGAAAAGAGTAGAGAAAGCCATTGAAACCATGTAATCTTTGTTGGATTGGGAGTTGCAGAGAGTATCTAAAGATGGAAAGGGCAGAGGAAGCTACTGAGGATGAGAAAAAAGAAAAGCTGTACAAGGTTTTGGAGTGGATGCCATGTGTCCACGTGTGTCTGCGCCGGCAGATAAATTATCTCCGTAGTCGCAAATCCGGTTTTGAAAATTTTATTGTTCTTCAAAAATGTTGAAATATGGAAATCCCTATATCCAGGGGCCTAGGTTACTATCCATATGAGTAGACCATAAAACAACAATCTTGTACATAGTGATTGATCCCGAGTTTGGCACTTAATCAATTGGATTGGACCGCTGGATTGACTTTCATTTTGGATAAATGAATGGTAAAATTTTGAGAACTGTTGATCAAGTGGTTAAGATAATTATTTGATCTCCAAGTGGGATCCTAGGTGGGCCAAACAAGAAGTGTGTTCACTTTAAGGTGCACATTGGTGCTCATCAGTGAAGAAGGCCTTGACATATTTTACAAATCTTGGGATTTTATTTGAATTTTATTTCTTTGGGAAATACCATTGTGTTTTAAGTTAAAATGGAAATCTATTAATAACATAAATTAGTAATAAATATTTACAAAGTGAAGAAAAATAAATATGAATCCCAAATTATTACAAAGAATAACCAAGAGATATATGTTACTAAAAGATTTGATAACAATAACGATTAAAAGAGTTATTATAATAATAGGAATATTCTCTTAATATCAGAAAGGATATTTATTGGTGATAAAATATATAATCTTAATTAATATATTTATTGTAATTACTATTTCCTTCGGCATATAACAACAATAATCAACTTCAAGAACGTGAGAATGTTGTTTCTACTCTCCTTCTTTATACATTATAGTAAATCTTGAAATAATTTGTGATGTAAATATTATTTTGATATATTAAAATGTATCAAGGCTTTTGTGATAATATTGTCATCAATTATTATATATGAAAGAGACTTATTCTTATTGAAAAACCAGTCCAGATTTATTTAATCGATTTTGACCCCTCCCATCCCCCCTCTCCCAAGTTCTCTTTTCTTTCTACTTTCAATTTGATTTTAATGCATCTCTAATGTTATCATTTCTTTCCCCTTGAAATCCTCTCTTCCTTTCTCTAGACGTGTATGTATTGTAACTTCTCCACTCTTTATTTGCACGATCCCTCATCTGATCTTCTTATTCCTTTCTCTACCCAACTCATCTATTCACTAAAACAAATGTACTTCTCTCTCTCTCTCTCTGCACCTATCCAAACACACCATCTTATACTTCTCCGCCCACCTCTCTTGACACTTCATTTCTTGACAAAACTGAAAAATCCCGTCGTTTCTTTTTTACAGGACTTCAAATCCCTATCATTGCTAGCATTTTGGAGGGATTCCATTTTGGATGATAAATAATGAGGATTTTTGTGAAAAAAATCAAGCTTAATTAAATACTAATTATTCAAACTTATAAAAAAAAATAATAACATTACAGTAAAGTTGTTCTTGCTTTTTTTTTTTTTTCAAACCAAATTGTCCTCATTGACGATATCGTCAACCAATTCTTATCTTCTATGTTTTTTTATTCTTTTTAATGCAGACTCAAAAGCCCTCTAAACTTATATATCCTTCACCAACAAACTGGGTGGGAGCATATTCGCGGTACATGGTGTTGAAGAGGATGCTGTCTAGTTATGGAATTTGGTTGAATTGGTGTTGGGTGTAGTCCATGATTGAAGAGTGTTGGAGGAAGCAAACATTGATTAGCTTGGTGACGATAAAATGTCGTGTTGGAGGTTGGATTTTATAGTGGTGGCATGGATTTGTTTGAGTTCTTTGAGTTTGGGAGGTGATTAAGCAACCTTTAAAAGTACTAAGGAGGGCCTACTTGGATGCACAAGAAAACACAAGAAAATAATATTTTAATAGAATATAGTATTTTATTTTTTAAAGAATAAAATCTTGTGCGTTTGGTAACTCAAGAAAAATTTGAAGAAAAGATTATTTTCTTTCAAAAAGTTCAATATTCTCTCCTACAATTGTCCCCCTTAAAAAACTTTCTACAAGGTAAGAATCTTTTAAAATGACTATTACAAAGTGATAGAATAAAGTAAAGACTTTAGTTCACCAAATGCATCATAATGTTTATGTTTACACATATGGTAAAGTAAAGTGAAAGTAAATCTCACAGGACGGTAAATGTCTGGTAAAGTAAATGTGAGATAAAGTGCATGGTGCAGTAAAGTGGGAATGACTGGTCAAGTAGTTTCTTTTCTTTACTTTATTTTATCACATTTTATCTTAGTTTTATATGGTAAAGAAAAAATGACTTGTTTACGGGTGTGGTAAAGTAAAATAAAGATTAATTGATGTCATATCATGGTAAAAGGTGAAGTAAAGTAAGGTCAGATGAAATATGTGGTAAAACAAACTGGGAGAGAGAGAGAGAGTTATAAAGTAGTTATTTTTTTATTGACTTTACTTTACTATACTTTACCATGATTTTTTTTTTATAAAAGAAAGTAATTTATAGTAAAAATATGAAAGTTAAACTTTACTTTACTACATTACTTTTTTATCTAGACGTGGTAAATTACATATAAATTAAAATATTTAATAATTTTTTTTCTTATAATCTAATTTACTTTAATCATAACACCTTTCAAACTACTCAATTTAAAATCTGTAATATTCTTAAAAAATTGTCAAACAGTAAAAATATTATACTATTATAATATTGCATTATTGTATTCTATACTATTTTATTCTTATAATAATTAAATCTGTAAATATTTTATTTTGTAGGCATTCAAACGGGCCCTAAGCAATTTTTTTCTTAAAAGAAAATCTACAAAAATGACCCCTCAAATTAACCTAGTTTTGTAGATTGCTTTGTCTTTTGACTTTAGCAGAATAAAGTCTTAACAAAAAAGAGAACTAATTGAATTTATTTTCTTTACTAAGATAACAAGCTGCATTTGGGGTTGTTATTATTTGCAAGTTCCTATCTTTTTTTCCATCTTCCTCTTGTGCATGAATTTTTAGGTTTTCTGAGTATACTAATTTGTATTCGTGTGACATCTTTCAGTTTGAACCCATGTTTCATTTCGTGAGTATATTTTCGGATTTTCCTTTTTTGGGGATGTTTTATGTTTCTGATTTGGTAGCTTCTTTGCTAGTATTGGTTTATGAAGTTTCCTTAGATTTAATATTGAGAGAGGGAGTATAGACAGTGGCGGACCCATGTTACTGGGACCTGGGGCGGGCGCCCCAGGTCCAATTTGAAAACCCATTTAGAGTTCTATTGGGCTACTGGCCCATGCCCCCACATGATTTAAGCCCACGCCCCATGTCTTAAAAGTCCATCTCCCCATATCAAAATCAATGGATGAAGGAAAGAAAAAAAACCCTACCGTTCTTCGTTCTTCTGTTCTTCTTCTTCACTCCTCTTCTTCCCTTCTGGCTTCTTGGCTTCTCTTCGGATGCTTGTGAGGCTGTGACAATCGATCGTCATTCGGTTTCAGGTAAATTTATCTCATTCTCTCTAGCTTTGTTGCCTCTCTCTCCCCTGTCACTCTCCCTCTGCGTTTTTCTCTGTGGAATCTCTTTCTCTCTCTATGTGACTATGTCATTGTAGCCTCTCTCTCTCCCTATCCCCCTTCTCTTCCTATCTTCTATGATTAATGATTCCATTCTATCATTCATTATTTTAGTTAGGCATTGCATTTGCATAGAGAAGTTAGGGTTCTGTTTTTTTTTTTTTTTTTAATGTTTGATGGCTCTCTTTATTATTATTTTTTATCTTGTGTTCTTGTTTAATCTATGAATGAGTGAGATTTGTGACATAGATGTTACGGTTCTATTTTTTTAATTTTTTTTTATTTTTTATGGTTCTTGTGTTTTGGGTTTTTTTTTTGGGGGGGTTTAATCTATTACACTAGTTGACCCTGATGGCTCCAGTCCAAGATCATTCTCTCTACTACTGGCAATATTTGAAATTTTGCATTCCAGATGCTTTCATCTCTTGAATACTAGTGGAGTTAGATTGACTTCCGTGCCCTGTTTCAACGAGTTTAGACATGGCACCGGACTAGCTCATTTTTATTTCTGCAATTGTTCATTTGGTACATCTTATGCTCACAAACGAATCAAAACCATTTAGCAGAAAGGATATGTAACAATTTATAAAATAAAAAAACTGTTGTAATGTTGTGAATCTTTAAAACAATTAATTTTGAACATGCAGTCCCTGAACTGCATCATACTATAGGGTGGCACCTGGAACTAGCAATTTTTTATTAGCACAAGTGCACAACCATTCATTTGGGTAAAGTTATTGAAGCAAAAAGTGTATGGTCAAGCTTCCCTGTGGTAATGTGACAGATCAGGTCATAGATTATCTTGATCAACATGATTTAATAAAGGAGCCCAAGATCCGATCTAGTCGGAGAAAAGATCAAAAGGAAGGGATCAAATCTTCAATTGAGCAGCCAAGTCCATTATGTCTGCAGCGTTTTTCCAGCTCAGCTAGGGGAAGAATTAGTAGCTCCTTATTAGCCGCCCCTTTCCCCATTGCTAATGTAACATCTTGATTGCTTACCTCCATCACTGGTAACTTCAGAGCTGGTTTTCTTTTGTGGTTTTCTTTTGTGTTCTTGTTTAATTTATGAATGCATGAGATTTGTCAATCATGGATAAGGGTTGACTGGTTGGGCAATATTATTTGACTTCATGTATATGTCTTGACATCTTGTTTGATTGGAGTTGGTGTCTTCCCACAACCACAAGTAGTTCTGTTACTTAATTATGTAGTTGATAGTAGTGTTGACTTAATTCTGTAGTTGATAGTAGTGTTGTGAATTGTGATTATCATTCATCATTCAGCAATTAGTATTTGTTCATTTGAAATTGCATCAGGCCTAATGTTGAACCTTGTTGTGATCATCATAATTATTTTGTGTTTTGATTGAATGATTGATGAGGGACACTAGCAACTAGTTAGGTGTGGTTTCTTCTTGGTTATTGTTGATTTTCTTTGATTAGTAACACAAGTCTTGCTAGAAAATTAAGAAGCGTTAAGGAGCAATATCCTATTAGAGATAAATATCAGATAAAAGCTTACAAGATAATATAAAGACAAATTGGTATTTAAAAATAATGGCATCAAAGAATGTGGTAGTTAATTATACAATTTTATTTACAAATTGTGTGTTAGTAGCAGGATTCCTTATAAAAATAAAAAATTATTTAAAATCATGTCTTTAAACTATGTTATAAATGGTGATCATTGGTTGTTGGCGAGGATTCTGATGTAATTGACATTATCTTTGAATTAGATATGGAAAAATATTACAAAAAACAATTACCTACCAATGCACCGCCTCCGACTATAGAGAATGATAAGAATGATGAAATGCCATCATCCTCAAAGAAAGGGCGTGTTGAGGTTAACTTGACAGATCTTCCCGCAGATCCTGGATTGCGGAATCCAATCTCGAGCTATCATCCTACAGATAGAGACCAAGTTTGAAGAGCGTATCTACAAAAGGGCCCTTGTCAGCCTCGGGACCATAAATTTCCTTATACGGGGTGTGGACAAGATAAGAGGCGATTCAATCCTATTTGGTTTAAGGATTACGGCAGTTGGTTAGAGTACAGCGTAGAAAAAGATGCTGCATTCTGCCTTTGTTGTTATCTTTTTGGAGAGGAAACACGTTATGATGCTTTTATAACTCAAGGATTTAAAAGTTGGAGGAAAAAAGAAAGAATTAAAAATCATGTGGGAGGGCCGAATAGTGTTCATAATCAAGCATATGAGAAGTGTCAGAACTTATTAAATCAGAAGCAACACATTGAGACGGTTATTGTCAAACAATCAAGTCAAGCTCGAACAGAGTATCGAATCCGCTTGAAGGCAACTCTTGCTTCTGTTCGATTTCTTCTACGCCAAGGATTGCCTTTTCGTGGTCATGATGAATCTGAAGATTCAAACAATATGGGTAACTTCCTTGAGCTTTTGCAAGTACTTGCCAATCAGAATGAAGCTATTAAAAGAGTTGTATTGGAAAATGCTCCTGAGAATCTAAAATTGACCTCCCCAAAGGTTCAAAAAGACATTGTGAATGCAGCTGCCACAGAAACCGCTCAAGCTATCATTTATGAGCTTGGAGATGCACCATTTTCCCTTTTGGTGGATGAATCTAGGGATATTTCTATCAAAGAACAAATGGCCATTGTTATTCGCTATGTGGATAAACGGGGATATGTGATTGAGCGGTTTTTAGCTATACAACATGTTATGGACACTAAAGCTCAATCACTTAAGGTGGCCATCGAAGCGGTATTTTCCAAGCATGGATTGAGCATGTCAAGTTTGCGTGGGCAAGGTTATGATGGGGCTGCTAATATGAAGGGTGAGTTTAATGGCCTCCAAAAGCTCATTCAGAATGAGAACTCAACTGCATTCTATGTTCATTGTTTTGCACATCAGCTTCAGTTAGCACTCCTTGCTGTTGCAAAAGATAACAAACTAATCGCCGCTTTCTTCGACTCGATTTCTATGGTGTTGAATGTCGTTGGAGGCTCTTGCAAACGCCACGACATGCTCCAAAATATACAAGCAGCTAAAGTCGTTGATGCTCTCAATTCGGGCGAACTTGAAAGTGGACGAGGTTTGAATCAGAAGACAAGCCTCAAGAGGCCGGGAGATACACGTTGGGGCTCGCATTTTGATACATTGATTAACTTGATACACATGTTCTCCTCTGTGGTTGATGTGCTTGAAATTATCTCAGATGATAATATGAGTGAACACAAGGGCTCTGCTACTAACTTATTGTGTGTATTGGGCGATTTTGATTTTGCATTTAAAATGCATTTGATGAGAGATATATTGGGATCACTAATGAATTATCAAAGTTATTGCAGCGAAAGGATCAAAATATTATCACTGCCATGGAACTAGTGAGAGTGTCGAAGCAACGACTGCAAATGATGAAAGATGATGGGTGGGAACCTCTCCTATTTGAAGTCCATTCATTTTGTGATTAATATGAAATCATCATTCCCAATATGAGTGATATGTTTGTTGAACGAAAGCGATCACGACGTAAAGCTGAATAAACAAATCTCCATCATTTTCGAGTTGACATATTCTATGCTACTATTGATTTGCAACTAAAAGAGCTCAATCGCCGCTTTAATGTGGTGAACACCGAGTTGCTTCTTTGTGTAGCATGCTTGGATCCAAGGGATTCATTCTCTGCTTTCAATAAGGAAAAATTGATCCGCCTTGCTCAGTTATATCCAAATGATTTTTCAGACTTAGATCGGGCGAGACTTGATATTCAGCTTGCGACTTATATCGTTGATATGCGCACCAATAGTAATTTTGTCGGAGTGAAAGGAATTGGCGGCCTTGCTCAGAAGATGGTTGAAACAGAAAGGGACATTGTATATCCTTTAATTTATTTGCTCTTGAAATTAGCGCTAACCCTACCAGTTGCCACTGCTACTGTTGAGAGGGTATTTTCTGCTATGAAAATCGTTAAGAATAGACTGTGCAATCGAATGGAAGATTAGTGGATGAATGATTGTTTGCTTGCATATATCGAAAAGGACATATTCAATAGCATTGACGATGAGGCGATCATGCAACGCTTTCAAAACATGAAGAATCGTAGAGGGCAATTGTAAAAACTTAGTTTTGGAGTTGTGATGACTTTTGATGAGAGAAGTATATGTTAGTTGATGCCAATCGTTAATATGTACTTCTTTCTTCGGGTTGATACCTGGATTTTTTGGAGGTTGTCAACCCTTTCTTTTTGGGGGTGATTGGATAGCCCATATTTTTTGGGGGCCTTTTGTTTTCAGTGTAAGAGATATACTGTAAATTTTGGAGAAATGAATATTGTCATCATTTCTAACAAAAATTATATGTTAGTTGATGTAGTTAAATATTTTGCGTCTATTTAAATGGAATACATTTTCTCTTTTGCTATTGTTAATGTGAAAAAATTCTAGCAAAAGTTTCGCCCCACCTAATTAAAAATCCTGGGTCCGCCACTGAGTATAGAAATGCCAGAACAAGGTCCTTGTTGCCATTGTGGGATTACACAAGAGTTATTGAGTGTTGGAGGAGGTGGTGGTAGGGAGGAGATCAAGTAATTAGAGGGAGTGATGAAGTTGTCTTCATTGTAATCCCTGGCCCGTTTGGTAATTTTATTTTTAAAATAAAGTGAAGTGAAGTGAAATAAAGAAAGGGAATAAAATATAAGTGGGTTATAATTTTATTTTATTTTTAATTGTTTGGAATTAAATGTTTTTGACTTTTTGTTTGGAATTAAGTCAAGTATATATATATATATATATATTTTGCCTTTTAGTGAATAAAGGTAGTTGCTTTTTTTTTTTTTTTAACTTTTTTTTGAAAAAAATGGATGGAGTTTTGAATTAAAATGCTTTTAATGTGATATCTTGTTTGAAAAATAGACTTTACTTGACTTTTATTATGTTAGTAAAGTGTACGTCAAACTAACCCGAGGATTTGAAGACTGATATTTGGAAATCTCATAAAAAAATGACTTCAAAATGATTTCACAAATTATTCACAATATCATCAACAATTAGGATATTGTAAACCAATTGTCAATATTGTTAATTGGGGTATTTTTGTAAAAAAGGACAAGTAAGAGGTTCCTCCACATTCCCGATCCGGACTCAATTTACCCAAAAAATACAAAAAAAAAAAAAGGTAAAAATCAAAATTATATAGCAGTAGAGGTCGCTATAATTCCCATCTTGCGTGGTGGTTGGGGTGAGAATGAGATGGGGAACAAGAACTTTTATTACGATGGTGGCTTGTGTGGTGGTTGGGGTGAGAATGAGATGGGGAACAAGAACTTTTATTACGATGGTGCCTACAATTAATTAAATGGGCCACAAATGAGGACAAAAAACATACAATACAGTCATCAATTATTATTATGGTGGTGATTGCATGCAGTTAAATGGGCCGGCCTCAAATGAGGACAAAAAAAGACATTACAATACAATCATCCTGGCCGCCCATTAGATGAACGGCTATCATGCCCAAACCATCAGAGGGCATGGTTAGAGAGCAACTCCTTGAGATTCTCCATGTGCTTCCTCTGAAGACGCAATGCCACAATCATACCCCCATCCTCTTCCTTGGTTGGGAGGATGAAGCCCCTGCCTTCAAATCCCAAGGCAGCAGGGGCCATGTACACAGGTGGGCCCCACCCAAAATTACCTTACGGACGTTCCAAAACTCATCATTTACCCAAGATCAAATGAAATACTATAAATTTTTTAAAGGAGATTGCACATTAAAGTACGTCCAAAGTTGGACAGCTTTACCATTTATAGGATATTCCAGGATTCGATATCCGAGACCCGTAGGATATCGCACCGTTCGATATCCTAGGCTCGTAAGATATCGCTACTTCCACCCAACCAGATAACACATTTCTACATCATGAACTGAAGACCTCCATTTCCATCTTCTCCGTTTTGGCTTGTGGGTTATGATTGGATATTACCATTACCGTTAAAATGGAGAACACCCAAAATGGAATCACATGCACTTCCACCCAACCTTCATTCAATTTCGAAAGTTCAGTTTTCCTTAATTTCCTTTTTTAGAGCAATAGGTTGTTGGGCCTTATGCCGTGAATAATGTTGTTAATGAACTTCTTTTTTTTTTTCTTTTCTTCTTTTTTGCTTTTAGCAGGCTTCAAAATATGTTCAGATATGAGTGGATCTCAAGAGAACTCCTTTCTCGTGCACATTGTAAAAAAAAATGCCAATTTCATAAAGTTTTGGATGAATCCAAGAAAACCGAAACTGCACGAGTAAGAGAAAAAAAAAAAAAAAAGATAATAAGAAGTAGAAGAGAAGAGGATCATACTCAGAAGATGAGAGAAGGAAATGAACGAGAGAATAGGTGTGGGTAGGAAAAATCAGAGCTCATTAATCCATTTACGAAAAAATCAGAGCGCATTAATCCGTTACGAAAATACCCTCGGGGAGGAAAATTTCGCCAGAAGCTCGATACAGTGAAACCCTCGCTATAGCGGCCCCAGCGGAACCAGGGGGCTCGTTATAGCGAGAACAGCTATAGACCTCATGGTTTGGATTTTGTGGGTTTGCTTGGAAGGGGTGAAGTAGTGTATAAAAAAAAGAAAAAAAAGAAAAAAAAAAGAAAAAAAAAAAAAAAAAAAGGGCAAAACAAAACAACACAAAACACAAAGTGCATGTGTGCAGGTAGAATTGGAATTTGTACATGTGTGACAATTGGCATGTAAAATGAACAGTGATTGGACACAACCATGTGCATTTTATATGGATGGAAAACAGGTGGAGGCTTGAAAGTGAAAACATGTGGTTTATTTATAGGTGTGATTGAATGGAATGGGTGGATGATTAAAAAAACACAAAGGGGAAAATGGTTGACCGGACACAGAAAGTGCCCTCACTATAACCTTATCTCCTCTACCCAGTTGAAGATACACGACGTTGCAGCAATTGACGAATGAGAATGAAGTGGAAAGCTGTGTTCCTGCAATATCAATATCAAGAAAATGAGAAAAACACAGAGGAAAAATCATTTGAGGATCGAAGAAGATGATCACAGTAAAAAGGGTTTTTTACTGAGTTATCTCCGTCCCTGTTTCACCTATGTTGAAAGGGGAATGGTGAAAATTTTACGGAAATATCCTATATATGTAGGATATCGAACGGTGCGATATCCTACTAGCCTAAGATATCGCAGGATAAATGGTAAAATTGTCCATCATTTATGTACAATCTTCTCTTAGAAAATTTGGTGTCTTTCGTCTAATCTCGTGTAAATATTGAGTTTTGAAACGTCCATAGGGTCATTTTCCCAACTTTTATTATGATGGCGCCTACAATTAATTAAATGGGCCACAAATGAGGACAAAAAAAACATACAACACAGTCATCAATTATTATTATTATTCTGGTGGTGATTGCAGTTAAATGGGACACAAATGAGGACAAAAAACAGACATTACAATACAATCATCCTGGCCGCGCATTAGATGAACGGCTATCATGCCCAAACCATCAGAGGGCATGGTTAGAGAGCAACTCCTTGAGATTCTCCATGTGCTTGCTCTGAAGACGCAATGCCACGATCACACCCCCATCCTCTTCTTTGGTTGGGAGGATGAAGCCCTTGCCTTCAAATCCCAAGGCAGCAGGGCCCATGTACACAGGTGGGCCCCACCCAAAATCTGCACCGTAGAAGGGCATCCCTAGCCAGCTTGTGAGCACCAGGTTGGGGCACCCATAGAACCTTCCCCTCTGGGTGCACCCGAGGGTGTGGGACCCACTCCTGAGCGGGGTCAAGTCCTCCTGACCATTCAAAAAGTCAAGGGCTGACCTCAAATATTTGTCGTCCATCTTCTCAAGCCTTTCTCTAATCCGGCCCGCCACATGACCTACTGGGCTCGTCACCAGATCGCCGGACCGGGCCACCACCGTCCTACGAAACACGACGTTGCCGAAGAACCCTTCCGGTAGAGGCGGCTGGAGGCGGGTCCTGCCTTGGACCGCTATCTGCAGTTCGGTCATCTGATCGCCATCGAGCCCACGGGCCTTGCACGTGGACCGCCATATATGGGCCGCTACGGACTCATAACGACTGAATTTCGGCCTACTTGAGCCATTTTGGCCCATGTTGGCTGCTTCCTTAATGGCATTCACCTGTTGGGCACTGAACTTGAACATCTCAACCATGGTCTCCTCCTTCCTCTCTTCTTCACCACCACCACCACCACCTTCTTGGTCCGGCAATCGTGGCGGGGGCTTGAACTCCTCATGGTCAAAAGCGGGTTCAACCGGAGGGTCCCTAGCACGTAACAGGGTCCGGTCCAAGAATGGCGGCAGGCAGACATTGGACGTGACGGTACGGGCTATCTTCGCCCATGTAGAGACGAAATGGGTTGCACTTGGGCCATCCATGACAGTGTGGCTGGCGGCCAAGCCCAGTGAAATGCCGCCGCAGCGAAAGAATGTGAGTTGCACCAGCAACAACGGCCATTCAGTGATGTCGGTAGTGTAGTCGATGTGAGGGGCTAGGTTTCCAAGCTCTGGGGTGGGCTTGAAGTCGCCGAAATCATTGATCTCGACGTCGGATTCAGCTTCGTACAAGATGACGCCCGCCTCATTGCAGTCGATCTCAAGGCGGCGGCTTTCATCATAACGGAGGCGCCCGGCCAAAGGATAGAAGTGCACTAAGGTCTGGCTCAAGGCATTTTTCATGATATATGGGGAGAAGAAGGTGGTGGTGGTGGTGTTGGGGGTGCTGGGTTTGTAGAAGTAGACAGTGGGAGCATGTGTAACGGCCTGAATTAAGTCTATATTGGATACCCAAAGCCGATGTTTCGGTGTCGGCTCGGCCGGTTTGATGGTAGAAGAAGCCTTCACTCTCGTACTCATGCTCATGGAGGTTCTAAGCTTGAGAGTGTGGAAAATGTATTGAGACTTGTGTGGGAAAGAGATCATTCGCTTGACTCTATTTATAAAGGGAATTTTTTAATGAGACTCTTCTTTTATTGTTAACTTCGATGTGAAAATTATGGCTAATAGTTGGGCCAATTTGTTAGCATTAAAAGAGATGTGGATTCTTTTCGGATATTTTTTTTATTCTAATTTTTAAAAGAAAAAGTTATTTGATGAACATTTTATAGGAGTTTACTCGGTGTTTCTCTCGACTCGGTGGAATTAGTCCAGTTCAAAGGGTTGGGAACCCTCCAGTGATAGAAAAAAAAAAAAAAAAAAAACAAACCATACATACCTAATGTGTTCTCACAAAAAATAATAATAATAATAATAATAACAATAACGTGGTCTAATGCATTCTAAAAAAAAAAACAGTGGATAAGGAAGCATTTCGTGTGGTCCGTATTGGCTGGAATAACTATCGTCTAATTGCCAGAGGATAAAAAATGACAGCCCTATTAAGAAAGGACCACAATGACAAAGCATTTAAGTCCTCTACTTACTTATAATGCATTGTCTTTACCTTCATAAATCTTCTCAGTCACTTGTTTCCACAACCACAACTTCTTCTTATTCCATTTCCTAGTCATCTCGTAACTTTGTGCGATGAAAATACATTTTTTTTTTTTGCTCTTAATTTTTAGAATATCATGTTTGTATGTGAGATTGTACACAAACAAATTCACAATTAAGGGAAAAAAGCCTAAAAAAATAAAAGATTAAGCTATTAAATAATTAACATTATTAAGAAAAAATATCAAGTACCGGAAGAAATTAATGATCTAGCGCAATATCCCAATCCAACCAAAGTTATGGTCTTCAAATCAAAGTTAAATTTGGGCCACACAGAATTATCATTGAAACATTCATATCCAATCATTTGCCTTGAGCATACAATATTAACTTTAAGATTTTTATTAGAAATATATTTGAAAATAAATATATTTTTGAATAAGAAGAAGTAAAAGTAAAATTATATATATATATATATATATAAAAATGTTATTATCTTATGGCAATCTCGTCATGATATATTAAAAAGTGAAATCGAGGCCTGAGCTCGACATGAACTCAAATCGGCTGAGCGTTTAGAACCAGACACCTTTCCTAGCTTGAGAAATGAAACCCGATACTTTTTTGAAGAAAAAACCATGTTAGTGATAACAAATTTTTACTGGCATCTTCTTCTTGTGAGAATATAAGAGGAGAACAGGGGGAGACATGAATCTTGATAATCATGTTCGTAAGATTAAAATGTGATGATAATATGGGGGGTTTGCTTTTCACAGAGAGATACTTGCAACCCATCTATGGGGTTCTGAATTATAGGGTTCTGAATTGAATATTTTTGATGAGCCTATTTTCATGTGTGTTCAGAAATGAAGATTTGAGTAGGCTCACCCAAAATGTGACTAAAGTCTTCTCTCATCAAATTTGTTTCTTCTACATGCACCTTCTTTACATAGTTCTCATTGCCATTGCACCCTGCTTCCCTGTTCTTACTCAAGCTTCAAGATTTTTTCTTGTTCTGCTAGTTTTGGATCAGTTATACCTTAAAACAGTGCTCTAATATTCCACCTTATTATTTACTTCCTATGCTGTCTGAATAATTGGCAAAACATCATCTTATAAACAATATGCATGAAAGTTCATACTGACTAATTATATATCATTTAATTGAATCATATGTTTATGATAGCCAATAAGGCAAGAGCCTTTTGTTTTCATATTGCATGTTTAATTACTTTGTTATATTTTCGAAGTTTTTTTTTTTTTTTTTCCCCGGATCTGTGGTATCACTTTCAATATGAAAGAAGTTAAATTGATTTTGGTTTACTCTAATATTTATACTCTTCACACCAAAAAACCAATTACTTACTTGGATGGAGAAGTCAGTATTGAAAAAAATTTGCAAATTTAATGGTAAATGTTTGGCCCTATAGTAACATCTTTTGTGTCAATCAAATTGTTTTCTTTTTTTATTGTTTCACTGTCATCTTCTTGAACTATTACTTCTCTATCTAGACTTTAATGTTACTTCTCTGTCTAGAATTTAATGTTGCTTGTGTATTGCATTGCATAGTTTAGCACTTACATTTCACATACTGTAATGTCTATTGCAGCTCAATTACTGTAATGCAGAGAAGGCCCATCATGTCTAGATACATAGAAGGAAGGACTCCATCAAGACTGCCATCAAGGAGGGGGATTTATTTGAGATAAATGGGCAAAACCCTTTTCAGGAAATTGCAATGAAGAAAACACAGATGTGGATTTCCGCTGCTGTTGGCTTTTATATCCATTTGTATTGTACCTTGGACTTGCTATGTTGTGGTGTGTAATTGTAATGGTGAGAAGATTCCAAGAATGACTAATGGAGCTGTCTTTCTTTTTCATTCTAATGTGAAACTTCCTATATTTATGTATGTAGGAATTTGAAGCAATTTATTTAAAGAGTTCATTATTTGAAGGACTCTTTAGACTATTCTTTCCCTTGTGAATTTTATGTTCTTTTCCCTGGTGCCTGTTTAAATGAGTTTATGTAGTTTTGTTTTTCCCATAAATGTGCTTATGTGTGGTTCATGTGTTTGGATATCACACTTTACCCGTAAGTGGTTGTTTTGCTCTTTAACTAATTACATGTAAACAGACTCTCAGGTAATTAGATTAGCAAGTAATCTGGGTGCACAGCAACTGCGTTTAGAGGATCTAAATCAGGGCCTGGAGCGCTAAAACATGAGGGATGACCTTTCATAAGTCAATTGAATTTGGGTCTAGAGCGCTAAACCATGAGTTCTGCCATGTAAAGGTGGGAATCATATTTCTTTGTCAACTACTTTCATAGGGTATTTTTTTTCTAGGTGTAAGACGTGCCACCTTTGAAACCTTACTGAGTACCTTGTTTAGGGCATTGGTTAACCCACTTCCCAAGAGAGTTTCTGGACGAAATTTGGGTTTTTGGAAGTCCATATTATGACCTTTAAATATGCAATTTTCAGTCAGAAAAAATCGTGTTTATATCGTTTTCAACTCGTGCACTTTTTCTACCCTGTCGGCCAACGTGGCCCTGTTTAAGTGTGGGGTTTGTAGAAGTAGAAAGTGGGAGCATGTGTAACAGCCTGGATTAAGTTTATATCACCCAGAGCCGATGTTTCGGGGTCGGCTCGGCTGGTTTGATGGTAGAAGAAGCCTTCACTCTCATGCTCATGCTCATGCTCATAGAGGTTCTAAGCTTGAGAGTGTGGAAAATGTATTGGGACTTGTGTGGGAAAGAGATCATTCCTTGCCTCTATTTATAAAGGGAATTTTTTAATGAGACTCGTCTTTCATTGTTAACTTTGATGTGAAAATTCTGGCTAATAGTTGGGCCTATTTGTTTGCATTAAAAGAAATGTGGATTCTTTTCGGATCTTCTTTTGATTCTAATTTTTAAAAGAAATGGTCATTTGATGATCGTTTTATAGGAGATTCCCCTTTGATTGATCTTTGGTCTACTTTTAACCACTTATCAAATGAACTACATGTTAAATGCCAATGCATTCTAACACACAAATAAACTCAACATAAACTCTATCTATTTTTTTTGTTCACTGTGGGTCTCAATTCGGATAAAAGAAGAGAAATTGCGTTAGGTTGGTTGACAGCCGGCCGATGTAAGAATTTATCACAACCCAAACATTCATTAACAAGTAATGTATAAGATAATACTTTATAAATCCCTAAAATTCCAATGCCCGCTAAACACACCAACCTTGGACCCCCGTGGCACATGGCACAACATATCAACCATGTCTAGAAATTTAATGTCTTTTATGTCTTTTAACATACACAACTTGTAAATCTAAGGGGGTAGCTCAGTTGGTTTAGGACCATGGTTTGTATTCGGAGCTTGCAGGTTCGAAACTGCACTACTATAATGGGACTACGGAAGAATTTCCTAATTTGTTCTCATGAGAAAAAATAATAATAATAATAACCTTGTCTAATGTATTCTAAAAAAAAAATAATAATAATAATAATAAAATAAAAAAGGGTTCTTGCCTAATGTGGCTGAGAGCACCTCCAACAGATGCTTTATTTCTCCACCTCAGCCTAACAGAGCCTTCAAATCCACATGGATTTTGGCATGGGGTTTGGCATGCCAAAAAGCAGATTTCAAATCTTATATTTTTATATAATAATACATTGTTGATACAAGTCGCAATTGAGATGTCCTTTTTTGACATTGTTAAAAAATAATAAAATAATAATTTGACATCTCTCTTGGAGTTGTTTAAGAGAGATGTCAAATTTACACATATTTTTTTTTTTTTTTTTTTTTGCCACATAAGTCTCTATTTTGAAAAAGACAACTCCATGTTTGGAGTGTCTCCTGGATATGCTGAAAAGGAGGCAGGTCCGAATTGGCTCGAATAAGTATCGTATAATAGCTCGAGGATAAGAACTGGCAGCCCTAATTAAGAAAGGACATCAATGAGACAATGCATTTATGTCCTCTGCCATCTTTCAATGCATTGCTTTTACCCTTCATAAATCTTCTCAGTCTCTTGTACGTCTCCACAACCACAGCCACAACTTTATCTATGGGCTGTGGTCCGGTACAGCAGCGCAGGGTAGTATTATAATATAATACATCACTGGATATCTTCCTATTAGTATTCGCCATGTGTACTGCAAATAAAAGAGAAAAATGCTACCTGTCCCGACTTTGGGGACCGATCAATAAAAACAGACTTAAAGGGTTCTGACTCCAAGAGTCCCATCGGCTCTCATCTTTATTCAAATTACAACTCACCATTTTTTTTCATACTTTTATTTCAAAATTACCCCTCTGTCTTGTGTGTCTCTCCAGTCTCCATTTCTTTACACCTGGCAAGTGTCCCACCTCTCTATATAGCTATATATTCATTTAGATGATCAAACCAAGATCATCCATCTAAATAACACAATATTATAGAGTTATATTAATAATATAAAGATCGCGGGCATTATGAATAAAGCCTTTCTAAATATCTTTATAAGACATAGATGTATTAGATCAAATTAACCTATTCATTTAAATAGGACTTCCTAGATAAAATTATTTGATATCCACTAATCCAACGGTTTCATGTAGGAAGGGTCGATGTGTAGAATATGAGAGAGTCAGGATCTAGCGAGGAAAAACCCCACGGTGATCGTGAGTGGACAATTAACAGCCCGCCAGCCTGCCATGCATCCGTGAGTAGACCATCCGGGTAGGGGATCGATGTCCGCTGTGATGTGGTGGGCCGTGAATGGTCCACTCACGGGCACCGTGCGTAAGGCCACTCAGAGGATCCCAACTCAATATGAGAGTCCCATTTGGATAAGTACAAAGGATAGGATGGGTAAAGTGGTATTTAAGTAAAAATAAGATACATAAGATCTTCATCCAGCGGCCCATAGATAGATAGGTACATAAGTGAATGAACCAGATATTTTACGAAATTGATCCCACAAAGTTGTGTGGATTGGTCAATCTAGTGAGTTTTACATGGATAGGAAAAATGGGTGGATGGTTATATGATTGGATCTTTCACCTAATAGTATTTGTGTAATTCGTCGGAACCACCAAATCCCAAAAGAAGAAAAAAAGAAAAGAAAAAAGGGAACCACTAGATGAAAGATCGACCATCCAATAAAACATATGGAACCACCAAATGCAACAAACTACATGTACACAATTGGATGAAAAATACAACCATCTAACTATCCACCCATTTTACCTAAAAAATAAAAGATTAAGCTATTAAATAATTAACATTACTAAGCACAAATATCAAGTATTGGAAGAAATGATCAAGCACAATATCCCATTCCATTGGTCTTCAAATCAAAGCTAAATTTGGGCCACACAGAATTATCATTGAAACACTCATATCCAATTATTGGCCATGACCATACAATATTAACTTTAAGATTTTTATTAGAAATCTATTTTTGAATAAGAAGAAGTAAAAGTAAAATTATATATTTTAAAAAGTTATTATCTTATGGCAATCTCATCATGATATTATCCTAGTAATCCGAGGATAAAGTTCTTTTTAGCAATATATCAAATTTGTAACAAAAAGTCTTAATAAGAAAACCCGAAGGCATTATTAAGATAAATAGAGAATATTTGGCTTCAATGGGTCTCAAAAGTATCGTGTGCTTGAGAAGGCCTTTTTTCTTGAGATTAAAGGGTGTTTTATCCGCACATTCCCAACATAAATTGAGGTGCAGGAGTATTTCAATCAACCGTTTTGGCAAGAATTTGGCAATACTTATTTGCACGTATATTGGGCAAAGGCGTGTCACAATGCTGCTCCCTAGGACGCATTGAAGATCAACCTCGTGAGGACGAAATGTTGAAATTAGAGCTATTGACTTCCTCATCATTTTATTCAAGTTCTATATTTTTGAAAGCAACACTTCTTTTTACTTTCATGTACTACTCATTTGCTCTTGAATGAATTGGACAAGTGGCTAGCTACTTTATTTTAGGACCTCCTACAAAAATTTCATTTCCCAAGTATCAAAGGCTTTAAGAAAATTAAGGAGTTTTTTCCAAGTAAACATGAAATCCCAAGAAAGACTCTTTTCTTTTTTCAAACTCTCCAAAAAGATGAGGCAATCTCCTTCAAGTATAATTCGTTTAATCTCACTCTGATGAAAAATTAAAACTCCTTCATAGAGGGCCTTTAATTCAACTTCAAGTGGGTGCACCATTTCTATTACTCAAGAATATGTGACCATTATCTCTCCCTCATGATTCCTTACAATGCCCCCTAAACCTGCTGTTTCGTTACCAAGGTTGGCAGCCCCATCAAAATTCAATTTAAACACTCTTTCAGGTGGTGGGTTCAAGCTTCCTGAGTAAGCCCTGCAAAGAGAGCTGGAAGGAAAATAGAGTGAGCAACATTCCACTCATATAGGGCTAATTTGGTCCTTTGAATAACTGAACTTGATAAGATTGGGCACCGTTAAAACAGGTTGTTTCTCATCTTCCATAAATACCAACAAATTATAACCCCAAGCCTTTTGTTGTTGTTAGAGGACTTGTTCCAAAACCAATGAGAAAAGGTGGGGGACATGCATAGGTCAAGGCATAGAGCGATTCCAAATGTCCACAGCAATAGGACAATGGGCAAAGAGGTGGTCCACCATCTCATTTTCTAATCTACGTGACACACATTTTGAGACCACGGATTTTAAGAAATTATTAAGGGCATGTTTGTGTACACGTACACCCTTTCCGCGGAAAGGGGAAACTGCCACGTAAGTAAATTCCATAGAAATAAAAATCTCGGAAAATGATTTTCATAAAATTTAGAAATTCATGTTTGGTGCAAAAAGAGTTTCCTCATTGAATTGGTGCTAATGTTGTTTGGTGCGGCCTTGGATTCCTTATAGAAAATTAAAATTTTTTATTTGATGATATACTTTTTTGAAAAAAAATAACATAACATGTATATTATTTATTCAATATTAAATAATAATTTATATAAAGAAATAAAAAATGAAAGATTTGTAGGGTTTTTATGTTGAAATAGACAAGAGTAAGGAAAAGTAGATGAAGTTTTCCGAGGAAATCCATTTCCCATACCCCCCCCTATAGGAAACTCATTTCCACAATTATCAAGGAAAATGTTGACAGAGCAGGAAAGCATTTCCGCGGAATTGTTCCGCACCAAACGCTGGACAAATGGGTTTTCCGTGGAAAACTGTTCACTTTTCCGCGGAAAAGTGTTACACAAACATGCCTTAAGATAAGAACGAAGTCTACCTAGGAGTAGGCGCCATTTGAAAATTTGGATTTTGGAAGGTACTTTCAAGTTCCACACAATCATCCATGGCATTTGAGGACCAATTTGCTTGGCATTAATACACTTATAAATGACTTCAACCGAGCAAGTCCCAACTTGCTCGCTCCCCCAACATCTAACGTTAGATCCTCAAAGCGGAATTAACAAAATTTACTCTGCCACATTTCTGTTCCAAAGATTATTCACAAGCATTTCGTTTCATCTAGACCCCAAATCACTGTGGATGGTCATGTCAGAAACTATAATTTAAAAAAAACTATTATCATTATTATTATTATAATGATGAAAATTCATTATTTTTTCAACTTTCTTAAACTTTGGCATGCATGGCCTATATTTCAAAGGCAAACCTTTTGAGTTCCAATCTCTAGATTTGAGCGGGCTTCCTCATAAAAAAAAACTAGATAAATAAATAAATAAACAAAAGAAAAAGGAGAAAGAAAGAAGAGACTCAAGCGTTCAACTATGTTTGTATGGAACTGAATTCCAAGGACTCTAGAAAATGTAATTCCTAAAAATAGTTAAACTGAAGAAACAGAGGTGAAAATTCATAAATGGCCATCACATGATTACCCTTTCAATGGAAAATGAATCATAGTGAGATGGTAAACGAGTACTATCAAGCCATGTAAATCAAATCCTATAAAAGTCAAGGTTCCACGGCTACATCTTTCTACCTCATTTCCTCTATCATCCTTTGTTGCAACACATTTAAACGTTAATCAAAGGAATTCAATTCCATGCGAACAAGTGGGCACTAGATATCGTTCTGCTATTAACGATAATATGTAGCGCATTGAATGACCTTAGAGAGCATCATTAATCTAGAGTCCATTGTTGCACATGAAGGACATGGAAGAGTGGACTATAGATTCTATGGCGTTTTCAAAACATAGAACATGAAGTCTTCCAAGCATTTGCTTTTTCAGATGATCCCTTGCTTCTCAGCAGGTGCATGTAGCCCTATACTAACGGGTCGTATCCGAGTGAAATCATGGTGGATCCGGAATTGGATCCATCTTCATAGATTCCAACTTTGTCTCAAATCCAAACCGAGCCTGACATCGAACCATGTGTTGTATCTGGATCTAGTAGCAATGAAAATAAATGGGGTGCTGCCATAGGCCTTAGGGGGCGGGGTGGGCACTGCTAAAAATGGATTAAAGAAATCGTTTATATAAAGGGGTTTTTTTTATTGGAATTTAGGGGGGGCCATGGCCCCTGCCAGCCCCCAGTTCTGCTCATGGGTGCGACCCTAGTTCCAAATCCAAAATAAAAACTTGAATGCATTAATATAATAGGCAAGTGACATTTTTAAATGATAAAAAATTTATAGTACAGCGATTAGATCAGTTATGACCTATGGAGCAGAATACTGGCCAACCAAGAAGCAGCATATGCACAAAATTAATGTAGTAGAAATAAGAATGTTGATGTAAATGTGTGGTAAAACTAGGAATGATAGAACTATAAATGAGTGCTTTCAAGAGTGTTTAGGGGAAAGAACAATTGGGGATAAAATTAAAGAAACTCGTTTAAGATTATTTGGGCATGTCCAATGTAGGTCGATAAAGGCGCCAGTAAGCAAAAGTTTGGCCATGAAGGTCAATGACCCACCAAAGGAAAGTGGTAGACCAAAGAGGACGTGGATAAAGGTAGTAAATAAATAAATAAATAAATATATATATATATATATATAAAGAGGTGTAACTTATCTGAAGATTTGGCTCAAGATAGATCGGAATGGAAAAACATAAGTCATGTAGCTTACACCAACCTAGTTGGAACAGGGCTTTGATGATAATGATGATGAAACGATGACCGCTAAGTCGATCCTCAAATATAAATATCCCTAAAGTTATACAAACCCTTTAAAACTTAAATATTTTTTTAATATGTAGATGTAATTGTTTGGATCCGGATCCTCGGCTCTGCTCACGAAAAGATCCGAACCTGGATCCAAATATTCCGAATATGTTATGCATTGATTTAGATCTAGATCTGAATTTCTTCTGGATCAATGGATCAGAAGATAGATTCTTTACCTAGTTCATCCAGAGTCAGAATATTTGGATTTTTGGATAATCAAATACTCATTTGCAAATTGCAACTTTATCTATGACAATAATAACAATAGTTCATCTAGTGGGTCACACATGGACTGATGTGCTCGAAATAATTAACCGCAATCGCACAAATTTCTATTAAGTAGATAATGACAAATACGGGTTGATCCACAGAGATTTGTAGAAATAAGATCTAAAAGTCTTCAATCAGTTTTCACACTAGGGATTTTAAAAAATACAATTAATCAAGAGAATAATAGCTAAAATGATATCAAAGGAAATCTAAACACAAACTGATCAGAGAAAGAGAGATCAGGGTATCGGGTTTCACCAAAACAGATTTAATCATTCTAAAATTACTTCATAGTCTTATCCTAATATAACTCAATCCAATGTGCAAGCAATTGCCTTGGATAGGATGATTTAGCTTTGAATACCCTTTTTCTTAAAAATTCAGTTCTAATAAGTACCTAAGACTTCCTTCACTTCAATGTGTTGAAACTCTAATTACTATTTATCTAGATCAAGCACAAACCATTAAAGGAACTTAACCTAAACATGATATGTCAAGATCAAGCATAAAAAGTAAAAGACATTCAAAATAGCATTTGCAAAATCAAAAGTTGAATAACATTCATGAAGGAGAACCTATTAAATCATTAAGCAAATGAGAGAAAGATATAGAAAAATAATAAGGAACAATCTCACAGGTTTTGGTTTCCTCCTCCTCCCTAATCCCTAATCCACGGATTAGCCAAGGATTGTAGAACAAACAAGAATAAAGAAGCAAATCTCTATTATTGAAAACCTTCAAAGTTGTCTATTACACCACTCAATCTCCACCTTCACTTTCTAACAAAGATTTTAAAAAAAGAAAAAAAAAACCCTTTTTAGAGCAAGAGAGAGCCTCCCCTTTAAAAGAAAAAAAAAATACAAGAAGAAAAAGAAAGAGAAATCACTCAAATTCGTCATCCTTCATTTCCCTCCAATTGACAACCTATTTTGACTCACAAATCGTTTAAGCATATGAGAGAAAGATATAGAAAAATAATAAGGAACAATCTCATCGGTTTTGGTTTCCTCCTCCTCTCTAATCCCTAATCCACGGATTAGCCAAGGATTGTAGAACAAACAAGAATAAAGAAGCAAATCTCCATTATTAAAAACCTTCAAAGTTGTCTATTACACCACTCAATCTCCACCTTCACTTTCTAATAAAGATTTTTAAAAAAATAACCTTATAGAGCAAGAGAGAGCCTCCCCTTTAAAAGGGAAAAAAAAAAACAAGATCAAAAAGAAAGAGAAATCACTCAAATTCGTCATCCCTCATATCCCTCCAATTGACAGCCAATTTTGACCCACAAATCGTAACCCATAAAACGTCAGAATTGGGAGATCCTGACTCGCAAAAATGATTGTGCCAAGTCTTGAACTCATGACTTCTAACTTGAATTCCAACTCTCTTCCTATGAGCCTACATGCTCTCTGTGTATAACTTTTCTCAAATGAGGTTTTAGCTTTAAACCTCTCCAAATTAAGCTCAAATATGCTCAACTCCTTCTAATTCCTACAAAATAAGAAAAATGCTATAATTAGAACATTTAACACAAAATAAACAACAAGCAAATTCAAATAAAATGATAGTTATTAATATTATGCCATGGATAGCATGGACTCCTTGTTATAGGCCCGAATCATAAAATATCTCTTGGTTTTATTTGGAGACAAGGACTTATTGTATCGGTAAAGGTTTAAAAAAAAAAACAATTGTCTCCAAACAAATTATTTGGTTCAAATGCCAAATAGGTCCAGGGCCTTACTAGCCTGGGCGTGGCTTTCAGGCCTGTGAGCTGGGTTTGACCTAAATTTTAGGTCCAATAACTAAATTGACCGGGTTTGGACAAGCTTTTTGGCCAGCTCGAACTACAGACCAGCTTTTGAACAAGATTTGAGATCTTTCTTGAGGCTAAACTTGGGTCAATCTAATCCCTTCACATTAGCCTGCACTCTTGTTTATTTTCTTTCGTCGAGATTTTATTTTGACAAAATGATACTCAATGTTGGATTGAACCATCAAAACCTCAAATGTATGAGGTGACTGAAAATTCATTAGGTTACAATTCAGCTTAGATGATTGCCTTTGCAAGACCTGATCATTCACCGACTTTCCATATCAGTTGCAAGCAGGACCCATCAATCTTAGTGATGGTTCGCCGGTAGAATATGGCGATGAATCCAGGCCTCCCTCAACCAACGAGTCATGGCCAGGGATGACAACTTGTTGGGTTGATTAGCCACAGGTGGGGCTAAACAATTATGGGCTTGATTCACACCTGCCCCCATTGAACACATAATGGGTTTAGAAAATGTGATGCCAAACCTGCCTTACGACGAGTACAAGTTTAGCTAGGTCTAATATCGGTAATTTCATAGTTTATTTTAAAAAATTAAGTGATTTAAGGAAAACTTTAATTTATATAATTCTCATTGCTGAATACGTAAATTGGTCACAAACAGGCAAAGCAAGTGAAAATCTTAACTTGCATGAATCCAACTCGGATCAAAATCTACAAGTCATGCCTACCTTGAACAGTTGAACCCAACAAAACTGCTAAGACAATTCCAAATGTAGGCAGGTTTGGGGCAGTGATTGCCATCCCCGGTCATGGCTCTACTTGTTTCTGTTGACCAATTTCTATGTCATCCTTCCGCCATTCATGGCTTAACATGTTCCATGAAATAACGTTTTAAACATCTTGTTAATACAAGAAAAACTAATCAAGGCAAATCAACTGAATCATAGCCATGATTTGTTGTGTCATGTACAACATAAATTGTCAAATTCAAGACTGTAGACCTCATGGAAATAGGTCCGGTGTAGTTGGGCTCAGGTTGGATTGGGAATTATAGGTAACATGTAAACCCAATCTATGTATTAATTGGATTAATGAAAATATCAATCGGAGTGCCTTTTTTTTTTTTTTTTTTTTATAGGATTTTACAGGGAAGAATCATGGTATTTGACCATTTCTCGTAAAAGGACCCCACAGATTGTGTAGCACAAACAGAGTTCATTAGGCCTTGCTTCGTTTTTTTATTTAAGGGTGACCATAACATCGCTCGTCGTCACGGTATCTCTTATTGTTGTCTTCTTCCTCTCCTCCACTTTCTCCTTCTTCCCCACTCTATCTTTGATGGCTGGCATTTGACACTAAGTACTTGATCACCTTGACATGACTCCCCCACGAGAGCGTGGCTCCCCGTCTCTCTTATAAATATATAAAGGGTCATCCCTAGGAGTAGGGATGTAAATGGGTCCCCGATTCTCTGATTGCCCAAAGGTTCCGACCCACTAAAAACCGGGTCTAGGTCTTTAGTTAAGCCCCGATAAGTCAATGAGTCCGGTTCCGGTTCTATCTTGGTTCGGACCCGTGGACCTGAGACCCGACATATTATCTCAATTTTCAAAAAAAATTCCGAAAAATCATGTTTTCTTAATATAATTTTCTATCTAGACCCGGACCAATCTCATATATGATTTTGGTTCTGGTTCCAGAGTCAAGAAACCGGCTTCAAAACGGTTCTGGGTCCGAATCCGGTTCCACCTTGTCCTTAACAGTTCCGGTTCCAGGTCTGCTATGGATCTGAACTGGAACCGACCCGTTTACAACCCTACCTAGATATCTGTAGAAAGACTCCCTAAGATAGTGAAAATAAGTGATTTAAATATTATTTCAAAGAGACAAATTACACATTAGTGTATGCGACTTTTCAGCTTGACTTTGTCATTAAAACAAGGGAAAATTACCGTACGGACTTTCTTAAATCCCACAATTATCCAGTACAAGATGAGGAAATATAAATTACCCATGAGCAGGTCGTACATGTAAGGACACTAAAAGAAGGACGATTTTACCCTTTTTCCTTTGATATCCCAAGCCCGTAGGATATCCCACTGTGCGAAATCCCAGACTTCTAGGATATCGCACAGTGCGATATCGCATAGTTCTGGAATATCGCATAGTCGGATATCCTACGGGCTTGGGATATCGCATAGTTACATACTACATGTATATCATTTTTACAGGACGTAGAGAACTCCATTTCCAAACTGCACTAAAGACCTCCGTTTCAAAAAAAAAAAAAATGCAGAGCTCCGTTTCCGTTTACATCTTTTCCGTTTTGTCTTGTGGGTTACTATAGGATATTAAAATTCCATCTTTTTTCTTCACTACTGTATATATTTTATTCATCAGAACAGGTATGTGGGACCTAATTTCTGAATAGGTTAAAAAAATAGTCTATAAATGTAGTTTTGATAAACCTTTTTTTCTGCTTAGATTCTTATGATGGAAACCTCTTATGATGGAAACTGTAAATCACTCGTTAAGATCTAGATCCGTCCATGAAATGTATTATTTTGTTAAACTTCCATTTGATGTGTTTTTTTTTTTTTTTTTTTATTGATATATTGCTCCCTTATCTTGTATCTTTCACCATTAACCTATTTTATAATAAAATGTATCAATATGTTACTCACTAGAAAATAAGGCAAAAGAGTCCTTTATAGGTACTAATATTATGGCATTATATTGTTTCTATAAATCTCATAACAAATGATTTGATAGTAAAATTCAACCTATAATTACTACATATTTTCAACCCATGCAATTTTTATTAATAAAATATATTTTATTTTTATTATTTTAACTAGGATGTCAGCTGTGGATTTGTGTCTCATACTGCACTTTGATGGAGAGCTAGATGTGGATCGCTCACATCCAATATATATCGGTGGAGAGCAGAAGCCTATCTTTGTCTATAGCAACATAACTTACAATTCACTAATTGAAAAAGTTGCAGCAGAAACCAATTGGGAGATGAGAAATGGGCACCCTTACATGCAATACATATATCATACAGGCCGGAACTTTACATTAGTAGGCCTAAGAGGTGATGACGATCTTATGCGAATGTTCAGATTATTTCGATATGGAGTTGATCATATCTTTCTGTGTATCTTTAGAAGTGATGGTGTTGCCACAAACAATCAACCACCAAGTTTAAGGTATGGAATAAATCACATTACTGCTCGATATCTATTATTATCATTTTTATTACCTAAGTCAATTTGGATGTGCAGTAGGTGTACAATTCAGATTATCTCAACCCATACGACTTTTGTCAGCATTGGTTCAATAGAGACACATATCGACAAACATACAGTTACGTTTTGCATGCAACACGAGATATAAGGCAATGGGAGGAAAGAAGCAATGTGCGGGTATTACCACCACATGCAAGAAGACAACCTGGCCGACTCAAGAAAAATAGAATTCGTAAGGAAGACCGACAAAGGAATCCAGTCACGTGCTCCCGTTGTCGAGGAAATGGTCATAATCGACAAACAAGTCGCAATCCACCGGCTCATGAATAATGCCATTTAATTCGTACAAAAAATTGGTAGGATTTGGTGATGATCATTATTCAAAGTAACTATTTTTGTAACAGGAAAGAATATCTGAATTGCACTTACCATGACCCACCCCTGAATGTCGTTTATAATTTTTTTGTAACAGATGCTAATGCATTAGCAACTTTGTTCCTACTTGTATATATGGGAAACAAGCATCATGAGGGTCATTTTTGTAATACCCTTTTTGTAATAGAACAATTTGTGAAGTTTCTGCACTAAATGAATCCAACCTATTTTGATTGAAATTGTAAAACATTCTTTTAAAATTATTTTTATTGTTATTTTTGGTGATGTTTTTGTAGAATTTTGTAGATTAGTTGTTTTGAGGGCAACTGTACCAGTAAATTGATACTTGATAGTATTGATAGTTGCGCATAATGTTAAACTAAAGTAGAGAATATATATACACATACATGTTGTATATAGTCATGGAGTACAAAAAAAAAAAAAAAACACATTAAAAAAAAAAACCAAGAACTGTGAGGAGAAGAGAAGAAGGCGCTTCATTTACGAAGAAGCTGTTTGAACATTTCGGTCATTTCTCTTATCTGATTACTAATCCCAGAAAAACCAGTGGCCACCCTTTCCTCCAATTGTTTAATCTGGAGAGATTGATCATACACTGCATGTTCAATCGCAAGGAGCCTATCTTCAATGGAATTTGTCTCCGCATCATTAGCTTGGACTGAGGCTTGCCCCCTTTGAGGACGTCGTCGAACATGTGTATCAGACATTGATTGAGTTCTGCCACTTAGAAAAGTCACAGAGCATGAAAAATACATAAGGTTGTCACTTGATATCCCAAAAAGTGTGAAACACGGAAAGTCATAGAGCATATAACTAATTTAAATCCTTAAAAAAACTACAACTGTAAGAAGAAGAGAAACTACCCCAGTGAATGATTAGAAAATCTAAGAAAACATACTTGTGAGACTATCCAAGAAAACATAATAATAACATGCACAAGTGAATAAACTAACCCAGTGAATGATTAGAAAGAAAAAAAAAAAAAAAAAAACTCTCAAGAAGAAGAGAAGATAACCATACCTGTGAGAATATGATAGAAAAAATTTGAAAGAAACTAAACATTAATGGAAAAAAACTACAACCGTGAGAAAAAGATAAACTACAACTGTGAGAAAAAAAACTACACCTGAAAATCCATAAAAACGTAAGAACATGTGAATGATTAGTGAAAAAAAAAAATAAAACTCACAAGAAGAAGAGAAGACAATCATACCTGTGAGAACACAATTGAAACAAAAAAAAAAAATGAAAGAAACTAATCATTAAAAAAACTATAACTGTGAGAAGAAGAGAGATACTACTGAGAGAAAAAATTACATCCGAAAATAAAAAAGAATATAATAACATGCATGAGGGAATAAACAAGCATAAAAAAAAAGGATAAAACTCAGAAGAAGAAGAAGAAGAAGAGGAGAAGACGTTGATACCTATGACAAGAAGAGAAGATGAGAGGAAAAAAAAACAAAGATTGAAGAGTGCGTAGATAAGAGAGTGAGTAGGGGAGTGAGCAGGCAAGGTTTATAGAAGAAAAATTCACTGCACTGGAAGCAGTGGGTAGGAGAATTTAGTGTGTTGGGTAGGAAAATTTAGTGTGTTGGGTAGGTGGCTTTAGTGTGCTGGGTAGGAGGAATAACTGCAGTGGGTAAAAGGAAATCATGGGACAAAAGTGCCCTTCTATATAATTACGAAAAGGGCCCGGATCCAAGAACCTCGCTATATAGCGAGGTCTGGCTCGCTATAGCGAGTGTGGCCACTGTCTGGCCACTGCATTCCACAATCCGAAGCAAAAAATTTCGCTATAGCGAGACCTTGTTCTATGTTCTGCAATAAAAAATTGAAATTATTTAGGCTATAGCGAGAAAAAGGTCGTTCAAGCGAGACTCTTCTCTGACCTGAGTTTCGATATATCAAGAAAAGTGTAGATTTTTTCTAAGAATTAAGAGCAGACTCGAGTGATTCATCCACTAAAATCAGAAATCATATTAATTTTATTTTATTGTAATAATTTCAATTCAAACATTTTACAATATAATGATATGATTTTTTTTCATTAAATTATTATGACATTATACAATAAATTATATTTTATCATATATATCACCTTATCTTTTATCATATATAGCACCTTGGTTGGATCATATTATCAAGATCTCAGACCAATAGGTATCAATCACCTACCATATATGTAAATGTTGATTAAAGAAAAACAAAGTATAACTAATAAATATATATATATATATAAGATATTGTTATTTACATTACTGTTATTTACATTCCTGCAACATTCCTGCAGGATAAATAAATAATAATAATGATTGACCAAAAAATTGACATTGCCTGAGATAACAAAATTAAAAATATACATCATATTCCATATTGAACCTATCAAATTCTAAAAAAACCTCATCACATTTCAAAAAACCTCAGTCATCATCACTTATCTAATATCTTATCTTCTTCAGCTGTAAGAGAATATTGTGGATTGGGCGGATTGGGCCGTGAGCGTTTGCTTGTTGGACCTAAGACATATGGAGAGAGCCTTGGAGGAATAATCATTTTTCTAGGATTACCTTTCACTCAGCCAACCATTGAAGATACGACGTGTGATGGACTTGGGATAACGATTGGAGGTGGGACTTTGGATTACAAAAGGGACAGCTTGGGGTGCTGGACTCCGAATCACAGACGGGTCAGGCTGTGGTGTGAACTTCGATCGTACGAACGGGGATGGTTGTGTGGTTGGACTTTGAATCGTATATGGAAAAACACCGGGTGTGGATCTAGAGGCTCCAAATGGGGGCGGTTGTGGTTGTGGTGTTGGACTTGGAAATACAGATGGAGAAGGTTGGGCTGTAGTGCTTGGGGTTACCAATGGGGGTGGATGAGGTGTGGGACTGGGGTTTACGAATGGAGAAGGCTGGGGTGTGTAGACATTAGGTGGCACTTGTCTCATTTCCTCCTCTTCATTTTCCTGTTGAACACATTAGATATCTCACAATTGGAGTTTATTCGACAAAAGGGTCCCACAACCAATGAAATTAAATTCAGTTCTAGTATACAATAAAAGCATTATTAATATGCCCTAGAATACCTATCAATATCATCTTCAGACGCATTCTCTGGGGCCTCAACTAAGTTCTTATGAAACCATGTGAGTTTCAGCTGTCCACCCTCAATGTCCGTGGGTTTAGGCACCTTTCCTAAGAGTGTATTGCATACTTCCTCAATGATGGGTCTCTTCGTATACGTGCGACCTGGTGGACCATCAATGGGTAGGCCATAAATATACGCCACATCTTCAAGTGTAATCGTGGCCTCTCCAGACAGAAAATGAAAGGTATTTGTCTCTGGCCTCCACCTTTCAATTAATGCACTTAACAGAGAATGGTCGATTCGCATGTGGCAAATCTACGATAGATGGTGGAGGCCAGTCATTTTCACAATGTTGCATTGTCTTATCATTTAATTTCCAAATTCCACTCTTAGGATTAGCCGGAATACATCGGTAAACACCGGGTTCCTTGCCATTCCATATTGACGTCGAGATATGATTATCTTGGTCTGATAAAACAGATGAATCAATCGGACCGGGTTGAAATGGTTCCATCTGCGAATCATTACTCAAGTCAGGTGAAGATACAGTTGAGAAAAAATAGAATGCAATTTAACAGCCAATCTAACATTTAAAAAAAAAAAAACAATTTATCATAATCAACTCAGACATCAGAATAGTAGTGATATGAGACTCATTTTCATGTACATTATACATAATTTCAATGGTTGAAGCTACAATATACCATTTTTTCTAAGAGTGGTTAGGCAAAAATTCAATCAGGGAGCCATGCCATGGTGGTTGTTTGTTTTCTTTTTTTTTTTTCTAAACATTGACCACTATGCTGTGGAAGTGATAATCTGGAGATGGAAGGGCACCAATTTATTGAACTAATTTTGAATGAAGTAGCATTCAAACTACCCTTTACTACTTGAAAATTTTTAATATGCTCATATACCATTCTGCAAGTGTTCAACCTTTTAAGCCTAAAAGTAAAACATGGGAGAGCAATGAAATAGTTTTATGGAAAAATGGTCAAATAAGCAGACAGCAGCACCAATACTAATTTTATTTTAAAGGGCTCTCTGATACTTAAAAGAGTGGAAGAAAAAATAAGATTAACATCACGTGTTGCAATCCCCAAATAACAATACAAACCCAAATGCACACCTCAAAACAAGCCCTAATCCAGAAAAAAACTACTTTCCACAGAAAAGGACTACTTTCCACGGAGAGATAAAAGGAAAAAGAATACTTCTTTCCTTTACCTTAAACTTATGAAGATTGGCTATCTTTTCTACAGTAAAACCCTAGAAAGTTGAAGATCCACCGCGTTGCAGATGCTGATGGAGGAGAATGGAGTGAAAGCTTTTCTTCCTGCAGAATCAATGAGAAAAACAACGAAGAAAAACTACAGAGGATCGAAGGAGGATGATGATCACCAATAAAAAGGGATTTTGCCGAGTTCCTGCGTCTTTTTCACTTGGATAGAAAGAGAAACAGTGAAAAGAGTCCGGAGATATCCTGTATATCTAGGGATATCCGACGGTGGAATATCGCAATGGCATGGGATATCGAAACCTGGGATATCCTATGCGATTAGGATATCCTAAGATAATGGGCAAAATGGTCCTCTTTTCTTGTACGATCTTTGATTCAGTCATTTATAATTTTTTATCTTTCTATGGGTAAATATGGTATTTAAGGGATTCCGTACGGTAATTTTCCCTTTAAACAAATCCCATTGTTTGAAAATCAGCCATTCACAAGCTTCATTCCACCTTGGACCAACACAAACTAGGAGAAAAAAACAAGGAATACCCATTGCCAATCCTTATAATATTAATCCACTGTGCGTTTAATAAAGGGGCATCCCATTTCCAATTTTTGTCACATCGATATATCTCTGTTTATCTGCTGTGTGGCCCACAAATCAACGATTCAATTTGATCATCCACTTGTGTTCCAATCAAATCCATCATTCTCTCATCTTCTTAGCGTAAAGATACCCCCTTCCTGAAAAGGACTCCATTATCAGTAGGTATTGAAAGCAACATCTCAATTCTCAGGTAGCATGACCCCTGAGTGGTCTAATTACATGCTTTTCGAGTGGAATTCACCCTAGGGCCCACCTACTGATAATCCAAACCATTAAAACTTTTGATTCGATAAGATTTGATCCCACCGTAAGCCTGAACATATGATCTATAATGTAATTAATGCATATGTTTGATGATGCATAATATTATACTAATCGAATCGCTTGTTCAATCTTATAGAAGGACCAAATCATATCAACGTAAATATGATGATACGCTACCAGAAAGGGGCGTGGCCTTCAATTTTAACGGTTTGAATCATCAGTAGATGGGCTGCATGGTGAGTTCAGGGGATTCAGACTCGTATTCTTATTGACTAATCACCGTACACGTGGCATATTCCCATCTTGGTCGTCTATTGCTAGCCTTTTATTACAAGGCTGAGGATTTGGACGGTCTTGATTGCACGATTGGATGAGTGATGAGGAAAAAGTCCTAGCCGTGTGCAAGACTCACAGAGAGATCCATCAATGACCTTTTCCCAACCGAAACCTGTTTTCGTTTCCAGATTCTTTCTTCTTCTTGTTCCAATCTCCCAAATCGGAGACTTTCACAGCTCTGATCATCCTTCGGCTATTGATGCTCGTATTGCCGGAAATCTGAATCCGATTCCTACGTTCGATTCCACGCTTATTCATGGGAAAGTTGGATTCTCGTGGCGATTGCGATTTTTAGCGTTCTTCTGAAATCGCGAAATTTGTTCGAATGGGGAAATGAAATCAGGGTTGGAGAGAATTGGAAGAATCGAATCTGGAATTTGAGGTAAGTTGCTCTGATTTCTTTTGTTTGATTAATTATTAATCATTTGTATCTTTGTTGATGATGAAGGCCTGTGGTTGCTCCCAATTTTTTTTTTTTTTTTTACTCAGTTTTCATTTCAACCTTTTCCACTGTAATAATTCCTCCAGACCCAGAGGGAAGCCGGCCGAGAGTTGCTTCAGTATGTATATATGGTAGTGTAGTTTCAAACCTACAACCTCGGGATACAAACCGTGGTCCTCGCAATCCCAAATTTGCTGGGTGTGAATTTTGTGGTTTGGCATGGGGATACTCATGGGCTGGGCTGAGGAATAGCTGGGCCTGACCCGATTTTAAAATAATAGGCCCAAGCGCGGCCCTAGCCTGAATCAGGCCATAACGGCCTGTCTAGGTGGATATCATCTGTGTCGATGAGTCTGGCTTGGACTCTTCATTCAAACATAAATTTCTTCTTCTTTTTTTTTTTTTTTTGGGCTTAAATGGGTTATCTCATTTGGAATGGACCGGGTATGGGCTTTCTACCCATGAGTCCAAGCCCAACCCCGTATATTAATCGGGATCAGATATACAGTCCAAGCCCGATCCACAGCGGGCTGGGCCTGGACTGGACAGGTCCAAGAGCACCCCCTAGTTTAGCAAGAGCCATTCGGGGGATTAATTCTATTGGGTCAAAGGCCTTTGGGATACCCATAGGATTAAAAAGAAGAAGAAGAGGAAAAAGAATGGATTATGGATGAGCATTAAGAGAGAGATTGAAAATGTTTGAACTTGAATTAGTGGTACATGAAATATTTTGATCAAAACGACTCTTTTCTTTAGTTGAGATCCTTTATGGGGCAAACTCACGGGTGTGACTTAAGTTAGAAGATGTATATTATGCACATAAACACTTTGGTCCAATTTAGAAAAATGAGGTTATATTGAGAATAAAGGAATACTAGCACACTAATCTATGCGGATCACGGAAATGTTGACTAATAACGGCAAAAATATGTTCTACCATACAAAATTATGGCTGCCCTTAAACCTTGGACTCGCCCGGAGATGTCAAAATTTAAGCATTCCCCTCATGCGATATCCTAAGGCCGTGCGATATCGCGCACATCATTCTGCGATATCGTAGCTAGGACAGTGTGACATCACACATGTGATATCCTAGAACTGTGCACCGTTATTGTACGAACAGTTTTGCAGGAATTGTATTAGATTCGATTGTTGTGAGATAAATGTCAGATGTAAGAACAGTCACATGGTCAATATCCTTTTTGCATTTAGTATGTTAGTGGTAGGGCTGTCAAATGGCTCGACCAGGTCAAGCCTGGGATTGTCCAAGCCTTATCCTTAATATATACGGGCAAAGCCCTTGGAGGGCCTCCATTACCTAGGTCTTTACTTGGCCCTTGCGGTCCAAGGCCGGGCCTAGGGCGTGAAGAGAATATAATATTTTTTTTTATTTAATTTTTTTTTTCTACATTGCCACTTGGCATTAAGTGTAAACCTAATGTTAGTCCTCCTTTACTTCTTAACTCATTAATTTAGGCCCATGATAAATTGTATTGCATTGAATTCCCATCATTTAAATACCTAACAATCAAATAGATACTACATAAGAAAAAAAGAAAAAAAAATAGTTTCATAACTTCCTCTATAATATGTAACTGGGATCTTGTAGCACCTTGTTTTCGAAATTGTGGCCCATCTAAGAAGTGGGCCACTGGAGTTGATCAGAATATAAGGTTAAACACTAAATCCAATAACTAAAGAGAAGTGATATCTTTCTAACAAGAACTCAAGTAAGAATCACGTATGGTTTATTTACATAAAAAACGCATAAGAATCATATAAAAATCACATAACAGTCGTAAAAAGTTAGAACAAAATCACATAAGAACGATACTCAAATAAACCCACATATGTGCTCAAATAAATCCACATATATATAAATGAAAAAAGTAAAAAAGTAGTAGGGCCGGGCTGGGCTGGGCTGGGCCTAGTATCGTCACTGAAACGTACTCGAAGGAGCCGTGGAGCTGTTTGTATGCATTGTATAAAATCATGCTAAAACTCATATTAAAGTTGGTTTTATAGATGGGCTTGGGCTTTGTAATGCCCGAGCCGAGCCTCTCACCTGCTGCTTTGCAAGATTATGCACATGAAGTAGCTTATGTTAGAAACTATATCTATTTGGTTTGTTAGAGATATTACTAGTAACAAAGGCCATCCCTAAGGGCCAAACAAATAAAAATATATTTAAATCTGATATTTTTTTAGAATATTATTGATAAATAAAATAAATATATAAATATATTCTTTAGAAAAATGGCTTGGGTCGTCCGAACAATACCAATTTAGGAAAAAAAAGCAATGGAGAGATGAATAGAGAAAATCTTTTCTTAATAAGTTAAAGTAATGTGTAACATGAACCGATAAAAAATAAAAGAAATAATAAATAACATATATTATTCATCATCTAAAGAAAGCAAGCCCTTCAGTTAGTCATTCACAGCCTATACATTTAAGGACGGTGAATTACTAAAAACCAATATATGAACATGAAGAAAACACAATGGCAAATGTAGCAAGCAAAATCAGTATCTTGAGTTTTAGATATATTATTTATATATGAAAAATTCTTTCAAATAAGAAAAAATTCTTTCAATCTTCTTATTCATGGAAAACAAAAGAAAAAAAAAAATTAATGATTAACGATGACATTTAAAATTTCTTAGATTAAATAGGTTGTCTTGCTTGGTTTTGATGATGGGTTTGAGATGATTATCCACCTTAGAGCTTGTTTGATCTTGCAGATGGAGAGTTTGAGGAAAGAGGACCAAGTAATATTATTTTGTGAAGGGTATCTTGAGGGGATTGAGGAACTCATATATTGATGGGTTTATCGTATCACCTCCGATCTCTTTAAAGTTAATATAAAAAATCATAATGATAGGAGGATTGGTTATACAGATTTTAGGATGGATTAAGATTAAAGAGTGGTTTGGGGATCAATATAAGAAGATAAAAAAGAAAAGTTAGGAAAAGAGAGATTAAAGGGGAAGTCAGAAGGATTTTAGAAATGTAGGTTTATGTAAACCATAATCTTAATTTAAGTGGAACATTTATGGAAGAAATTTGGGAGGCGTAGTGGCCCACATCAAAACCAAAGTTGTATATATTTTTTCTATGTATTTCTTTGAAAGCTAACTCCATGGGTGTTGACATGGCACCCTTCCAGCCTATCTCCCTATTGCTTTAATATTTATATAAAGATTAGAGTGGCTAGCAGTTAGTGTTTTAAGTAAGTACATATTTTGAATAATCTCATTATTTCCTAGAGGAAATCCTCTTGAATTTTATGAGAAGGTAATGCCTCTTAAATTTTGACAGCCGATTACTTTAAACTTGAAGACCCAATGACTGATCTTTAGCATGTGGGGTGATACTAACGTGCCAACACCATTTAACCATGCAAAAGATAAATCAAAAACTAGAAATCTTTAAGAAAAGGACAAAACGCAAGTAAGAAATTTTAGAAATTTTCTTTCTTTTTGTTATTTTTCTGCACTTTAACTTTTGCCATGTTAGGGTAAGAAAAAAAAAATGAAAAAGGCCCGTTGGCACTCTAATACTTGCCGTAGAAACTGGTACTAAATTTGATGCCATAGCTTTCGGGGAGTGGCACAGTAACAGATCTGATTTCATTCCTTGCATCCCTTCATAGAACTCTACAATAAAAAGAACACGAAGGTCAAATCATGAATAAAGTGAAAGCCGGTAGGGATTAAAGTAAAAATTACTAGAAGACAAAAGTTTTCTTTTCCCCAACTAATTACACTTTGGTGAGGTAAACAAAAAAAAGAAAAAAAAAAAAAGAAGAAGTCCAAAGTGGAGTAAAAAGCACTAGCTGTGTCACAAGTTTACTTCTCCCCTCTCCTTTTTCCATCAAAACAACAATAAAGTAAAGTAGTCACATTACCATTTTACTTTTCACTTTACTCATTTCATCCAAATAGTAAGTTTATCACTCAGTGTGGTCCATCCAAACCAAGGGTCCTAGGAGGGTCAAGACTAGAGACAAGTCTAACCTTGGATAATTTTGTACAAACTGCTTGTAGGTCTCAAACTTGCATTATCATGCATGGCATCTGAGACTTTTACTATTTCACCAAAGCAATGACCCTTCCTTTCATCCAAAAAGCATGTATTGGAAAAAAAAAAAAAATCACATTCTGCTAATCAAATAGGTAAAAGCAGAGATGAGAGAGAGAATGACATGATTTTTTTGAAAACCCATGAAAATAGGTAGAATATCTGAAATAACCCGTGTCTCTAGTGCCATTTGAAAGTCTTGTATACCAAGATGTAGGATGGTGATTTCGGGTCCAAAAAATAGTATGTTTTTAGAAGGGAATTCAATAAGGGGTCATTTTCCTTTTACATGTGCTAATGTTACAAATGTAAACGGCGCATATGCATATGTTACATATACAGTTATACATGTGAAACACATTATTATTTTTGTTAAAATTATCATTTTCACATGAGTAAATGAGTATATCCGATGGTTTTAGATTTATTTGGATTTTATGAACATTTTCAAAAATTTCTCAAAATCTATTCACCATTCATAAAAGAATAATGAACAGTTTGGAACATGTATTGGGATACATGTGGTCCCAAATAAGTCCAAATATATATATATATATATATATATATATATATATAGATTGGACTTTTTCATAAATTACTCAAAATCTATGAAAATTTTTAGATAATCAGCTTCAAGGTCTTGTGGTCAATTAATTTAATAACCAAATTGAATGATTGGAGGTGGGCCGCAATTCTATAAGAAAAATAAATGTCATAAATGGGTCTTAAGTAAAAAAAAAAAAAAAAAAAAAAGGCACCGTGTAACAACTTGTACTAGTGCATTTTGCCAAGAGGGATGTGAATCATTTTCACACCTCCATAGGTATGAAAATGATTGTGTATAAGTGGCCTAATTTACCACAGCTCATTTACATGGCACATGCATAAATTTGAATGAATAGGCATAATATGTGCATATGCATATTGCCAATGGTTACACCTGTGAATCATTTATATATATAAATGAGTGCAGACAAACGACTCCTAAGTATAAAATTAAAAGTACATTGGAAAAGGCATCTCAATCAATCAATTCGAAAAACTATTTTAACACCAAAAACATATTATCATCACATGACATCTCAAGCTTAGCTATAAAGTGAGCAAAAATATTCATCTGCCTATGAATGAAGCTATAAAAATAGATCTTAATAAAATCATTGACCATGTTCCAAATATCCAAGACTGCTGGGTTAATGGACCAATCATCATCACCATTAATATCCAAATATCCAAAAGTATAGTAATTTAGGCAAATGCCTTCAATAACTCTTAAATGAGATTAGAGCTTTTAACTATAATAACTAATACTCAAAACTCTTTAACTCGTATAGACGAGTTCTTTACATTAAAGCTGGATGTTAGTTGGAAAAAGAAAAAAAAAAAAAAAAACTCTTAAATCTTTCCTCTCCTTGTGCCACATCAGCTCATCTATTCCACATCAGCAATCACAACTCCCAGTTGGCATAATGTTTTGCATCAGCTCATCTATTCCACATCAGCAATCACAACTCCCAGTTGGCATAATGTTTTGCACTGTCAAACCACTGAGGCACACTTGATACTCATCTTATTGAGGTGAGTAATTTAACCTCATCTCATGTGAGTTACACGTTGACATTAACTATCATTTAGGAGAGCACACTATTATTACACTATTTATGTGATCCCTCGTAATTATGTTATTTAGGAAGCCCCACAAGCATGAGCTTATGAGATTTTATCCTAAGCTTGAGCTTAGGAGAACCTTGCTCATATATATATATATATTTGTTAATAATACTTAAGTTTAATATATGATTTAATTTGCATGAAACTTTAACCTGTACATTGCGCGTGCTTTAATGCTAGTACTAGTTAGAAAATTTGTGGCCTTTTCAAGTTCAATACCAATAAAAAAAGCCGCACACATATGTTCATTTCTTGATGGGCAGTATTCAGTATTCTCCTTGGTCTGTTTGTGTTTGCATATAATTGAATTCCCATCAATTCATAATGGTAAAATAGGTTGCAATCAAAGATTATTAAAGGAGGGTTCATGGTGTGAAGTGGAGATGTAAATGAGACCTTATTAAATTTCTTAGGGTTTCATTTAGTAGTGTTACTTAATTCATTCTTCATTAGAGAGATTAATATCCATTTATAAATTTTTACCTTTGTTTTTCAACTTTTAACTGCTTTTAAGAATACATTTATTGAAATTCATATGGATTCAATTACATGTGCATACATCTCTTGCCCCACATCAACTTAAAGTTTATGTTCCCCAGTTGGAAAAAGCTTTCCCATCACTGAGGAACTTAAGTTTTAGGAATGAAACCATGAGGAGCATGATCATGGAGGTGTGAGGCCCCCACCTACTCAAGGCTTGAGTCTTGTACTTGTATCCCAATTTACACATGGTTAGAGAGGAATCTCAGGGGACATTAAACAAGTTTTTGTTGGGTTGAATCAATGATTCTTCAAATTCCATCCCTTCCAAATTCTCAAAGGCTCTTTGTAGACTTTTACACCCCACCATTCAAGGAGTGGCAATTTGAAATTCCCTGGATGGTCAAATGTGTGACATTTTAAAAGTTTAACTTTTGAAATCCCATTAATCAAACAAAGAATAAATGCTAGAGACCGACTTGCTTTTAGAAATGCCCAATACATGGTTTTCCATAAATTAATAGATTTTCACGAAAAATTAGCAATAAAAACTGATTAGATCAATTGATTATGAAAAATATAAAATTGACAGATTAGGGTGAAATATTTTTCTAACACAATTATCCTTGTGACTACCGATATCATTAGCCACATGATACCCACTTATTGTGTCGAAGTAATAGTTCTAGGCAGAAAGACGGAATACCACTCAATCATCCACCTTTTTATTGGCAGAACTTTTCAGAGCAATTTATTGAAATAATAAAAAATATATACATGTATGTATAAAATAGGAATATATATATATATATATATATAAATTATGCATGTTTTTTTATATGGATATTGAAAAAAAATTAGTGAAAATTGTGCTCCAACCCGAAATGGATCGGAATGAACAATAAAAATGAGTTGAATTGACTGAAATTCAAACTGGAGTGTTTCGACCCCCAGTTTGTTTCGATCGAAGGACCAGAACAAAAAATTCCAGCCATTCCAGCTGAAACGAAACAAAATCGACTATTATGGATCTTGCATTCAATCTTTTATACATCCCATCCGACTCTTGACTGTCCATAGTGGGGCCGACGTATCTTTGGACTTTGTGGCCCCCTTCATCAAGTTCTGAACCATTCGTCCTCTTAGGAATACTACAAAAAGCCATGTGGTCAAGTATTAGCCACCAATTCACTATGTATATCGATAAGTTTATAAAAAAACATCAACCATTGATTTAAAGAACTTATTTCAATCAGTTTTAAAGTGTTACCAAAGAACCTAATTCTATACTATTTATCTCAAATAGGGTTTCATTCAGATAAGAGTCGCCAAAAAGCCCCAAGAGTCCTCAATTATATATAGTAGGGTATTCTAAATGTAACCTTTTTTTTTGGCATGTATTACTTTCCAGGCGTGTCTTAGAACTAGAAGTGTTGATATAGTCATGTCACCATGACTAGCTACGGTTGTTCCATCATAATTGCTCAACATTTCTTCCATTAAAGACTAATCCACACTTAATAATAAGGCATGTTTGTATGGAGCATTTTCTTTTGGAAAATGAATCTGATTTTGAAGAATTATTATCTTATATTCTTTTATTCTCCTATTCTTTTGTGTTTTTATTTTCAAAGCTGGAACAACATTTTTCCAATTTTAGGGGACGTTTGGTAATTGTTGCTCTTCCACAGCACCACTAGATGGGATTTTCAGATCCCTTCTAACACTGTATTTGAGTAGATTTTTCTGAAATCCTGTCTAAAAAAATCGTTAAGCTCAAACGATCATGGAAAACACTGAAAAATCTGACGCCTTGTCTCTTGCTCTCTACACAAACAACTCTCAGGAAGAAAGCAACTTATTAGACTCAACTAGGATAGAGCTATTTTGGAAAACACATTTCATTAAAAAATGAGAAAAAAAAAAGCTAGAACAACAGAAAATATAGTCTTTACTCCTATTTTGCAAAAGTAAATAAAAATGTGGCATGCACAAACATGCCTATATGTCTATATGTATGTAGAGGTGGCAAAATATGACCCGACCTGCCAAATCGACCCGACCCGACCCACGTATTACCCTCTTAACCCGACCCGTTTAATAGGTGGGTCGGTCACGGGTCAAGTATTCATGACCTGCAATTAAGCGGGTCGGATTAGGGTTGACCCGTTTGACCCACAGAACTTGCTTATTAATGCTAAAATTGAATTTAATTGTTTTAATGCATAGGCTAAAAAAGAATGAATGGACCGTAACCAATTCAATTCCACCCTTTTTATTAATGGAAAGCAAGGTAATGCGCATCAAATGATTGTTGAAATAAGATTAGACCAAATTTGAGCTTAAAAGTCAGTTTTGGTTAGGCATGGAACCATGGTTGAGTCGATTGATTCACTAGATGAATGTGGGTTATGCGGGTTGACCTGACCTGTATAACCTGCAATTGTTATGTGGGTTTAAGTGGGTGTGGGTTGGGTTGACCCGTGGTGGGTGCGGATTAGGAGTTTCCGACCCATTTAATAAATGAGTCGGATGCGGGTTAGACTTGTATAACTCATTTAATAAATAAGTTCGGCCCGTTTAGCACAATCCGACCCAATTGCCACCTCTAAATAGTATGGTGTTTTCCACAGAAAATGGTGGATTCTACTTTCACTGCTCTTGCAAATGAGAAAAAAAAGAGGCCAATCAAAAGTGCCAAAAGGGACCCATCTCTTGACCAAAAAGAGGCCTAAAAAGGGACCCATCTGTTGACCAAAATCTAAGGAGCACAATCCCCAAGTGTTCAACAGGAGTACCAAAGCTTCCCAACCCTGATAACACGTTCTAACCAAAACCAGAACTGACAGGTGGGGTGCGCAGCATGCCTCTCCCGTGTGACTGAAAAACTGAAAGGAGAGAGAGAGAGAGAGAGAGAGAGAGAGAGAGAGCCGTTATCATAGGCGTCGTCCAATAGATGAAGAAGACCGTTTAATGCACGTTGTTCCCTAATTGGTTGGTTTATCCGACGCCACCAATACCTGTTTCAGAAGGAATCCTCGTTCCAATGTAGTGATCTTGTTCAGATTCGAGATTCTCATGACCCAAACGCAAACCCATTTCCCTTTAGTCAACCGCATTGGTGATTTCCCTTCTCACCCATATCTTTTTTTTTTTTTGTTGTGTGTAAGAAAATGTGCTGTGTCTGCTTTTTTCTGTTAATGGGTTCTTTTTTCTTTTCCTTTCTTTGCCATCTGTGAATGCCCTTTTGTTTTTAATCATCTGTGTCTGTTGGCAGATTTTTATGAGAGAAGGAGAAAGAGAAGTGGGGATGATTCTTCTTCTTCTTCTTTGGGGTTGTAATATTAGAGGGGTGGTGTCAATGTGATTTGGGTCTGTCTGTTTGGCAGATTTTTTATAGGATAAAGAAAGATAGAAAGGGGGATTGATTGATTTTGATTCTTTTTCTTGTTTGGGTGGGAATATCAGTGGGGGTGCTCTCAATGTGGTTTGGGTTTGTGGGTATGAATGGATGTGTGTGAGGAGGCAGAGGAAGCAATAGAAGTACAGAAGGGGCCATCTGAGAAGAACAATGGGGTGGCCCGAAGGCCCCGAATTCGCGAAATTGCATCCAGATACAAGGCTGCTTCCACGCCAGTGACTGCGCCGAAGCGATGCCCGTCTCCAAACCTCTCCCCCAGGTCGCCCTCCTTGCCGGCGGCCAACAAGCGAGCCCAATCGGCCGAGAGGAGACGCCCCACCACGCCTTCTTCCCCCTCAAGGCCTTCCACGCCGCCCCATGATGTGGAAATGCAGATCTCCGCTAGGCGGTCGATGGGTGGGCGGTCGATTGAGGGGTTATGGCCATCAATGCGAAGTCTCTCTGTTTCTTTCCAGGCTGATTCCATCTCAGTTCCTTTTAGTAAGAGGGATAAACCAATTGCAAATGCTTCTGCAGATCATACATTGAGGAATTCAGCCAATTTGGCGCGTAAGGGGGTTGAGAGTGCGAGGAAAGTGACCCCAGAGAGAAAGAGGACTCCTCTTAGGGGGAAGAATGTTGTGGATCAATCCGAGAATTCAAAGCCTGTGGAGAATTCAAATGCTAGGGTGGTACCAGATCAGCATCTGTGGCCAGGCAGAATGGGTGGGAAATTGTCCGGCCAGGCCCTTACCAGAAGCCTTGATCTCACGGACAAGTATAACAAATCTACTCCTTTGATAAGTTCAGGACGTAGGGTCTCTCCAAATAAGAGAATGCTTGTGTCTGACGGTATGGGAAGAGGAGGATTACTAAATTCTGTACGCGAGGTGGCAAAACAAATTTCAAGAATTTCTTCAGTTGATGATGCTTCCTCACGACCTGCTGGGTCTACCAAGCTTGTATCATCAAGTGGTGGTGTATCCTCAAACTCATCAGAGAAGATTTCGATGAAGGCACGTCCTAATAGGTCTCAATCGTCGCCTGTTAGGGAATCACATAATCCACCATCACCCCAGAAGGCTACATCAGCATTGCCCTTTTCAACTAGGGGCTCGCTGAGTCCAGCCAGGTCGAGGCCATCGACCCCTTCCTCTCCAACAGGCTCAGTAAGCAGTCGGTCCAGCTGCTCATCCTCTGTTTTCAGTTTTGTTGTTGATGTCCGCAATGGAAAGAAGGGTGTGAGTCACGCTGAAGATGTTCATCAGCTGAGAATACTCCACAATAGGTACTTGCAGTGGCGCTTCGTCAATGCCCAAGCAGATGCGGTCTCGTCTATCCAGAAATTAATGGCAGAGGTAAGTTTTGTGGAACATTTGGGTGTTGTTGCCTTTCTTCTCCTGGTTCTTTTGCTAATATGATGCCTACCAATAGGAAGTTATATAAAATGTGTGTTCTTTTGTAGCCATGATAGATGAGATACAAACTTTAGCATATTATAGGAATCCCTGAACCTTTCATATTTTGGCTATAATAATGGGACTGCAATAATTCTGTCATCAACATTAAGCCTTGTATCATCCTGGTTCTTTAATCTTGGCCCTGATGACAACCATTGATACATAACCATCGTGACCACCAGTCCAACCCCCTTGATAAGTTCCTACAGAAGCAAATCTTTCTAGGTTTGCATTATCATCATGTAGCATAACCTTTTTGCTACTCTCTTCCCATTGGTATAGAGAGAACATGACCTCCAATGAAGGGAGAGGATCCTGGTGTAGTATCTTAGCATTTAGAGGTTAATGGATAAGGGTCGAGTTTGGTATAGTTCAGGGTAAACTTGAACCTACCTCGACTTACACCTGCCCAGGCCCCTTACCGATGGGTTTATGATATGTGATGCCAAACTCACCCTATGATGTGTCTGGGTTGGGTTGGTTTGATAACTGTTAGGCCGTTACATATATATATATATATATATATATATGGAGATGCTCCTATTAGAGCATCTCTCACCTGACTATGAGAGATAAGGTGGGGGCCCTCACATCCATATCTAATGCCGTGGGTTCGTGTCCCCACTGTAGTGAAAAATAAAATAAAATTGGAGAGAGTTTCATACAAACTCCTTCAATTCAGTAATCGATCCCCAAATCATTGTTCTAAAAATTGGAATCATATTGCAACTCGTTCGTATCCATGAATCAAATTGAATTGTGAATCATATTGCGAATTGTAGGATTTTTAAAAATGAAAAATAATTAAATATAAAAAAGGAAAAGAAAAAGTAGTTATTCATAATCCTTCCATTTCCCCATTCATAGCAGCATAAATGTAATGACAAATAAATCTATCATACAGTCATATCAAGAATATGATGATATATATTAATATTTAATAAACGATATATGTAAATAGTTAAGTAAGTTTAAGGTATCAATATAGATATATATATAAATATATATATTGGGGAACATTCATGTGCATCTATCCCTCACCATAGGGTGAGGGACATTTCCATAAATGGGGATTTTTAAGTACAAAAGTGAATTTTCAAGTATATAGGGTGAGGTACACTTCCTTGTCTTCATGTGCAAAAAGGGAAAGTGCCCCTCACCCTATGGTGAGGGATAGATGCACATGAATATTCTCCATATATATTTATTTTTTTTATCTTTAAATCATAATTTAAAAGTAAAAACAAATCCAAACCATCAATCTTATGCAGTAGGATATTTCTTGAAGTCTGAAAAGTGTACCTGAAGAGAAAAACTTGAAAAGATTAAAAAAGAAGAAGAAGATACAGACAAGCCTTACACATATAGTCAAATGCTTTAATCAAACACATGTTCTTTATTCATCTCTTAAACCTCCCCAAAGCTGCAAAAATTCTTAAAAGGTTTTGATAACTACTAAATAACCTTTTATAACAATGCTAAAAGAAAGAAAAAATGTAAAACCTTCCCGAAACTAAATTACTTGCATCGTAAGATTTGACGAAACGAGTATCGAATTGTAAGATTCACTCCTAAATCATAAGATTCATTTGTAAATGGAATTTGTTGCATAAAAGCAAACTGTTTTCCTGCAGGATTCGGGATATGAATTGTAGAATTCTGATAGCAATTCCCCAAATCCATTTTAGTTCCTTTTTCTAATGAGACCCATAACAAATAACTTAAATGAGTCTAAAGAATTTCATAAAAATATCCACAAATATTTAAAAATCCTTACAAATAATACAATATATGATGCGGAATAGACCCGTGGTCCCCATGGGTCGACTTGCCAATGGGCTCAGCCCATCCATTTTATGCTATTTTCATGTTATTTAGAGTTACTTTAATTTATTTTGTGGTTTATGTCTTTTAAATTTAGATGTTTTAATTCTGACCATCAATGTGCTTGGATGGTCCCGATTAGCTTAGGGTTATGTTTTCTCTTTTATAATCATTGTAGTGGGCTAGTGGCCCCTTGGCTAGATAGTGAATGGTTAATGAATTTTTTCTCGAGTGATTTTGGGGTTTCCCGAGTTCTCTCTTCTTCCTTGCCCACGATGGGGAGTTTGGTGTGAGGTCAATATCCAGGGTTTTCCCTGAACCTACCATCTCCACCTTCCATCTCTAGTCCCTTCACCTCTACCCGCATCTGGGACCCCGCTTTGCATCAATATATGTGACTAGACTCCATTTAGGATGTTTTACACATATTCGCCTAAGCAATATTGACTACCAACTTTAGGTGTAGATGTGGATCTCTCCAATTTAATGCTCTGATGCCAAGTTGAAAACTGTGATTAGGATGTTTTACACATATTCACCTAAGCAATATTGACTACCAACTTTAGGTGTAGATGTGGATCTCTCCAATTTAATGCTCTGATGCCAAGTTGAAAACTGTGATAAGGGTTTTAATGGGTTGAAAGTAGTGATTAGGGAGGGAGGGAGGGAGGGAGAGAGAGAGAGAGAGAGAGAGAGAGAGAGAGAGAGAGAGAGAGAGAGAGAGAGAGAGAGAGAGAGAGAGAGAGAGAGAGAAATATGTTTGTAATGTCGAAAGTGCGAGCCACACACTCCTAAAGGTACAAGAAATTTGTCAATAATATATGGTGCTCTGCACAGTTACATTTTTTAATATAATAATAGTTATTTCCACAATTCACTGCAAATACAATCTCCTGGTCGAAGACTTATTTTTCTCCACATGTTCATTTACAAGTTGGTGCTTAATCTCGCACAGACTGGACTGAATCTCCTGATGATCGGCCTTTCATTCAAGATATGGCACATTTGTTTGTGGTAGCTAGTTACTTGGAATTGGAAGGAAGAATAGATTTGTGTGAGAACTAGTGTAAAGGAAGAGTGTAGGGCTATGGTTCATGCTACCTATGAGCTGCTTTTCACTGATGATGTTCTGACAATCAGGTGACAATTCACAGTGCTATTATTCATGGTTTTTTCATGAGCGGAATCATATGGAAGTTGATTGTCTTTTCATTCATGATATGGTAGCTTCTACCTAAATCTGCACTCCATATGTTCAGTGTAAGTAGCAGCTGACAACTGTCTTTACTAAATTACTTTGAAGAATGGTTGAGCTTGATCACTAGCAAGTTGATTGACAACTATTCTCCAACTGGTGGTTTTTTTAGAGGATAGTATATTAGGAATTTAGGATAGTTAATATGGTGTTAGAGGGTAATATTGTCTTAAAATGGATGTTAGAGGATGGTATATTAGGATAGTTAATCTGTGACGTTGGGGGCTATTTTTGAATTTGTGTACTTAATTAAAACGTTAGCCATGTGACCCAAAATACAGTAACACACAATTTCTTTACTTCTTACTTCTTCCCTGTTCTGTTCTTTTCCTTTTTACCTTCCTCACATTTTATTCTGAACTTCGATGTGATTAATACCCAAGCTAATGTTCTCATGACCTCTAAATGGCCTCACATCAAAGGGACTAGTCCTTGTGGTATTGAAGGATCTTTATACCAGGATTTTCTCCACAAAAAAAACCATGTTTAAGACTCCTACAGGCTCGACCATTATTTTCCAAAACCTGACCCAGCCACTGATAATACAATAAATTAAATCCTGGCAGCCTATTACGAAATAGGAAATAACTATTAACCAATATAGGACTCCTAGTGGAACTAAATAAAGTAAAAATAAGAGTTTCAATTTAAAGAAATCAATGCCAACCCATATGGGAATGCAATGGTAAGGGTAAATTCCTCCACAAGTGGTTCTAGTGTCGGTGGGCTCCCTTTGCCAACCATATTTTAATGCAAATTTTGTTTCATATTATTACTGTAGGAATGGATGTCCATAGACTATTTCATCCAGGTAGTGAGATAACATTATTTACGCTTCTGTTGAAAGAAATTATAATTGATCTTTTCCTATTTTCATGTTTCTTAAAGATCAAGTATGAATATTTGTTGCTTTGGCTTATGCGCTGAGCAGTTTCATTTTATGCTTTGGAGTTTGGACAATAGTTCTAGATTTGTGTTCATCAGAAGTTATACATTCCTTATGTTGGTCGAAATATAATCTTTATTATACTTTTACAATATTATCTAATCCTTGTGCAGTAATAAATTTTACTGTTATCAGGGGAAAAGAAAAAAAAATCTAATCCTTGACTGTGTGCTGCAGAACATCCTTTACAGTGTGTGGCACACAACTTCTGGGCTGCGTGATTCTTTAACAATGCAAAAGATCGATCTTCAGCAACTGAGCCAAGAGATGAAGCTCAAGTCAATTCTAAGTGGACAAGTAAAATCTCTACTGATTTTTTTTTACCATGTTTATCCATTTGTTTACAATGGATATATTCCTTTTCTTTGGTGGTGCTGAATAATCCATACTCTACTGTACTCGTGACTTTAAGAGTTTTAAAGAGTTTATGCTATGATCAGCTTTTGAGCAAATGCATCCATTTTGCCTGCTTTCCATTCTGGAGCACACAATTTTGGTTCCATACTTTTGGAATTTGACCAATATCTAGGGGGTACAACTTAGGCTGGGCACAAACTGAACCCCACTGACCTGACACAACCAAATCCCAAATTTGGATTGGGAATCTTTGGGTTCGGTCAGGTTGAGACTGAAATCAGAACCTGATTTTCATCTGATTTTAGTTGATGTTGGATTAAAGTCAGGTTAGGTTTGGTGTATTTTAAAAATGTAATATAACCTAGGGCCAGGGTGACATGGGTGAATTCAGGTTAAGTCGGGTTTGGGTGGGTACTTTAGAAAATAGGTCAGGTTGGGGTTGGCCCAAAACTGTACCTGATATGCATCTGTTGCAACCTACCAGTGAAGAATCCCTAAACTAGAAGTAATTCTCTGTGGTCAACATGTATTTTAAGTTTTCAGCATCCCTTTCTTGTATCTCTACTAATGATACTCATTTTTATAAATCAAGAGAAAGAAGGTGGTGAGATGAGAGTGGTTTTGATGTTCTAGAATCAGTGTTGCGTTTTAATGAATTTAAGTTCTATGAAATTAAAATTTTAAGATTTTTTGTTTTTCATTTTTTTAGTTATGAATTTAAGTAGTTAGTGGGTACCTATATTTCTATTTCATCCAGTCAGATAAATTGTACCCCCGATCTTCAAATGCTTGAATTATAAAAAAAGGTGGTTTACATTTGAACTCCTCGAATCATTGTAAAATGTCCGTAAGAGCCTCTACAACTTTTTCTAATAGAAAAACAAGGAGATAAGTGCATTTAAGGGCTAAAAAATTATAGGAAACAGCCAACTCTGCAGGTGACTCAAATCAGCACCCACCTCGGACTTGGCTGATTTTAGAACCTTGCATTGGCCTTTGTGCCTTTATACTTGCTAGAGCATGCAAGGTCGTCATCACTAGTTTTGAATTTGTTCTATACTTGAGTTGGTTTTTCAGACTTCTTATCTTAAATTCTTAAATGAAAATTTTTTTGGTTTAGATGAACTTCCTTGACGATTGGTCTCTGGAGGAAAGAGAGCATGCAAGTTGCTTATCTGAGGCAATTGAAGCTTTGGAGGCAAGCATTGTCCACCTTCCAGTTACCAGAGGGGCAAGGGTATGTGATTTCTAATTATAGAAGATATTCCCTGATCATGATAGATTCATTAATTATGATCATCCATGGTTGCAAGTAGTTCTGTGGAAGTAAACAAATGGCCTCTTGTGAATACAATTTGACTTTTTAATTATAAAAATATTTATAGAGGTTATCTCATTACTTTTGCAGGCTGATATCCAGACAGTGAAGGTTGCTGTTAGTTCGGCAGTTGATATCATGCAAGCTATGGGGTCATACATCTGTAAGATACTTTCACGGGTGAGTGTTATATGCTGATATTTGTGTAGTACCCATCAATAGATGCAATTCCTTTTATTTTCTTATCATCTTATTGACTTTTGAGTTTTGAACGGTGCGGGCTCTGGCCTTGTGTATATCTCGGAATATCAATGGCTAGAAAGCTGCTGTATTTTTTGTAGCTATCTTCATTTGTAAGAATATCTACTTCTGTGTTTCACAGGTAGAGAGGATGAATCGGCTAGTGTCACAACTTGCGAGTGTGACAGTGCAGGAGAGAGCCATGATTGATAAATGTGGAGACCTGTTAGCTTCAACCGCTGCAATGCAGGTAAAACATGTGCATGAGCTTGAACATGTCAAATTAACACATCAAAATTTGGATAAGATACTTTTGTCCTTTAAAAATTGAATAGCACTTTCTGATGGAAATATCATTCAGGCAAGGAAAATTTATGCTAGTTGGACCTGGTCATGTTATTGCTGAACATGGGTATAAGAATTTAGAAACTGAAAGCAAGGAAGCTCTTAAAGAAAATTATGCTGTTTAAGACGGTATTATTACATAAATCCACCAACATTCCACCTCAACCGAGTCTTTAATAAGTATAAAATAGGACATTTTCAATGCCGTCCAATTATTGGGTATAATAATGCCATTCTCTTTAATATTCTTATTCCGTCCACCTTAATGTGTAAAACTTTGAAAAAATAAGAATTAAGAAACTATTGCTATAATGAAGTCCTCAATAATAAGGCAAATTGATAAGCCCCATATTTCTGACATGCTCTTTGTAAGCCTTTGGTGCCAATGCCTTCGTTAATGGATTTGTATCATTTTGCTCGTTGGAGGCCCAACAATAGACACCAATTGATCTCATACATCTTCCTTTAATACAAGGTACTTTTTCAGAAACTTTGATCTACTAGAAACCTTGTTATTTTGAGAAAATTTCTTGTTGAGTCATTATTACAAAAGATTTTAAGAGGTTCAGAAATTGTATCCATATTTCGTAAACCTATGATAAAATCATTCATTCCCTAAAGTGTGAACCGTGGCTTCAAAACATGCGGCATATTTAGCATCAAATGTGGATGGAGTCACTAGCGTTTGTTTCACATTTCTCCATGATGCTTCCCCGCTAGCCAATAGGAAAATGGAAATGTATCTTGAAGTCGACTTTCCTGTATCGAGGTATCCAACGAATTCCAAATTTGAATAACCGAGCACTTCTAATTAATTGAAGAATAACTGATCACTTCTAATTGATCGGACATTCCATACGATTACTTGTAATTCCTAGTGCCATTAAAATATTGCAGAACTTTCTTAACTCCTACTCAATGCGCAATTCCAAGGTCACTTTGAACTCTATTAAACACGCAAACTACAAAACTGATATCAGGTCTAGTGAATATTTGTGCATACATCAGACTCCCTACTACAACAGCATAAGGGCATTTGTCCATTAGTCTTTCGATTTCTTTTCTTTGACTTTGCTCTTCACGAAATTTGGCACCTTTAATTATGGGTGCATCCTCAAGCCTACATCCTTCCAAATGGAATATTTTAAGAATAGTTTTGATATAGGATTCCTATCATAACCCAAGTAATCTTAGAGATCTATCTCTATATATCTCGATTTTTATTACGAAGGTTACTTCTCCCATGTCATTTATATCAAAATTGTTCTTGAGGTATTCCTTGGTTTCATGGATCATACCATGGTCATTACTAGCTAGCAAAATGTCGTTGACATAAAGAATCAAAATTGTGAACTTGCTCCCACAGTCCCACTAACCTTAAGAAAGATGCAATGGTCTACTAGTAAAACCAAATGATGTGATATGATTAAACTTACGGTATCATTTCCTAGAAGCTTGTTTCAAACCATATATCGATTTCTTTAATTTGCAAACTAATTTATTGTTACTCCTTCCAGTTGCTCCATTACCTATTATTGTTGTCCATTATTATTGCTGTCTTTTATACATACATACATACACATACATACATACATACATATCAAAATACAGGAATAAGGGGTTCATCAAGTGTTTCCTACTGAAAGTTCCAATATGGGTTTGGGATGTGGTGTGTCAATAATGCAATTCCAGACAAAAAATTTAAAAATACAAAGTGCAAGAAAGCATTTAACAAGATCTTGAAAGGCGCTGCAGGTTAGTGCAAATATGCAATCAAATGAACTGTTAAATTTCTCTTTTGTTGAAAACCTAAAATAAGTTAAAAAGATCATTTTGCAAGAGGAGCTTTAAAATCTGGTCATCTAGAGGATCATCAGCTGTTCCCTAAATGGCACCTACTACTTGACATATTGAATGATGAAGTGGGAATGTCCCTTATAGCCCAGAACTTCAGGTTTGCTAAGTGAATTCCAATCATCAGCTATTTTCAATGACATCATTCATGAGTCCTTAACAAGGCTTGCACTTCATTCCCTCAGTGACTTTTGGTTTGTTACTCTGGGAAGGCACTGAATCTGGATGTACAAGAGGGATGTAAAGTTCTTACTACACATTGTAGAATGGCAAAGGAGACAAAAGGTAAATATTTTTATCAAATGGGGAGGGCTGAAATGTCTGCCGGTAAGTGTTTATCTAGGAATTATCACTGTTTAAGTAAAGAAATGAGTGGCCCTACTTGAAAAATGGTGGTAGATATTTAAAGAAACGTACAAGTCTTTTGAAGAAAAGAAATTATTGCTATCTGAAGATATAAAGGGGTTAGTGGAAGTTACAGTTCACAAGTTTGAAAGTATATCTCAAAGTTTGATAATCTGTGAACAAAATTGGGAAATTACTGAACAGTGAGGCATAATTTTTTAGTGCGTGATTGGGAAAGAAGTGAACTTCGGGAAGATAGCTGACTGCAGAGTCTTCTTGAGCTTCAATTTATCAAAAGATTTAATTCTCTCAACAGAAAGAAGAGAATTCATTAGAAATTGTGTGGAATTAATGAAGTATTTGTTAACCTTTCAGAGAGATTTGAGATTATAAAATTGAACCTTGCCCCATGCTGGTTAAATGTGGTGGTTCTCTGATTTGATGAGGCAAGCATATGTTTGATTTGGAAAAAAAAGGATTACATGTTGGAGAAATGTGGAATTATAAAATAGAACAGTTATGTCCCTCATTGGTCAAATGTGGTGGTTTCCCCATTTGATAAGCAAGGCAAGCATGTTTATGATTGGAAACAGAGAACTATATGTTGGGGAGACGTGGGACTATAAAATAAAGTAGCCATGTTCCTTATTGGTCAAATGAGGTTGTTTCCGATTTCTCCATTTGATAAGCAAGACAAGCATGTGTATGCGTTGGAAATCTCATGGCATCTTTACTTGCATGGCCATATTACTTATAATTAATCGTAAATTAAGTACTACTTTTCCCATGACAGCATTTCAGAGATGGATGGCTATAGCAAACAAAATCTGAAGTATCAACTATTTCAGAAGCGAGAACTTCACTCTGCCTCAAGGTCGGAAGGTGCTTATTGCCTGTTGTTGCAACCACAAGGTTGCAGGTTCAAGACATGTTACACCATTCTAGAAAAAAAAAGTTCTAAGTTATTTTACCAGCTTTAGCAAAAAGTAAAACAGAAAAGAAAGAACATCCCTCTACTAGACATTTGTTTCATGTGGGTCAAACAATGATTGTTTGATCACCTTGTTGTCCATTGCTCTTTTGCTTATTATATTTTTTTATTTTTTATTTTTGAATTATAACATTCATTAAAAAAAAGCTTAATGGTGCAAGAGAGATATATGGGTAAAAAAGAAAGCCTTGGGCTAGCCACAAATACAAGCAAAGACAACTAACTTAAGTAGGAAAAGCAAAAAGCAACACTTAACTCTGTCTTGCGACTTCCTCCTTAGCTAAGCCATCTGCCTCCACATTTGCCTCTCATTTGACATGGTTGAAGGAAGCATTCAGTTTTCCAACTAGGTCAATAACATCCCCCACTGCATCAAGCATGCACCAAGGAGACTTTGAGCAGCCCGACACCCATCTGATAGCACATAAGGATCCACCTTCCACCCTCACACCTTGTAAGTTGAGGCAAACAGCATTGCAGAGTGATGTCCTCAAAGCAAGTAGTTCTGCCTGTTTATCGAACAAACTCCAGTCAGCTTTAGTAGAAAATAATGTGCAAGGCATTATTATTAAGAAGAATGCCACTGATACCCACTGGACTTGGGTTTACCAATGACACTTCTGTCAAAGTTAAGCTTGATATGGGCTAGAGGGGGAGGGCTTCAAGACACACTGCTCTTGGTTGGTGAAAGCAGGAAAAAGAGGCTTCTTTCCAACTCATCAAGATGAGCCCAACAAAAAAATACCGAATAGCTGAGGAGAAACCCAGAAACAATAAGGAATTTCAGCCAACAACCAAGACTTCATAGAGTAAGAAAGACCCTCAAAACACCACGAATTCTTTGCATTCCAGAAGACCTAAAGAATGGCAAGGAAGGGTATCCTCAGAAAATTCTTCCTCTTATCGGACACATAGAAAGCTTCCATGCCTTGAAAGGAAGGAAGGTGATAGAGGAAAAAACCCAATGACATCCAAACCAAATGAGCATTGACCTTGAAACTACTGTGAGAATGTACTACAAAGAGATTCATTTTGATACATTGGCTTGATGATTTCTAAGGATGGAGAGATTGAGGAAGATGTCTAATATAAGACAAGAGCGGATGGCTGAAATGGAGACTTACTTTTGGAGTGCTTTGTGATCGGTGCATACCAACAAGATTGAAGGAAAACTATTATAGTATAGTAATTAGACTAGCTCTGACCTATGAAGTAAAATGTTGGCCAATCAACAAGGAGCACATACACAAAATGAGTGTAGCAAAGATGAGAATGTTGAGATGGATTTGTGGTAAAAATAAGAATGATAGAATTAGAAATGAGTGCTTTCGGGAGCATTTATGGGTAGCTTCAATAAGTGACAAACTAAGAGAAACTTGCTTGAGATGGTTTTGGACATCTCCAATGCAGGCAAGCAATAGTGCCATTGAGGAAAAGTTTTTCTTATGCAAGTTGATGGCCTAGTAAGGAGAAGAATGAGCTAAAGAGGACATGGGCGGAAGATAGTGAGGATAGATGTGAAGAAGTGCAACATATCTGAGGATTTGTAGGATGGATGGAAATGGAAAAACAAAAATCATGTAGCAGAACCCAACATAGGTGGCACAAGGCTTTGATGATGATGAAAAATCATAATTATTCAAAAAAAAAAAATCATATTTCTAGGAAGAAAATGATCAAAATAGTGTATTATCATTTTTTACTGCAAGTATATCATATTTTTTTAATGACCATCAAATTTGTCCATTCCGTCAACTTTCTCCATCACTTTCTCCAAAACCGTTTATAGGTTCCTATCTTCTACGGTTATGCCCATCTTCCCCAACTCACCCATTCTTTGCTTGGGCTTCTATATCAATTTTAGTTTCACTTTTGTGCATCTTTTAACCTCATGTTCAAGCATTTGTACCCATCTCAAAGTTCCCATCTTCATTATTATGCCTTAATCTTCATCTTCCTAGTGAAAATGACACGTAAAGTAGGGTTTCGGCTGATTCTCTTTTCTTCTCACCTCCTTTTTTTCCCCTTATTTTCTTCCATAGATGACGAGAGGGAAATGGATTTGAGTAGAATGTTGATGGTTTAGCGACGACTTGATATGAATATGGATGGTTTTGTGAGGTAATTGAACCATAGGAACTCGAATTTTCTTGTTAGTTGAAAAAGGAATAGATGGGTCCTTACTCGTATTGAAGATGATAGATAAGGATGGTATGCACCTCTCATGGTCAATTAGATAATTGGAAATTGAGGGTTCACTAGTTTTGTGATTCCCTTTTTCCAAAACCAAAAATAATAAGAAAAACATGTGAGGGCTTCATATATTTTTTTAATTGAACAGGTTGGGGAATATGATCAAAAGTAAAGAATTAGCATAGAAGCTTGAGAAATGTCGATAGTGGCCCATTTGGGGTGAGGTTGATTGGTTTGATTTAAAAAGAATCATGACATGTTTTTTTTTTTTTTTAATAATAATAATAATAATAATAATAATAATAATAATAATTATTATTATTATTATTTTTGAAAACAGGAACTCATATTCATTGGATTTTTAACTTCGGGAAAAGTGGGTGCACGATTATGATGGTTAGAGGTTTCGCCTCGGTGGAAAAATTATGCCGATACTTGTGGGGTTTATTATGATCTATGGAGCAAAATGTCGGCCAATTAGGAAACAACGCGTGTGTGGCGGAGATGAAAATGTTGAGATGGATGTATTGTAAAATTAGGAAAGATAGGATAAAAAATGAGTACATTATAGCATTTAGGGGTAGCATCAATAGATGATAGAAAAAGAGTGAGACTCATTTGAGATAGTTTGGACATGTCCATCGTTGGCCAACAATGAGAGTGGTGAGGAAATGTTTCCCTATATATGTTTATGGCCCCTCAAGGACAAAGGGTAGGCCGAAGACAACATGGATGGAAATAGTAAAGATAGATATAAAAAAGTGCAATCTATCTGATGATTTATAGATTGGAATGGCGAAATATAATTCATATAGCTCAACCCATCAAGGATCAAAATAGTGGTTGCGGCGGGCGTAGTGGGCACCAAAATGTTACGTAGCGGTGTGAATTTTTTAAGTAATAAAAAAATTCCTCAATTTGGTATGACAACCAATCTTGTGTTTTTTTTAGTGATTTGAGACCATATAAGGGTAGAGACAATTTTAAGAAAGGTTATTATGGAAAAGAAATAGGACAAACATGTTTAAAACTAAAACCGCTTGGCTATACTAGGTTTGAAACTGTAGCGCCACTATTTTTAAAATAGCATAGTTGCCTCGACTGCTACGGCCGATTATGTGGCCGCTACGCTATGTCGCAGCCGCTATTTTGAATCATGCAACCCAACATTAAGAAATGCAATTTGTTCGAGGATATGATAGACTAGAATGTCAAAATAGAATTTATGTAGCTCAACATAGGATGTTTGGGACAAAACTTTGATGATGACGGTGAGAATGAACTTGTGGGGTCCATCATCCTGAGAAAGTATGACCGGATGATCGGGTATAATAAGGGATTGAAGTATAGAAATTTTGATAAGGACAATCTTGTACTCTCTCTCTCTCTCTCTCTCTCTCTCTCTCCCCTTGTGTAAGGTCACCGAACCATATGGATTTGACTTTCTTGGCAGTTGAAAAAGGCAAGGGTGGACCCCAATTCTTATTGGAGATGATAGAAAATGCACCCCTCAATGTCAATTAATGGGAAATGGAGGGTTCACTTTGGTGGTTTTGCGGTTCCACTTTTCCAAAACCGAAAAAACATAATTTATAAAGGGATTTGCAAATTCTTAATTAAATAGGTGTAGGTTATGATAGAAAAAATTAAAGAATTAGTGTAGAAGCTTGAGCAGCATTGATAGTGGCCCATCTAGGGCGAGGTTGATCAGTTGGATTTAAAAGAATTGTTGGATGGTTTTCATGAAAACAAGAACCAATATTCATTGGATTTCAACTTTGAGAAAAGTGTGCACATGATTATGATGGATGGCCTAGGTGGAAAAATTATGGTGATAATTGTGGGGTCCATTATGGCCTATGAAGCAAAATGTTGGCCACTCAGGAATTGACAAATATGAAAATTAGGGTCATAGAGATTTTAATCTTGAGATGGATGTGTGGGAGAATTGGGCAAGATAGAATCAGAAATGAGTGAATTTAGGAGCATTTAGGAGTAGCATATGTAGATGATAAATTAAAAGAGATTCGTTTGAGATACTTTGGACATTTCCAATGCAAGCCAACAATGCTGGTGAGGATTAGTTTCTCTATGTATGTTGGTGGCTTCTCATGGGAAAAAGGTAGGCCGAAGAGGACATGGATAAAAGTAAGAAGTGAAATCTATCCTAGGATTCGGTTATCGTAGGATTCGGTTCATGATTGACTAGAACAGCGAAACGGAACTCACATAGCTCAACCCAACATAGTTGGGAGTGGGGACAAGGCTTTGATGATGATAGTGATGATGAACTTGTGGGGTCCATTATCTTGAGAACGTACAATTGGATGACGGGGTAATGTAAGGGATTGAAGTACAAATTTTTTTATAAGGCCAATCTTGTACTCTCTCTCTCTCTCTCTCTCTCTCTCTCTCTCTCTCTCAAGATAACTGAATCATACTAATTAAAACTTTCTTGATAGTTGATAAAGGCATGGGTGGGTCCCAATTCATAGATAGGAATTGGAGGGTTTGTTTGGGTAGTGTAGGGGGTTCCCCGGTTAGATAATAGGAATTGGAGGGTTTGTTTGGGTAGTTTTGGGGTTCCCCTTTCCCAAAACCAAAAAATCACAAATTATAAAGGGTTATGAAAATTTTGTTTTAAATTACATAGGCTTGGGGGTATGAGCACAAGTAAAGAATCCGCATAGGAGCTTTGGCCCATCTATGGTGAGGTTGATTCGTTGGATTTAAAAGAATCATGGATGGTTTTCATGAAAAATGGAAACCACATTTGTTGGATTTTCAACTTTGGGAATAGTGTTCGCCCTACTATGATGGTCAGAGTTGTGGCTTTTATCTTGAGATGTATGACTGGATGATAAGGTATTATGAGGGATTGAAGTGTAGAAATATCAACAAGGCCAATCTTGTTCCCTCTCTCTCTCTCTCTCTCTCTCTCACACACACACACACACACACACACACACACACACATGTTCATGTGAAGGGCCACAATATGGGCCATTGTTGATAGTTAAGAAGTGGATTTCCAGTTGGAGGAAGATGGGTCTCAGCCTATAATTTTGTTGAACAGAGGAGGTCAAGAAAATGTAAATTCATTCATTGGGAGGGTAGTAGTGTTTTAAGTTATTCTCCTCTTCACTCAACATGGTTTGACTAAACTTTCGATAGTTTTCAAAGAAATTTAGAAACATTTTAGAACATTCCTGACTTGCCCTTTAGGCCAAAATTGAGGATGAATCAAATCTTCAACATCATTGTAGCTTTCCAAGCCTAGTGCCATCTAAAATTTAATACTATTTTGGAAATGATCCAGCTAGAAATGGTGGCAATGTAATAATTTTTGGTATAACCATAATCTATTTTAAGCCCATCGTACATTTTTGTTATATTTATCTAAAAGTACAGTCAGTTAGAAATTGAATGTGAAAGTACAGTTCCTTTTTCATCTTGTAATATTTTATTCATTCAGTGAATTCATCTCTCTACCCACCCACCCACCCACCCTATATATATGTATATATATATATTATTAATAATGATGTATGTCATAATGTAATTGCAAAGCATATTGCATTACATGGATCTGCACATGTAATGTAGATGCAAGCACAAACGGACACATGTATATGTACCTTGGATCCTAAGCTAACCTGAGCTAAGAAAAACAGGTACAGGAGTCCAGCCTCAGAACACATCTGATGCAACTGCAACAAGCTATGTACAAGCGAGAGCAGTCAATATTGTCAATTCAGAAACTCATGCGACAACCATCACCAGCTCTTTACAGCTAACAACTTTTACTGCTTTTGGTCATCATTGCCAGATAACAATTTGCCCGTGCTGCTCCCTCAATGTATATTTCTTGGGCATATTTGTTGCTGTCATTTTTATTGCCCCCCCAAAGGCTTTGAGGCCTGAGCTTTTTCTTTTTTTCTTTTTCTTTTGTTTTTGTTACACGTGATTTTTTTGTATCACTTGCATGAAAAGAAATGGAAAGAAAGCAGAGGATTGAAAAAGGATGCAGAAGAGCAATGTCTCTCTCTCTCTATCTAGAGAGAGAGAGAGAGAGAGAGAGAGAGAGAGAGAGAGAGAGAGAGAGAGACTGTGTTTAAAATATCCTTTAGTATATGAGATGCTTGAACTTGTTAGAAGCAACACATGTTAAATTGTGTGGGGGTGACAACCATGGGGTAAGCATCCCCACTGGAACAGTGTAGGCAAGGGAGATAAACCTGTATGATGTAGGAAAATGTTCATCTGCATGCAGTGCGAATGTGCACAGCGCATCTGGACCCATAGCGTGTGAAATCCAAACCATGATGTTTCATATGTGAAGCGCACATTCGTGTGTAGTGAAGGTGAAAATTTTCCTATGATGCATCAGCCATATTTTTGTTTGTCTGCAGCAGTATGATTTTATTTTGAGCTGAAAAAATAAATTAGTAGTTCACATTGGACCTCATGGTTTGGATTTCCTGGTTCATAGGCCTGTATCAGCCAATATTTAAAACTATGGCTGCATTACCTACCTTGGATTGATGGGATAAGGCGTTTTCCTTCCTGGAGATAATTGTTTTATAAAATATTTAATCAAGACTTTGTCCTCGTCCATGAATGTTGCATTTCACCGCGTTTCACTAGTCAGCCAATGGCTAGCTGGGGTTGGAAAGGGATGTAGCTTTACGTGCTCCTTTGTAATTACTTTGTAGATTTTGTCCAACCATGTCACTCTCATACCCACTCTTTTCTTCTTCTTCTCCTTCTTCTTTTTATTGTGTCATTCTGCTCCTTAATTTACTTTACTGTTACAGTGTTACTGACGAAAATGATGGTAAACAAAAACAACAACAATAAAAATGTATAAATAACTAAATTGAGAACGAGTGATCCATTGATGATGCTATGACTGCAAATGAGTTGGATTAGACCAAATGGATTAAGGTGTACGTCTAGGATCTAAGACCTGATGTATGCTAATATGTTATATAGCAGGCTTTTCAGATAAATTATATGTTACTTTGGTCATAAGCAAGGGCTCAAGCTCAACCAGATTCTGGTAAAACCAAATCCAGGGGGGAAGCGCGTGTGGGAGATTATTCATGTTTTTTTTTTTTTCCTTTCTAAACGGGGTGTCGTTTCCCTGAGATCTTTGATCCAACTAGAATAATTTTCTGAGTGGCGCCCACTAAACTCACATAAATACACATGGTAGATCTGTGGCGGTTTAAAACATAAGACGTGAGGAGAAAACCCACGCCTTATGCCATTGCCACTCCACCAATTCCAAGGAGATTAAGACCCATGTTTTTAACTGTTGGAAGAAAAATAAAAATAAATAAAAACCTGAATATGCTAAGAGTACAGGTGGGCAAAATGCTCATGCTTTTGGATGGACAGGAGAACATTAGAATGAGGATATGACAATATGAGAGGAGGCAATCATTCACAGTAGAAAAAGAGAAGTTATCAATAGTAGCTGGAAGAAAAAAATACAGTAGGCCCTCCCGTAGAAAAAGAGGAGTAATCAATAGTTTTCATGCATGCATGTATGAATGTTGCTGCCATAACATCCGGGAATGATGGTTGGAAAACTCTTCGAGTTGTCTCTTTATTCTTTTGAGGCATCTCATTTTGACGAACGACCGAGTCAAAATAGAGGATACTCGGCCCAGTTATCTCATTTTAATAAGTTATTTGTATTTCGAACCATTTAATAAACATATTTAATTTTAAACAATTAAAATATATTTATATATAATTATGCATAAGTTTTGGAGAAAATGATTTAAAAATGGTAGCAAATTATGTAATATGCAATATTTTTTCTTTTATTTTTCTTTTTGTAATACTTTTTTTTTTTTTTTTTTTGCATATATAATGTAATTCTATTGAATCGATTTTTATGAATGTATGTAAATAAATGTAATTCTATATTTTATAAGTAATGGATTCATTTTTAAATATTTTTAAAATTATATATAAAAACAAAACATGACTCCCGAGTCTTCACGTTGACTCTATCTGAGTCTTTTTTTTTTTTTTTTTTTTTGCATTTGACGAGTCGAGTTCGAATCATGAGTTTTCTGACCTTGCTGTGAATTTGCTTTATTCTAACATGCGTGGGTGAATAAAGCCTGGACTAATTGTTAGGAGAAGCGTGGATCGTTTGTGCAGGGCTAACTTGATCATGGGTGAGCCAGGAAGCTCTAAAACTACTAACGATCGCACAAGTTTTCTGTGTCGACAGTTATCATGTAAATATTTCTCTACGCATGTCTATGTATCCTACATATTCTCAATGCAGCCAATTTAGAATGACAAGCCCAAACGTGAAACAGACCCAAGTTCTATGCAATTTTCAGAATTTAGGCCCATCCAGACCCAAGCCTGACCCAGCCCAACCCAAATTTGAAGTTCATTTGGGTCAACCCAGTACCTCCAGTTTGGCCGGGGTCCATTTATAAATGCTCCAGTTCAAAAGTAGAAACTTTTTGGGACACGTTTGTGTACACACCCTTTCTGCGGAAAGGAGAAATTGCCACATCACTAAATTCCATAAAAATTAAAACCTTGGAAAAAGATTTACGTAGAATTTAGAAATTCATGTTTGGTGTAACAAAAAATTCCTTATTGAATTGGTGCTGTAGATTCCTTATAGAAAATCAAATTTTCTTATTTGATGAAACAATTTTTTTGAAGAAAAATAACATTACATGTATATGATTTATTTAGCATCAAATAATAATTTATTTAAAGAAATAAAAAAATGAAGAGTTGTTAGGGTTTTGGGTTGAAATGGAATGAGAAAAAGAGAGAAGTTTTCTGAAGAAACTCATTTCCCATATTCCTCATAGGAAACTCATTTCCACCATTATCAGGGAAAATGCTAACGAGCAGAAAAGCGTTCCCACCTGAAAAATGAGTTTTCGAGTGGGAAAAGTGTTACACAAACGTGTCCTTGAAATTTGAAGAGAGAGTGGGGAAGGAGAGGGAAAAGGAATATGATTTTGAAGAATCTCCCTTCACCCAAAAACAAGCTCACAGGCATTTCCACAAACACATGACATGGTCTTAAGAAACTTCCCATTTTCCTTGCCCTCTCCATCTCCAAACCTCACCTCTCTCATCTCCAAATCCACCACTCTCCACCACCTGCACCAGATCCTCTCCCGCATCGTCGTCACCGGCGTCGAAAACCACCTAATTACAGCCACGAATCTCTCCAAGAAGCTCTCGGCCCTTGGCGCCGTCTCCGAAACCCACCTCCTCTTCTCCTCCATTCCACAGCCTGACCTCTTCCTCTTCAACGTCCTTATCCAGTCCTTCTCGCAGAACAATTGCCCTTCCTCTTCCATTTCGCTCTACTCCCGCCTCCGCCAGAGAAATTCTCTCAGACCCGACACCTTCACCTTCGCCTTTGCCATCTCCGCATCCTCTTCACTTCATTGTGATAAAGTCGGCCGCTTGCTTCATGCCCATTCGATTGTCGATGGGTTCGGTCGCGATCGCTTTGTTGCGTCCGCGCTTGCTGATTTCTATCTCAAATTCTCGCAGGTGGACCTTGCAGAGAAGGTGTTTGAGAGAATTCCTGACCCGGATACCGTTTGTTGGAACACCATGATATCTGGGTTGGTTGGAAATTGCTGTTTTCAGGAGGCAGTGTTGGTTTTTAAGAAAATGGTTTTTCGGGGAATGCAGGTCGATTCAACTACCCTTGCTGCTGTCCTCCCGGCGGTGGCCGAGTTGCAGGATTTGAAAATGGGAATGAGTGTGCATTGCTTGGCAGTGAAGAAGGGCCTTCATTGTCAGGCCTTTATTGTCACTGGTTTGATTTCCATGTATTCAAAATGTGGGGAGGTTGAGTTCGCGAGAATTTTGTTTGGAAAGATTGAGGGAGTGGATTTGATTGCTTCGAATGCGATGATCTCAGGGTATTCAAGCAATGGTGATGTGGGTGCTGCACTGAATCTGTTTAAAGAGCTGCTGATTTCCGGAGAGAAGGTTAATGCAAGCACTCTTGTCGGTTTGATCCCTGTGTTTTCACCGTTTGGAAACGTGGGTCTTTGCCAATTGATCCATGGATTCTCAGTGAAGTCTGGAATCGACTCCAATTCGAATGTTTCGACGGCACTTACCACTGTTTATGCAAGATTAAATGATATGGAATCTGCACGTCAGGTATTTGATCAGATGCCAGAGAAAACTTTGGCATCTTGGAACGCCATGATATCCGGTTACACTCAAAATGGGTTCACAGATATGGCCATCTCGCTCTTCAGGCAAATGCAAATGTGGGATGTTCGACCAAATCCAGTCACAGTTACAAGCATTCTTTCTGCATGTGCTCAACTTGGGGCTACCAGTCTAGGAAAATGGGTCCATGATCTCATAATCCAAGAGAGAATCGAATCTAATGTGTATGTTTCAACAGCATTGATTGACATGTATGCAAAATGTGGTAGCATTACAGAGGCAAGGGGTATATTTGATGCAATGTCAGAAAAGAATGATGTCTCTTGGAATGCCATGATATCTGGCTATGGCCTCCACGGGCAGGGGCAAGAAGCTCTCAAGCTATTTGCCGACATGTTGAATTCCGGCATTGTACTAACAGGAGTTACGTTTCTTTCTGTCTTAAATGCCTGCAGTCACACAGGTTTGGTGAGAGAGGGATGTGAAATATACCAATCAATGACTCGTGATTATAAGGTCGAGCCAGGGCCTGAGCACTATGCATGTATGGTCGACCTCCTTGGTCGATCCGGGAAACTTGATGAGGCATTGAACTTTATAAAGGCAATGCCCGTCGAACCAGGTCCTGGTGTCTGGGGTGCACTGCTTGGCGCATGTATGATACACAAGGACACAAACCTAGCGAGCTTGGCTTCAAAGAAATTGTTTGAACTGGAACCAGAGAACACGGGTTACTATGTTCTACTCTCAAACATATATTCAGCTGATCGGAACTATCCAGAGGCAGCCATTGTGCGACAAGTGGCTCAGAGGAGAAAGTTGGCTAAGACGCCCGGGTGCACTCTAATAGAGGTGGGTGAGATGCTGCATGTATTTACATCTGGTGACAGATCTCACATACTGTCTGATGAGATCTATGCAATGTTGGAAAAGTTGACTGTAAAGATGACTGAAGCTGGATTTCAACCAGAGATCAATGCAGCACTATATGATGTGGAGGAGGAAGAGAAGGAGAACATGGTGAAGGTTCACAGTGAGAAGTTGGCCATTGCTTTTGCGTTGATTAGCACTGAACCAGGGACTGAGATTAGGATCATCAAGAATCTAAGGGTGTGTTTGGATTGCCATAATGCAACTAAATATATATCCAAAATTACCGAGCGAGTGATCGTAGTGAGGGATGCTAATAGATTCCATCATTTTAAAGATGGGATGTGTTCTTGTGGGGATTATTGGTGATGATGGCAGCCACCACTCATGATGGTTAGTTACTGCATAACCACCTCAACATCAATTCTACATGCTCAAATTCTGACCTTGGTTATGAAAATTAAATAATATCACAGACCTACAAGGACAAGCATGAGGATTCTGAGAGGCAACCCACACCAAGGAAGTGTGGTTTATTCTTTTTAGTTTTAGCTTGTGATCTGCTCAGATGTAAACTTTATTAGGTATAAATGAGCTCTGGGGTGCGTTTGTTTGTACCCCATTTGTGATTATATTTTGATGATGAAGGCGATTTTGCACTAGCCTCATCAATTGTATTCATGATCCTACACAGGATTAGCAGCTCTTTTTTGACCTGTAATCACTAGAATTGGTTCCCATATGAGTGTTTCATATTATCTTAAACCGTCTGATTATTCAATGACGCATTAAAACTTCCTTATTTCATTGGCTTACTTGATTATGCTGAGGTGGTTTTTTCAGATATAAAGATTGCAGCTCTAAGCTCTTTGACCATCGTACAATGTGAACTATCTCAAATGGTGCTTACTGGGACGGCTTGTCTAGAAATAATACGCTTATATGGGTTGTGACATTTTGTTCATTGGATGCACCCCAGCCATGAATTCCTTCATGGAACCGGCAGAGTTCGATTGCTAATCACGCAACATCAATTGTATTAACTTGCCAACCATGGTTCTTGTTAATGTTAATGGACTGATCATCATAATCCAGCAAATAAGGTACTTACCAACATTTTGTTTTTTTTTTTATGACTCATCTGTTGCATATAATGCAGCTTGAGAACGTAGATTTTCATGCCCTCACTTCGCGGCTCAATATCACGATGTTACCTTTACATCTTATATTTCCTTTGGTGAGTTAAGAATGAAATGAGGAAACTTATAGCTAGGTTCAATTGAAGAAAAAAAATATCAAGAAATATCATTTGAAACAGCCTGATTATATGCATAACAGGCTAGAAATAGCCGACGCGAAAGGTCAATACAAGTTCAAGGAAGTACAAGGAGAAGGCCATCAAAGGCTGGAATGAAGCTGTGATGAGAGATGTTCAAAGTTAACAGAGAGGTTGGCCTCCAAAAGAGCAAAATAGAAAAGCAAAACTCATAAAGATGGCCCTAAATAGATGGGGGTAAAGCTATGTTGTTGGTGAAGTTGATAATCCATCGATGAACAAATGAATGGTTCGGGGATGGCATCGTCATGGCAAACATTATGCATATAATTCAAATTGTCCACGTCAGTCTTCGAAGAAGAATTGCTCAGACCAAAGACAATTACCAGAACATGATGATGAGGGATGAAGATGATAACAAAAACCTGATTATGATGAAAGGGGAGAAGACATGTCTACAGTTTGGACTAAAGATGAAACAACATAATAGTGCAATCTTGTACGAACTAGAAGATTACTAGATCTCAAGTTGCTAACCAAAGCAACCAAAATGCTTAAACGTTAGAAGGTGTGGCAAACTAACTACTCAACCCCTTTGGGGGGGACAGCGCCTAGACATTGCTCGGACTCAAAGTACACACCCGCACAAGACGCGACATGAGGTAGTTGCCCTATGCACATGCGCCCGCACACAAGATGTTGCAGGAGGCCTTTTTTGCCCTGCGCATATTTGAACGGAAGACTTGGGGGCTCAACTAGCTACTTAACATTAGATAACTTTGGAGAACTCATGTTCATCAGTAGAAAAATGAGAACTCAGACCTAAAACAAAGCAAAACCAAGGAAGACAACTATTGGAGGATGACAAGAAAGTTGGAATTGTCACTTCTAGTTAATTAGCTCAAACTATCCGATTTGATTTATTCAGGTTAGTATTAATTCTGTGGAGATTAGATTCGAATGAAGACTAAAGCTAAAAAACACATCCCTCGCTGTACTTTTAATAAAGAGCCATATCAATTTACTACTGAGTAAAGGCTTCCACTTTTGGTGCGGGTACCAATAATCCTCAATGGCAGATGCCACTTGTCAAATATATGCATCCAGGGGAACGTTCAACTACAAGTGGACTGCATTGTGGGGCCCACTTAGATGCCTACTAAACAACGAGGTCGGGTACATGGAAAGATTTCCTTTGGACAAGGGTCAATCAAAAAATTCAGCCCCGTCGGATCATCCTAGCACTTGATTTTATAGCCTTAAACATTAGTGGTCTTTTAACTATAGATTTCTTTGATGTTCAATCCTCCTATGGATAATTGTTTGATGAGAGTGAAATTTAGCTTCGTGCCGAATCATGGTGGGATGAGAGTGTGAAAGGGCCTACACTGATCAGAGGAGGGCCCAAGTAGGCCGCCCGCAAAACCCCCCCACCCCAACCCCCCCCCCCCCCCAAGCTTGACTGCATTTGACGTTGATCGCAGGACAACATTTATCATGCATGTACCAAGAAAACTTATCTCTTTAGTCTACAGGCAGTGGATGCTGCTCATATGTATAATCTGCCAACTAAAGGTGATTATATATCCTCAATAGGTAAATGCTTTAAAAAGCCCAAACAATTGTACTGCAGGCATTCATTAAGAACGCAAAATGTCAAGGTTCAAGCTTCAAGAACTACATGAAAAAATGAAAGACGAATGTAGCTTGAATCATGGCCTTAGTGAATCTTGCAAAGATGTCAATGGAACAGATCATCTAGAATATCCATCTGAAGCACCCCATTGCGAGAAATAATCCCCATCTGTTTCAACAATTCCCCAATTACTCGACCCATGAATAGCATGTAAAGCCCATTCCTGCTCTCAAAGAGGCTCAGTGACTTCTTCACCTGTACAACTGATCTGACCCACTCCTCAAACACTCCTGCACAGACAAAAACAATTTCCTACTAAAACAGACTTAGGTTTTTTTAATTATTATTACTATTTTGGAAAGTTAAGTACCCACCCACCTATATACACACTCACCCAACTCCTTCACCATCAGTACTATATTCAGGAATTGATTCCTGACTGTTTTTGTGGAAGGGAAGTACCTTACTAAGTTACCATTGGATTAAGTTTTCCTAGGACCTAATCTAGGAAGCACGACAGCTCTTCGAGGCCGGTGTGTCCGTGTCCGACACGTGTCGGACATGGACACGCCCCGGACACTCGTTCGACATGCCAAAAATGGTGTCATGCTTATTTTTTTATATTTTATTTTCCGGACATGCTGGGGACACTTTAGATGGAAATTGACTTCTTTTTTGCTTTTTGTATTTTTGAAATGGAGGGGAAATTGATGATCTCCCTTTTCTTTGTATGGATTTTATGGAACTATGGATATTTCATGTTTAATGATTATGAATTATGTTTCAGTTTTGCATTTCTATTTGATAATTTTTTATGTTTGCTAATTGGTACACTGGTACAAAGTTAAAATGATATTATCTTTTAGTATATGATTAGATATATGATTATTATTATTATTATTATTATTATTAATAATATTAACGTGTCCCCGACGTGTCCGTGTCCTACTTTTTTGAGAAATACCGTATCAGCATGTTGTGTCGTGTCCATGTCCAGTGTCCGTACTTCTTACGACCTAATATTAAGGATGCTTGCATATACCCAAGAAATGGAAGCAGTTTGATTATGGTTGTCTCCAATATGCAATTGGGATAAAAGATCTGCTGTAGATGGGATGCTGTGTGCCTCTTTCGACACAAATTATTATAAAAGCAGATCAACAACGTTTTTATGGGACTGACACCACAGACTGACAGAATAAGGATAATATGATGATGATCAACAATGGTTTTCTCTAAAGCTAAGTAGGGAAAATCTGTCTAAGGTGATTTCTCATTTCGATACTGCTCCAAATGCAAAGTAGAAAAGGTTAAAATTCATCCTATAAAAAAAAATTCAAATCAATAGTGAACAGTAGCATCAAATCAGAACTGCAACAAAAACCATAGCAGAAAGTACATTTTGCAATCTTGTTTCCTCTAGAAAATGGAATCCTAATGCAATATTTTGTTACTACCCGTTGCAAGGAAGTTTCACTGAAAATCACGCCACCCCAACCCCCCACCCAAAAAAAAAAATGTTTTGATCATTAGAATGTGTGGGAATGATTTCAAAGCATGTCGATTTCTTGCAATTTTGCCCACCTCCATGGCTTTTTGAGAACTCTACTACTAGTTGGATTTGGGGATCTAGCTTTCCTTTGGATTCAAATAGCAGTTGTTCCTACCATATTTGAGCATATGTATAGAATGATGTGCTCAATCTTATGGTGGGAGCAGGTCCTATTGAAGTAAAATTTGGGAAAAATTCACTTAAGAAGAGGCTGTTTGTTCTAAGCACCAAGGATATTACACCTTGGCTCTTCATTTTTTTATGGCATTGGTTACTAGCTATTAGGGGTGAAAGTGGACTGGGCTGCCCACAAGCCGCCTGCGGACGGCCCGTTATAGGCTCGGCCTAAGCTCGACTCAAAAAAACAAAAGAGCCGAGCTAGGGCCTAGTAGGAGGCCCGTTTTCTTAAACCGGCCGAGCTCCGGCTTGATAAAGCCCGGCTCGTAAGCCCTAGGGCCTACATATATTAATATATGGGATGAATGCATGCATTTGACCATTTTTTTGTTCTGGTTTGCATATGCAGATTTCTTTGAATTCCTATAGGATTTTTTTTTTCTTGAAAATATTTTCTTTTAGCTAATGCTATATCTTTATAAAACCGGGTCAGGCTCACGAGCCGAGCCTAGGCCTCAATCGACCAGGGCTCAAAGGGCCGGCCCTAGGGCCTCATAACTTAATAAGAGCCAAGCCCGAGCCAGGGTTTTTGAGGCCCTCTCGAGCTCTGGCTGACTGAAAAATACTAGGGCCGAGCTTAGGGCCTGTCAAAGCCCGGCTCGGCCTGGCCCACTTTCATCCCTACTAGCTATCAATGGTGTGCTCTCAACCATCCATGCCAACCACAAGCATGCCCACCAAAACGATCACAAGTAACCGGTCAATGGATTTTTAACCATCCATGTCTATCATAGGCATGGTCTCTAATCAAATGGTCACAAGTAACCAATCAACATATTTTCATTAATTAATTATGGGTGGATCGTTTATATGTGATCAATTTGATATAGGCCATACTTCGATTGGTTTGAAGAAATTATATCTTTAAAACTATTAAAGTATTTTTCAATATAGGGATTTTTCTATAGATATTAGTAAAAAACCTTTGCAAAAATAAATAAATTTATTTTAAAATATAAGTGAAAATTTAATAAATATAAAATATCATTGATCCACTTTAGAAAAAAATCTGGTTCTGCTGCCATTAGCTGGCTATCGCTTGCTCCCTCTGAAAGAAAATTCTGGCTATTCCACTGATCATTAATCATCATATTAACTAACCATAAGTTGTCAATCTGGGGTTAGCTTTAATAGTTCGACTATCCAACAAAATATCTCTTTTTTTCTTCTGCTCTTTTTGTGTGTGTGTTTTATTTTTGGGAGTGGGGGCGGCTACAAAGAGGTCTTAAACTGAAGCACTCTCAGATACACACTCATACTTGAGAAAATATTAATTTCGACCATCATAAGATTATGTAAATAAATTAAAGAGAATATACAAATAACTTTCATAAACCTGATTGTTCAAGTCAACTCAGCATGAGTCTAGATGTTCACAACGGATTTTTCTAAACCATATATTCATCAATACATCACATAATAGGAATGGCTGAAATTCATGAAGAGTCAAGATTAATATATAAAATTCATCAAACCATTTGTTTTAACAAATAACACAATTACTACACAACTTTCTCCACAGAAATCATTGAAAATATTAACAATAAAAGTGAAGATTTAAAGAGGATAAAAGTGGCATTATGGATCATATGGAAACCATTGATGAAGAAAATGCAGTTGAATTGAGAGACAGTGAAGGCAATAAGTTTAACTGATTCAATCTTATGCAGAGATTGTGAGTGAGAAACATACTGTTCTCAAAATCTTCATTACTTGTCCATGTTTGGACATAATCTGATATCAAAAACTCGATAAGTTGAATCCTGTACTTGATATTATTTGTGAAAGAAACACAAAAACATTAAAATTGCAACTTCAAACATCATTTTCAAAATATACTTGCACAAAGTAATGTTCTGTAATTCAGAAATATAGGCAAAAATATTAGATTAGAAAACAAACGTGTTGCACTGTTTCACTCAATAAAATTCAGTTTTAAGAGATTCATCAAACAATGGCCCAATCTTGTTTTTTAATATACTATGAAAATCAATGACTGGTAATAATAGTAATGACTTCCTTCACTCTCTGCTGTTCCCAAGTTACCATTTCACAAGTCTGGAAGTGACATGGCTACATAATGATGGCAGCCGGTTTCAAGTATAAGCATTTAAAATTTTTCTGCAAGCAGGCAGATCTCAACACATTGGAAAATCATTTTAGGTATTCTCCTTTATTTTCACATGGACACTATGGATCTACTCATCTACAAGATATTGCAGATAGTGACAACTGGTAAAAATAGGTACCAAAATGGCATTTTTATTGATATATCAATATGTTTAACAGAAAATTTTCTCATGCGTACACGCTCCTGCAGGAGGGTGCATCCAGATCGTCCCCAAAGGCGGGACTGCCCCTGAATTTCACTGGGCCTCGCCATGACAATGGTACAGATCTGAATGGACCAAATAGCGCATAGCGAGGAGATAAATGATCCTATGGTTAACACTGGCATGTAATATTATCATCATCAAAGCCATATCTCATTTATCTAGGATTGACTTTGTGACTTCAACTTTTCTATTCAACCCTATTTAAAACCCAATTTTATCAAAGATGAGAAAGACTAAAAATCAGTAATCAAGTCTCATTCCATTAATATAGAAGTTCCAAAGTTCACTATTGAAGCATTACTCAATTCATCCCTTGACAAGCTTGGATCTATAGTATTTGGCTTTATCATTTAAGAGTGATGACGGGTTGGCTATTTGGTTATAAAACATTTGATTTGCATTTCACTTATTTTGCATCAAATTAGTTCTTTACATAGTAGTTGTGATAAGGTTCTCCCTCCATATAACTAGATGTTCACAGGATTTGCTGCGCTGAAATTGGCCAACTGATACCCATGTTTCTGTTTCTAATCAGTAAGATACACGCAAGTTTTGAACACTTGAACTACAGGCTTCAGAAGAATTCATGAGCACATCTTAATTGTATTGTTGGGTAAATATTTAGATTCACATTATTATATTAATGGAATGCTAATAACCTTTGTTGTTCCCATAACCTGAGAATTCTGTCCTGATTTGATAGGGACTTTACAGTTGAGAATTTTATGTAGTTATAATAAGGGGAATACAAAGGCAGGAGTTGAAGAAATCATTTAAGAACATGATGTGTGACTTCTTTACTTGCTTCTGCAGGCCTGGTAAATTTTCTGATTCAATGCTGGTGGAATGCATCCCTTTAAAACCCCGAAGTATGGGCAGAGTTGTATGCTATGCTAGGGGATTGCCGTGAATTAGAAAAGATATCAGCTATGAACACTTTAGTTGAAGGTGGCTCTTGCTCTGCTCTTCAGTGGGATTCTACGGCCTCTTTGTTCCCTTGACTGCTGTGTAGGCTGATAGTTCTGTATTGCACAAAACAAGTTTGTTTCATTTATTATGTTGTTAAGCATCTGTTATGGAAGTAAATGAATTAGCTGGCTGATACTTGGGCAGAAGGAGTGACTTTAGCACAGAGATTCTGTATGATGTTTAATTGTTTGTTTATATCTTTTGTGGATTTTGGTTAATGAATTTAATTGATCAGGAAAAAAGAAAAGAAAAAGAAAAGATTCACAGGATTCACCATATGAAATTTCTGCTCTACTAAATGCTAGTAATTGTATAAAAGTTAAACGAGATTCTGTGCAACTTTATTGGTTCCAAATTCAGAAGGAAATAAATCTACTGGGCCATAACACCATCATTTAACTTTGAAATAAAATATCCATGGGTGTAGTAACATGTAGGTTTGCAAAGAACTTACATCATATACATGCTGCAATGATTATTAGGGAACGCATCATCAAAGGGATCCATTAAAAGCAAACAGTCTGAAAGTATGCACAGCTTTTGAGAAACTAAGAGCATGGTTCGTTGACCGATAAATGGCTCACTTCCTAGCTTACGAATTATGTGCTGAACACAGGAATGGGCATCAAAACCAGAATTTTCTGTTCCTAAAATAGAAAGTGAAACTATAATCAAGATTCAAGAAAGAACAAAAAAACTTGTAAGATGGTTAGAAGTGGAAAAAGAAAAAGAAAAAGTGAAAGAAATAACAATGGCATTGATGAAAAATTTAACAGATTCTCAATTACTAAACAAGAACTCCCACATTATTCAGAAAAGTGCATGAAATTCAATGTTGGCTTGATGAGCTCCAAAAGAGTATACTTAATAAATAGGAGATGTCAACTGACAACTGCAGCCGCAGCGTATTAAATCCTATAGTCTTTTCTAGAGCTGGAGTTCAAACCTGAACAATATTGGAAGCCTCATTCGCTACAATAGGATCTTAGTTGTTGTAGCAAATTAAGTACATTGCACAGATGATTAACTGGATCTTTGTTCTATTTTATTTAAATAAATCGGTATAGCATACTAATAACAATCATCAGATGTTTAGCTATGTGGAATGCACAAAGCCATATTCATCTTGACAAGGCAACGAATTAAATCTCTAGGGTGTTGACAAGCCTGAATCAGTTCCCAAGAACTAACTGGGTTCAGACTGCAATGAGGACTAATGAGATAAATCTGGAACATGCAGCTGGGTCTGACAAATAAGCAGGATGGATCATGTTTTATCTGTAGAGTTCTTTGTTCTCTTACAAACAGGATTTTGAAGTACTCCTCGTGTCAAGTTCGCTAGACTGAGTCACATGGGACTCAGCCTACCTAGAGCCCTAAATTGCCAAAAAAAAAAAGAGGTAAAGATTATTTTTTATACATATAAAAAATATAAATTGTCCTATAAATCTAGAATTCTGAGGCTCGTGTTTAACTATTCTGAAAGAGTTTTAGAAGTAGTAGGTGGTCGAGTTTGAATTTCACTCAAACTGATGAAAGGTACCTCCAATGTCTGAATGCAAAGATTTTCAACAAAATATAGTTTTGATCTTCTAATTTCAGTGCAAAAGGGACCCCAAAGACCAAAATCCTCCAGCATCTTCTCACAACAATAAAATAGGCAGGGGGCTGGCAGGGGGTGGTTGGGGCGGGGGGAGGGGGAGGATGGTTTGAATCGAATAGGCTGATTTGAAAAACCATGCTTACCAAGCCTATTTATATCCATTCATTATTAAAATATTTTATGCAATTTATCATTCAAAGACAAAAGATATGCCAAGTAAAATAATTTGGCTCACGACATGGATTAGGAGAACCAAAAATCAATCTAGTTAAACAATGGTAGCTATCAATGTAAGGGTGCAAAAAATTTAAGTGTTCACTTCAGGCTATTCAACCTAACAGCAAATATCACTTCGCCAGAATGAAACTTGGTTGTATAGCAATTCGGAGTTTCAGACTAAAGTTGAAAAATAATGCAGCCAAATTGACTAACTAGCCCATTAGAACATTAGGACTTAATTAGCATGCATACTTGAGTCCAAGTAGGAAGAATAATATAAAGCAAAAGGCAACACATAACACACACAAAAATGGCAAAACACAGTGCATTAGGACTTACCATCACTTCCCACTGAGGTGCACATCCTTCTAATCAAACGCAGAATCAAACTACTAACAATCTCTTCGAGGAGTTCGCAATCTCTTTTCCTTGATAGCAAATTCTTCAATGTAGCTTAAAACAAATGACAGTCATCAGTATCAAAGAAGATGTATTTGAAGAACCTAGAGTCCAGTAATGAGGTAGGTGTATTCAAGTCTCCTTTCAGTGTAGCACATTCATGATGGATCTCTTTGGTTGCTCAAATTATGTAATTCTTATTTGTGTAGTTTGGTATAATGCTCTTGTACTCTCATGTTTCTCCAATCACGTTGATTGGTTCTTTTGGTTTGTGGTTGTAAGCTGTCTTTTTTAATCAAAATTACCTGTTACCATTCAATGTTTTATTTTTAATTCAAGTTACCGGTTATTATTCAAATAAAAGAAAAGGAGAGAGCAAATAAGAGAGCTTCAAAAGCACAAAGTCAACATCCTGACATGAATTTGTTTTAACAACCGAAAGAGATGAAATTACACATACAACGCCATATGTTAGGAAATCTAAAAATAATAAAGATAGAAGTACGGCTAATACCTATAATGAAGTCTACAGCTTGGTGTGACAATGCACTAAAACAAGGGTACTTTCCTGCGTGCAAATAAAAAATGAAATAGTTGAAGATTGAAATGGTAGACAATTCTCTGAAAGATGTTTGACAAAAGGGACAAAATATTGGATAGAAGTGGTTCAAAATCCAAACAGACGGGAGGACCGGTATCACAAAGCTCCACCAAGAAATCGACTGAGGTACTAAGTCGCTCCATCTCATCATCACAATTCACTTCTGCAACAGATAATATTAAGATCAGTGAAGTGCATTAAAAATGCTAAAATAATGCACAACTTTCAAATTCATGAGAAAATTTTCAGATGAAAATTGTTCCAACCAATTCTACAATAACAAATATATTCTGTATCGAATTATAACCAATAGTATAAGATCAAGTGAAGGTACTGGAAAATGAATGAGCATAGAAGCAACAAATTTTTAGTTCCTGCCTACAAACTCTCCAAGTTAAATATCACTGTAACGCACTCTCTTAACATTTCCAATGAGTAGATGCACTGAATCGGATGGTATTAAGTTTGAAATGGCTGGCTGCTGATGTTCTTTTTATTTCTTTTTTGGTAGTAGTAGTTTCATTACTTTGATAGTAGATTAAAAAAATTTCCTATGTCCCAATTTTACATGCAAATGAAACTGAACAGACATCCACCATACGATGCACGATGAGAGGGCCAATATGTATTATCAAAGGAATGAAGTGAGGGACCCATCTGAAGAAGTTCAATCGATATCAAGAGCTGGATTAGGAAAGGTCATTTGTGGAGAAAATAGAGATATCTTGCGTATTCTTAAATGGAAAGTATGCACTCTAAGAGGACTAGAGCATGAAAAATCGATTATCATTCCTATACATCCCCTGCCAAATAATCAAGATTAAGTAGGATAAACATGGTCTACTGAGAATAACATTGCAGCCTCTAACAAAAGAGCTTTCCCAGCAGAATTCACATTCAATACTAAACAATCATCGTCGAGCAAAGAAGGAGATAAGAAGAACAATTAGCAACATTGATCATAATAATTACCTAGCTCAATTCTCTGCCTCGAGACAGAATCCTCTGTTCTCTTTCGTCTTTCCCTCCAACGCACTGAAAAAAAAAATCACAAAACCAGATTGAAGAATCACAAAACTGAAATCAACAAACACAAATTGGAAGAGGAAACGAACAATCACCACCTTGTCTGAGGAATCTACGATGCAAGACCTCATTGATCCAATGATGATCGCCTCCCAAATCCACTCCTCTAGGGCTCAATTTCCCGCAGTTTTCGAAGAAATAACACTTGCAAGAAGAGATTTCCGGGACCAGATCTCGCTCCGACCCATCTAAAACCTCGACGAATTCAAGAAAAAATCACATTTTTCTGCGATCACCAGTGGAAAGCGAAGGAAAGAGAGGGAAAAGATGGAAGGAAACCTTGGATGTCTTTGAGCTGTTGTTTGAGGATCAGAAGCTCTCGTTTCCTCTCCTTGGCCTGAGAAGAAGATGAAAAGATTAGGGTTTTGCAATGGAAATGGTAAAAGATAGAGATGTGGAATTGAAACGATACCTTTCGTTTCCAGCGTTGGGAATCGGATTCGGAGGATGAAGAAGAAGAGAGCTTGGATTTGATGAGAGCGATCGCTGTTGCGAGTTTTAGAGCTGTGTCTTGAGAGTAGGAGCTCGTATTCGTCGAATCCGTCATCTTCTCATCTCCTTCTTCTTTCCTCATTCCGTTCTTTTATAAGAAAGAGAGAGCGCCAAACTTTCTTCTCATTTGATTTGAAGGAGGCGACGAAAACCTTTTGCGCCACTCTTCTGTTTGGGTGGAACTCAATTCCAACCAAATCATGGAAAATGGGCTGCACCATGTGATTTGTAATTAACTCAACGGGTAGCTCAGTTGGCCTAGGACTATGATTTGTATCCGGAGATTGTGGGTTCGAAACTGTACTACCACATTAAGGCTATAGGGCTATAGGAGAATTCAGTCGGCTTCCTTTTAGGCCCGGAGGGATTAATCCAATCTAAAGGGTTGGGAACCCTTTGATAGATAAAAAAAAAAAAGTGATTTGTAATTATTGGGAAATTTTTAAAAAAGTTATAAAATTTCTGGCTTATTTTTAAAGAGAAATCATGAAGATTTGAATAATTCAAAGAAGTATAAAAGCTTTTTCACAATTCTTTCGATTAAGTCCTCCCTATAAAAGAATTCCGAGAACTGAAAAGAAATAATACTATTCTCTAATGCCGGGTTCTTATCTTTTCTTATTATCTTTCCTCTCCAAAACTTCCATTTTGATTTTTTATGACGATAACTATTTAATGAATCTAACTTTTTAGTCATTTGAAATCTTTTTTTTTAACCCTCTATGCATAAAAGTAGTTGAAGTGGGGTCCACACTAGGTCATTTAAGTTGGATTTGATTATTTTCTTAAATGATTTATTAAAATAAAATTTTTTAAAAATGATATAAGGGTAATCATTTCTTAGAGTTTTTTTTTATGGAGAGAACTTGATTGTAAGGGCTTTAGTAAAACTTTATGTTTTTTTTTTATTATTCAAATATCCATGTAGTTTTTTAGAGAACGAGCCCAAAGTTTAATACTTTTTTTGAAACTTTTCCTTAATTGCTTTAACAAAAAGAAGTGATTACTAATTTTCTTTTGTTTCTTAATGTCTTTCCATGGAATTATGAAAATTCCCATTCATTTTGTTGCTTTACCTTCTGAAAAAGCATTAGTACTAAATATATAGGAAATAATTTAAGTGATTAAAAATGAAAACCAAAGACGAAGTACAATGGGCTTGGAGAAAAGTATACGGCTTTATCTATGATACAACTTCACAGAGGGGCTTGTGTCCGTTCCCCAATTCTATTATGGCTTCATGCACAAGATGGAAAAGAAATTCATCAACCACCTAATCAAAGAAATTTAATCCTAACCAAACCAATCTTTACAAGATGCAAAGCTTTCACAACATTTATAGGCTGCTGAAGTTTAATAATATTACAAACCAAATCACTCTATTACAATAATTTGAAAATACAACATATATATAATGAAGTCACATCTCCACCCACTTAAATCTTTATTCAAATCTATCACGAACCACAGTCTTCATTCAAATGTCTCACAAGATCAAGCAATTCCATATTTCCAAAGATGCTAGAAGTTTCTCTTATTGGATTCATCTCTTTCTTTTCAATGTCGTAGAGGTACTTTTTGAAGAGGCCCATGTGGTCCAGTTCCAATGAAATGACCCAGGACTGGCTCCCATCATCTATTGGATCCGGGATCAAAATAGCTAGACCCGGGAATCCGATCGGACCGGGTCCCATAAATATGGGCCTGCCCCATCTGAAATCTGCATCATATATGGGGAGCCTGTACCAACTATTGATAGTATTCATGGCGTGGCTTTTGAACATGATTGCAACTCTAGGAAATCCAATGCTGATCTCAAATACTCATCATCCATCCGTTCCAATGCATCATCTATTCTAGTGGCAGCGTAGATCAACGGATTCGATGTGAGATCGCCCTCGGCTACGGTCAAGGTCTCCATGAAGATGGCATTGCCGAAGTAGCCCGGAGGGAGGGCCGGGTCGAATCAGGTCCGAGCATCGATGGGGATGTACAATTTGGTCTGTTGATCATTAGGAAGGCCACGAGCCACACATGGGCCTCCAACAGCTCATGTGGCCCATTCTTCGATTTGGACTTGAGGGTGTTGAGATGATTATGGGTGATTTTGACGATGGAAACGGATGGAGCAGTTTCGCTTATTCGAGTATGGGGCGGGTTTTTCATGGGTGGAGCGGGTGGAACTCGACGTGGGGGAACTTCGAAGTGGGCGGGTCACAGGCCTGTAGGAGGGTCCGGTCAAAGAATGGCGGGGTGTAGTGATCGAGCCCACGGGCCACGTCTGACCAATGGTTGATGAAGTGGAGCCCAGAGGCACCATCAGCCACATAATGCTGCATTCCAACGCCTAGTGAGACCCCTCCACATCTGAACCTAGTCACCTGTAATACAGAAACAAATACAACATGTTGCCAATTGGGTGGCAAATGGGCCGAGTTGGGTTGTGGGCAATGGCCTGTGGGTTGAGACTAACCCATGTCTAACTTGTTTTTAGAATGAATCAAAAAACCCAAACTGACCTCATGAGTGCTGGTTAGGATTTCTGTAACCTGTGGGTCAGTCAGATGCAGGTCATGATCTTGAGGTGGCAACTTTATGTAAGATGGAGTTAGGTCTTTTAAGGGTGATAGTAGAAAAGTTCACCCTTACTGTCACTCTGCAGAGCCATATATGAGATTTTTCACCTTATACGGCTCCTCGTTCAATTCTTTCAAAGTAATTGAGTCCTTTTCCTAGTTCGAGTATATCCTCCCTTCCACTCTACCCCCGAAGAGTAACTAGGACCAATTCACTCGCGATCCATCACGTATACTGCCTTTTTTATGTTTTTGGGCCAAGATTGACTCTAGCTGCTTAAGGTTGGATCAAGGTTTCCTATGCCACATCTGACCCATATAAGGTGCTGGTCGAATATAACTATTTCACAAGCTCTTTTAGCCATTAATCATCCTCAAAATGTTGTAGACCATTAAAACTATATCTTATATTAGAAAATCAAGGAGACTAGTAGGTATTTTACCTGGAGGACCAAGAGTACATAGGATGAGAAGTCCTCTTTGGAATCAACGGCTGGGATTAGCGGCTTGAGTCGCATGGTGGGTGCGAAGTCACCCCCTAGATGCTCTTACATGAACAGGTTAATGTCACCCAAAAAAAACCAAAAAGGAGAAATGGTTAAGGTTAAGGACTCGATTTATATATTTTATTTAGCTGTCATGGAGTTTCAGTCTCCTACATGAGCCCCATATTGCAGCTATGCAAGATTTACTTCATCTCAGAAGAACTCACATTCAAACCCTCTCACACACTTCAATTCTATTATACTTCTCATCTCAGAAGTGCCTCATAACAAAGTGGCAAAGAGGTGTCTCAGTATTATTTAATTACATTGCCATTACTCCATATTAGCAAATTCTTTTTTAACTATATTTCATTAACAAGATTGAAAAGAAATTTATCCCACTACCTAATCAAAGAAACTTGACCCTACCCAATCTTATAAAAGATGCAACATTCACAACATTCATAGGCCTACAAAGTTTAATAAGTATTATAAACCAAATCATTCTATTTCATTTCACCACTTAGAAAATACAACACATGATGAGTTCAAATCTCCACCCCACTTAAATCCACATTAACAAGTCTTTATTCAAATGTCTCAAGAGTTGCATTCATCCTTATAAAGCAAACATAAGCATATAGTAAATCTTTGTTTTCTCATGGTACTAGAAATATATATATATATATATATATTTTCTGAATGACATTGGTTTCCTTTGAGGTCTTTGACTCAATAGGACTAATCCCATCGGCTGGACCCGCTAAATCTACGCGGATGCACACCGGACAAATTTAAAGTAGTTTCAAACATAAGAAGAGATGGGGAGCAAACCTGCGCCTTATGTCACTCAACCAACTCTCACGTGGGTAAGGATACTAGTATATATATATATACTTTCATCTTTCTGTTAGATGTCATAGAAGTATTTTTGGAAGAGGACCATGTGGTCCGGTTCCAATGAAATGATCAAGGACAAGCTCCCATCATCTGTGGAACATGGAAGCATAATACATAGACCCGGGAATCCGACCCAACCAGGCCCCATAAATATGGGCCTGCCCCATCCGAAATCTGCATCATATATCGGAAACCGGTACCAACTATTGACGGTACACATAACATGGCCTCTATACAAGTGGAATCCCCCAGGCATGATTGCGGTCCAATCCTTCTCCAATTCTAGGAAATCGATCGCTGATCGTAGATACTCATCATCCATCCGGGCCAATGCATCATGTATCTGACCGGCAGCGTAGATCAGAGGATTCGACAAGAGATCTCCGGTGACTGTGGTTGGGGCCGCATTGATGAAGGCATTGCCGAAGTATCCCGGAGGGAGGCCCGGTTGGAGGCGGGCCCTGATGTTGGTGGGGATGTACATTTTGGTCTGTTGATCATCAGGAAAGCCACAGGCCCTGCATAGGCACCGCCACACATGGGCTGCCAACAGCTCGAAGGTGCTGAAGCTGGGAGTGTTGAGTGGCCCTGGCCCATCCTTCGTTTTGGACTTGAGGGTGTTGAGCTGATCACTTGTGATTTTAAAGATGGAAATGGATATATCAGATTCGGGTATTCTGGTATGGGCCGGGTTTTTCATGGGTGGAGGGGGCTGGAACTCGACATGGGGGAACTTGGGAGTGGGTGGGTCACGGGCCTGTAGGACGGTCCGGTCAAAGAATGGTGGGGTCTTGAGATCGAGCCCGCGGGCCACATCTGACCAGTGGTTGATGAAGTGGATCCCAGATACCCCATCCGCCACAAAATGTTGCAATCCAACGCCTAGTGAGACCCCTCCACATTTGAAACGAGTCACCTAAAATATTAAAACAAAAGAGTCCATGTGAATGACATAAATGTAGAAAACAGGTCGGGTCGGGTCGGGTCGAGCAGGATTGCCCATGGCTTTAGATGAACCCATGTTTTGCTTCTTCATTCAATCAGTCAAAAACCAAACTGAACCATACAAGTGCGGGCTAGGATTTCTTGACCCAAATCTGACACATCTAAGATAGCGGGTTAGATGCGGGTCAGGTAAATGGTTTTTTTTTTTTGGTACCCTAGACCCATTAGAGCAGGCTTTTACAATTCTAACTAGGCAATTTGTGTTTGTAACAATGAGCACCTTCTAACTATTTTTACGAGCTATTGTAGACATCATTAGTAATTCTTTTACTGCCGAAGACAACTAAAACTACGTTATTAAAAAAGCTAAGAAGATTAATTAGCAGGTATTTTACCTGGAGGATCAACAAGTTGTAGGAGGAAATGTCCGCGCTGTAATCAACGGTTGGGATTAGCTGCTTCTGTTGGATAGTGGGCGCGAAGTCCCCTAAATCATCCAGGACCGCGTCGGTCTCTGCTTCGACGAAGAGGACGCCATCGCCATTGCAATCAATCTCAATCCGGCCACCCTGATTCCTTTTCAGCCTCCCGGCCATGGGGTAGAAGGACACCAAGGCCTTTCCCAGTGCCTCCTTGAGTAACTGTGTCTCAAAGAAATTTGTAGAGCCATTGGGCCTGTAGAAATACAAGCTAGGGGTGTGAAATCTGGGCAACACAAGGTCCACATTAGAAAGCCACAGGCTACCATTGTGTGTATCTTGTGCGGGGCGCACTGTAGTCGACTCCTTCACGTTGATGATCATCTTGATCATTATATGCCTGTAAATGGTGGGGAACATAATCTTAGTTGGATTTCATTGTATCAATTACTCTATAGCATATTAAGTGATCTGCAACTAGGTAATAGAGAATCCTCTTTCTTGTGCACAGATGCATTTCATCTATAAACAATCATGATGCACATAAATATGCAGAGCGCAGAGCGGGGGAGGGAGCGCCGGAGTGCTAAATTTTAAATAATTATATGTCCAGAATGCTTATAAAACATAGTGCCTGTGGATATATAATGGGCACAAATAAATCTTATCCATATATTCAAGTATAAAAAATAAAAATATATAACTTTGCAATTTGATCACATAAAATAGACAATGATTAATAAGTCAAAAAAAGTTTCTTCATTAAAAAGATAAATGTCAAGTTTACAGAAAAAAATATATATATATATATATATATAAAACCAAAGATTCTGCACGATTCGCTTTACATTTGGCCAAATTGTGCTTTGAGGACGGTTCCTCTTCGAAAACACCGATCCATGTTTTCGGAGCGGGATCGAGAAGGCCGAGAAGCGCTTTCAGGCAGTAAGTGATGTAGACATAGACCTAGTCAAGCTTCAAAAAAATGTTTTTCGGTCGGGAAGGCCGATTGATGTGAGCTCGCCTAAAGTGACCTTTTTGGTCTACTGTCCGTCTAAAGTATTTTTTTTTTAGTAAATTCCTCTAAAACAAAAATCATAATTGAATTTTAAAATTAATTTGTTCAATAAAGGAATCAGAATTATTATAAGAGAATGAAATGAAAAAAAGTCAAAATTGTAAGTATTAATCACAGGCCCAAAAGAGAATAATATATATTATGAGATTTAGAAATTCTCTTTAATTTTATTAGTATGACTAAAATCAAAATTATATTATCTGTACCAAACCTACTGACTTGATCCCTTTTTAGTAACTTTTGTATATCTTTATTTGACATAAACCCAAATTGGTTACCTAAAATATATGATTTTTGTCAAAGGTACTGTTTTAGTCCTCTCTCAAAATCTTATATTCAAATACTAATAACTTAATAATTTACACAAATTCCAAATATCTTTGTTATTACTATGAAGATGGGTCATCATCATTCATTTTCCTTGTAATTAAAGTTTTCAGTTTCTACCTTACTAATCTCAATACATGGACAGTTGACAAATGGATCATGCATGAGATGGTCCCTAGAATTGTTATTGGAATACCTCTTAAGGTGAAATTCTCTTATCCAACCTTATCCTTAGTTCCGTGTTAACAAGTTTTGTAGTTTAATTTTATAGGCAAAATGGACTCACGCAAGAGCAGAAATCAAAAGTATATTAGGCTTTGTTTTATGTTTCTTAAACTGTTTTTTATTTTTATTATTATTATTTTTTTTAATGTTTTAGGATGGAGTCTTGTCACTTCTATGAGAACATAGAAGAGTTAATTAGGATCATGAATGTGGGGACCCCATAGGAGTGCAAAAAATTGACAAGAGGGATTAAACCAGTTTTTGTATTTCTCACATGCATCTGAAAATCCATGAACATCTAATATAAGAAACCCCATACCTTGGGGCTTATTATTTCTGCGAGAGCACTGAATTGGGGGCCCACATGAGTGTGCAAAATCCAAACAATAGGATGCGGTTGGTGAGGCACCTCCCTTCCATAAAATCAACCAAGGGGCTACAACGATGATGATAAGGGACTTTGATAGGTGTGAGTGACTAGTTAGGTGAGAGCTTAACTTCGAAAAAAGAAGAAAGAAAAGAGAAGTAAAACCTAGATAAGTACACAATCCACCGAAAAGTTAAGTGCTAAGCATCTCATCAGATTCAACATGTGGAACCTCATTCAACCCTATGGTTGTAATCTGTCTGATTGGCCGTATTCATGGTGGCCAACCATGCCACATATAACTTAATTCCCTCACTTTTTTTTTTTTCTTTTCTTTTCTTTTCTTTTGGGTCTACCAAGTGAGGTTGGGACCATGATAATGAAAGTGCCCAGCACATACAAGTAGATATCCCGCAAAAGTGAGAAGAGAGAGTCCGCACATATGGGATGAGAGCCGGGCCCAAATAGGTTAAAAAAAAAAAAAAAAAAAAAACCCGCACATGTGAAAAGGGAGCCCACACAATTTGAAAATGGCAGAGATCGAACTTGAGAAGCTGGGTGAAATATGGGTTGCTTTGGTAACGAATAGGCTGAGTGTCAGTGAGTGGTCATGTGATCAGTACTTACCTTAAAAAAGAAAGGAAAAACAAAGGGATTTTTACCATATGGGATATAATAGACCATGAATTTCTTAAAATGGTGTTGACCAAAACTATATTCCAAATATGGGTGCTATACATGAGTCTCCAAATTCTTTTTCCAATTCTACCCATTTTGTGCGATATCGCACAATCTATGCAATATCGCACAAACAGTTCGATCTGCCTTTAATATTTCATTTACTACTTTCTTGATCGTTGAAAAAAGTTCCTAAAAAGAGGAGTCTTTCATTCTCTTCACCTAAAGATGATTCATGAGATGTAGTTTGACCACAAAATTTTATAAGATATTGATATTGTGGATCAATCTCTTGTCCTCATGATAAAGTTATCACAACAGGACAATGACTAAATGGAAAAGAAAAAGGAAGAAGAATTGTGAAGAAACCTTGAGATACTTTTGGATAAATGGAAAAGCAACGGAGAAACGCTATTGAAAATCTTTTTTAACAATGGAGAAAGTAGTAGGAACGAAAAAAGTTGTAGGAAGAAATTGAGGTTTAGTACTTTAAGAGATTGGAAAGAAAGAAAATATAAGAGAAAAATCGATTAATTTCACCTTCAATTTGTGTGATATTACACAGATTATGCAATATCGCACAATATTGGTAGAATTAGAAAAAGAATTTGGAGTCCCATGTATAATAACCACATTTCGGATATGGTTTTGGTCAACACCATTTTGAGAAATTCATTGTCTTTTATATCCCGTATGGTCAAAATCCCAAAAACAAAACTCATAGAAGTCCACGACCCATGGAAAAGAAATTATATTATTCAGATTCTAAACGTCTCTTCAGATTCAACATGTGGAACCCGCTTCAATCCTATGGTTGTAATTTGTCTAATTGGCCGTGTCCATGGTGGCCCACCAGATCACATACATCTTTCCTCTCTCGATCGCCGCAAATTTTTTTCTTTTTTCAACCAAGTGGGGCCGGAACCCATAATATTACTAGGACACACGGAAAGAAAGCCCACACAAGTAAAAAGAGATTCTGCACATAGGCGAAGGGAGTCCGCCCATGCGGAAAAAGGGAGCCAACATAAGTCAAAAGGGCCAGTAGATCTATAGATCAAACTCTGAGAAGCTGAGTGAGAGATGAGATTCTTAACCAACTAAGCAACCGCTGCTTCTCTATAATAACTTATTTTAGTCATCATTTTCTTACCATCAGGCACTAAAGATCTCAACCCATAAAAAAGAAATAAAAAACAAAAAAGATCATGCTGTGATGGTCGAAACCATCAAAACATGTAAAAAAACTTCATCAAGTGCAAACCATCCAAACATGTAAAACAACTTCATCAAGTGTATGCACACATTTAAGTACCTTCTCAAAGTTCAGGGCAACAATCAGCAACCGAAATTACAATGCTTGCATGTTCTTCTCACTGTTACAGTGGTATGATGATATACTCCTACTAGCAAGGGGGAAACTTAGGTCCTTAAAATAAGAGAACGAAGGGGGAAACGAAGTTGGTTTGTTCTAATGAGGGAGAGTGATCAGAGACAGGTCGGGTCTTTGAGCAGTTCAGATGCATGGATTGTGGAGAGAGACGAGGTAGGTATAACTTTTATTTATAGTAACCTACCGCCGATATATATGGCCAGAGGAAAGAGGCCACGTGGAGGTAGTATGTCCGGATATCCTAATATCTCACTAGAATGATCCTCAGCTGCCTGATGATGGAAGGATTTTCTACTGCCTTTTGCACTTCATTCCTGATCTGTGAAGACCTCATTGTGGGACCCATGAAATATAGGGCTCCGGCGCCCGGGGTTGGCCTGAAAGAGTGCTCCCAAGAGGAAAAATTCTCTAAAGTTTACTCTAAGGGCACAACCTTTCGCGGAAATAGAGAAATTGATACGTCAGTAAATTTCGTAGAAATTGAATTCTCAAAAAATAAATTTCGTTAGAATTTAGATTTTTATGTTTGGTGCAAAAACATTTCCTCATTGAATTAATACTAATGTTGTTTGGTGCAGCTATGGTTTCCTTATAGAAAATCAAATTTTCATATTTGGTGAAACTTTTTTTTGAAGAAAAATAACATAACATGTATATTATGTATTTAACATCAAATAATAATTTATTTAAAGAAATAAAAAATGAAAGAGTTGTAGGATTTTGGGTTGAAATGGACAAGAGTGAGGAAAAAGAGGAAGAAGTTTTCCGATTAAACTCATTCCACTCCCTCCCCCCCCCATTTCCACCATTATCAAGGAAGATGCTGATGAGGCAGGAAAGTGTTTCGTGAAATTGTTCCTCACCAAACACCTGAAAAATGGGGTTTCCGTGAAAAACCGTCCACTATTTCGCAGAAAAGCGTTATACAAACATGCCCTAAATAGAAGTTGGTCATATCTTAAGATTGAGAATACATTCACTTTTCTGCGGAAAAGTATTACACAAACATGCCCTAATAGAAACCTTAATAGAAGTTGGTCCGATCTTAAGATTGAGAATACATTTAATAATGTAATTAATAATGCATAAGATTATATACATAACATTCTAATCTTATAGCGGGACTGCCTCTGATTGAATATAAATTTGAGGACATTGTATGAATAAGCAGGGCATTTATTTTTCTCGACTTCAATTTTTAATAAGTGAGCCACACTATGGAGTTTCACTCTATTCACTCAGAGATCTGAGCGGGACACTTAAAGAGGATTCATACTTTACAAATCAATGCAGACCTTTGCTAGAAATTGATGCAGGGGCCTTTGTTTTCTTAGGCGCGCAATTGTCCATCAATTTATTATAGATTTTAACCTTCATGATATAGCAATATTCATTTTATTGTGGACTTCATTAAGAATCTGTCCCATGCTCATGCTTGGTGTCTTAGATTTCATTCATCTAATGCTTGGTTGTGTTGGCTCCTTGCTTTGGGGTGTTAGATTTTAATTCATTGTCTAATTTGTATGAACTTCGATCAACCAGTGCATTGTATGGGCTTTAATGCTAGTAAATCATTATATGGCTAACCAAAAAGGCCATTTAGCTAGCTATCCTTAATAATTTCCAAGTTATAAAATAGCCAGTTTAGCTCTAGCTGACATGATATCTTAATTTCAATGGAGATGTTTTCATTCACTTGAAAAAAGAGCATTAATTTTAGGGACATTTTTTTTTTTTTTTTTTTTTGTTTGTGGCTAGCTAAGAACAGCACTAATCAATGATATTATGGAGTTATTTTCATTGAGTAAGAAACCATAATTGGATGCTGGATCTTTTATAAATTGTCCAACAACAATTAATCCATCTGAGATGGACATCAACCAATGGAAAATTTTAATTGGGCACTTGCAGTTGGAAGAAATATTAATCAGTGCCGCTTGTTTTGGTATTCCTTTTATTATGTGATGATGACACACAGAAAATGCATCGGGTCCATAGTGGGTCCCTATCAGAGCCAGACTGTGACAGAAATCAGTGGTGTATTGAGTATTGACACAGAAGTACTACCATGTATACTTGAGAGGGATTTCCTCCGGGGGCATGTTTGTTCATCCACTGGTGAAGTAACGGTAAAGTAAAGGTAAGTCCCGCATTATAAAAAAAAAAGTCCCCCTTATATATTACTTTTAGATGAAAAAGTAGTTTGGTCTATCCGCCACTTTACCACAAGCTCACAATAAAATATCGTAAAAGTAAAGTAAATACAAAAAACAAATGCTCTCTCTCTCTCTCTACCAGCTTCATCACATAAGACTAGGACTGTTACTTTATCTCACCTTCCATGACGCACATCTACCCTTACTTTTCTTTACCGTGCATGTTTTAGGATTTGCTCATTGGCCTTTTTTAGGGTGGCTTCCTGTATTTTATAATTATTGGGGAATTCCTTCATTTTATCATAAACAACCATAAAATTTTATAAGTTATACTCACGCATGTCGTAATACTTCATTTGTTAGGCATTTTTTCTCTCCAGTTTCATGCATCAATCAATTACAAAGGGTAGCTCAGTTGGCCTAGAACTACGGTTTGCTCTTGGAAGTTGAAAGTACGAAATTGCACTACCACGCTGGGGCCACCGGGATTTAACCGGCTTTTCTTGAGCTTGTAGGGATTAGTCTGGTTCAAAGAGTTGGGACACCCTCCGACATAAAAGAAAAAGAAGACAACTCTATGCCATTGTTTGACATCTCACCTGTTAAATGATCATCTACTAAGTTGAAGTAAGCACCTCATGTGGTCTACCAATTGATAAAGTTATACTTTAATTTGATTACACTATTAATATTATTGGCTAGTAGTGGCCGCAAAACAACAGATTTTGGATGTCCTATTTGCTTAAGGGTATGTTTGTGTAACACTTTTCCACGGAAAACTTGTTTTTTCGACATTTGGTGCGAAACAATTCCGCGGAAACTCTTTCCTGCCTCGTCAACATTTTCCTTGATAATGGGGGGGGGAAATGAATTTCCTCTGAAAACTTCTCCCTCTTTTCCTTACTCTTGTCCATTTCAACCCAAAACCCTACAACTTTTTTATTTTTTATTTCTTTAAATAAATTATTCTTTGATGTAAAATAAATAATATTCATGTTGTATTATTTTTTTTCAAAAAATTATTTCACCTACTAAGAAAATTTGATTTTCTATAAGAAATCCACAGTCGCACCAAACAACGTTAACACCAATTCAATGAGGAATTTTTTTTTTGTACCAAACATGAATTTCTAAATTCTACATAAATTCTTTTTCGAGGTTTTCATTTTTATGAAATTTGCTGACGTAGTACTTTTTTCTTTTCGTGGACTGTATACAACCGCGCCGGAAAAGAAATCGTTGAATTTGATGGTTTGTTATACGGTGCACATAAGACGGAGAAAAGCTTCCACGTAATAAAACATGATGGTAGGAGCTGTATTTGCTGTTGAAAGGAAAGTGTCACGCGTTCCAGCTCTCTTTCTTCTTTTAGAAAGAGAAATTTATTAAAGCAAAGGTAAGAAGAAGAACTAGCTCTACCCCTAGCTCCAAAACATGAAGAGTAAGTGAATTTAGCCATATTATGGGCCACAAAATTTTGACTTCTTGGGATATAAGAGATTACAATAACGAACTTAATATCTTGCAAAATAGGATGCCAACGAGTTTGTGAAAAGGAGAACTTTAGCAAAGCCACGAGCTCTAGCTACAGTTAGTACAGAATGAACCGCCCTTGTCTCAGCTTCTTTGGAGGAAGAGACCTTTGGCTCATCATGCAATGAAACTGCATCCACAAAAGATCCATTAAACCAAATAGCAAAGTCAAACCCTACTTTGCCATTAGAAGCTCTAAATGCTGCATCTGAAGATATAATAACATATTCTCGTGAGTTCCTCACAATGAGGACTTGGGATGAATTGTCCACCTTCAAATGAGGCTCCTTGCAATTACATTTGAAGCTATCCACTACTGATAAGGCATATTTTAAGGAAGAGGTGGAAATGTAGAAATTCACTTGTCCCTAATTGTATGAATCTTCTTTGATTTGGAGGAAGCACCCTAGAAAAATTTTATAAACATTTTACCCATAGTGTCGGTGGTTTTGGGTGGGAGTTGGAGTACAGACATATTATATACGGGAATGGTAGTAGTGACAGACTTAATTAGAGTGCTTCTTCCTTCTTGGGAGAGGAAACAGGTTTGCCAAGAAGACATACGATATTTAACCTTATCAATTAGAGCCAAGGAGCTTGAGTTTTTATTTCTTCTCATTATAATAGGGTTTCCTAAGTACTTATCACTCTCATTTAAATGTCTAAACCCTAACATCTTGGTCAATTCTCTACTTCTTACTCTAGATGTGCCCTTACTGAAGTAAGCAGCAGATTTCCTATAGTTAACAAGTTGCACTGACATTTGGCAATAACTCTCAAGAATATCCCCAAATCTCCCTGGCTTCATTTAGATTAGCCTTACAAAAGAAAAAACTATCATCTGCAAAGAATAAATGGGATACACTGGGGGCATTCCTAGCTACCTTAAATCGATGAATTAGCCCTTCCTCCTCCGCTCTCAAAAGCAAACGAGAGAGAACTCCCACTCCTACGATAAAGAGAAAGGGCGATAATGAGTCTCCCTGTCTTAATCCTCTCTTAGGGGTTCCATTGCAAAAATGGTGATCCATTGATCCATTGAGTAAAATAGAAAATGAAACAGAAGAAATACATAATGAAATAATCTTGATGAACTCCTTACGAAAACCAAGAGCCTTGAGAGTAGCAATGATGAAATCTCACTCCATTCAGTCATAGGCTTTAGTCATGTCTAATTGGAGACCCATGGCTTTAGTTTTTCACTTTTTTCTTGAATGCGTGAATAACCTGATGGGATTCGATATAGTTATCTGAAATAGACCTACCTTTAACAAAGGTACTTCGATAAGGGCCAATAACTTTATCTAGCACTCTCTTCAATTTGTCAGCCACCACCTAAGCAACAATCTTATAAATAACATTGGTAACATGTGATGTATCTGCGAATTTAAGGATGCTTTACTGCCCCATGAAAAAGGATTCTTCATTGATGATTTATATGACTTAGGACTTTAAATCGATATTAGCTTAAGATACTGGCGCGTATAGAAAAATTCATATTGATGAATCATCATAGCCTTGACTCAATTATGTTGAAGTCGGTTACATGACTCTTCATTTTGATCAATCTTGAGTCAAATCTTTAGATAAGTTGCATATTTATGTATAAATAGCAAAGACAAGAATTTTCAAATCCTATCAGAGAGGCTATACCTAAGAATTCTCATAGACAGAGATTTTCAATAGCCGAAATCCTCAAGGACATAGGTTTTCATGACTTGATGAAAAATCGAAGAAGAACCCCTATGAAAATAAACAGCAGTCGAATAAGAACTAAGTATATCTCTCCTATGGAACAAGCATTGGTGAACATCAACATCCTCTTATTATACAAATAAGCGTTAAAAGGGATTTTTGGTGTGGAAGAGAAGTGCAAGTTGAACCTCAAAAAATAAATAAAGAAAATCCCTAACCTCAACAAATACATAAAGAAGAAGAAGTGCAATTGGCTAAAAATCACGATCGATTTTGTCTTTGCAACCATAGTGTAATTCACGGTTGGCTGCCTGAAGCGTCATGGTTATCTATGAGACTGTTCTACAGTAGGCCAGGCTAGTTGTAAACTAACCGCATATTAACCTGTTAGTCAGGTCAATCAAGGTAGTTTCAAGGTGCCTCTCCAGAACTGAAATCTTGTGGTTCACGGGTAGTCGTAAGAGCCTTATGGCTAGTTGTAAGCTCCCATAACTAAATTTCTAAAGCCTCATTTCAATTTTTGGGGCTTTCGCAACCCCTAACAAAAATCCACTAAAGATTAATCTACTAAGGCCTAGCTCTCTCCATTTAAACCATAAAACACCTCCAACCATCCAACATTCAGTATTATTAATGAATTTACCAATTAAACAAGCCATTTCCTCAATATACAATAAATGAGAATTGAGCTTCAAGATAACTATAGTGAAATCAATGCTAGAATTAAACAAAGTAACACACAAATAAATAGAAATCTACATGTATTCACTTGCCTTGGCTTTGGGACACATGGTCGAGCAAACCCTAGCTAGAAAAACCCTCTTAAAGAAAGTGAAGTGAAATGAATGATCATTCATTTGTTAAGATGGTGGGATAATTTATGGTAATTTTAGTCCTTGGATGATTTGGCTTGGGATCCGTGGGCTTCGACTATTCATTCTTCCAGGAAAAATGCGGTAAATGTGGAAATCTATCTAATGCACCCAAAATTGCTAAAATCTGAAATTACATAAAAGCCCTTCATAGTTTTCCAAAATTGCAACCTAGCCCCTTCAAGGACCAAACTAGCTCAAAACGCTACCGAAATTTGCACACATTGTTCTAACACTAAACTGAAATCGCTTAGCTACTAGTCCCACTTAGTTAACTGTAAATAAAATTAATTAATAATAAGCACATTATTTAGGGTTGGGACCTTACAATTTCGGGCACCACCCAATCAGATTCAAAGTCGGAGATCCGTGCTTCTTGTCGTCTTATTGCTCTTGCATCATACAATGTTGTTCTGATTCTTATATAAGTTTGTAATAGTTATTACTCAAAGGACATTTTCCTACTCGAATATATTTGAATACACTGAAATTCATGGTAAATGGATGCAATCAAGGACTATTCATGGCTAGGGTCATGGCTGGAGATAATATATATGGTGGATATGTAGATAGAACCTTAACTTTTGGATAATATATATTGTTAATGTTTTTTTTTTTTTTTTGGGTATAGTATATAATGTTAATGTTAATTTTTAATTCTATTCTGAACTATTATATTCTTGTTAATTGACATAAGCATATGGTCGAATAGTTAGAAAAAAAATGCAATAGATAATGATGTTTGTTAGTTAATGTTGGCATTTGTAATGGGGCCCACTTGTGTCTACAAATGGGTGGACCCCACTCACAAAAGGACACCCCTCACAAGGAATCACATGGTGATATAGATAAAAATATTTTGAGTTTTATTCAACTCTCTATCCTTATCATATCTCCATTCAAATTCAAATTGAGAGAGTTTGATTTAATTTATTTTCCTTATCATCTCTCAATTTGAATTTGAATAGAGATCTTATCAATCATACCCCAAAGGGCTATATACATACATGAGAAATATCAATAGGCATAACTTCAATAATACAACTTCCACTAGATCTACTATTCTCCCACATCATCTTCTACATCCAGGGTGTCATATGACTGATCTCTCGTGGACAGTCATAGATCTCCAAACCAGTGCCTGATTCAAGCCAACGCAGTCCTTATCGTGTTTGTAGCAGCCAGCTCATTAAGGTCCTGTTTCCGCTGCATCGGATCCCATCAGTTACAAGTTTAGACAAGGAGGAATTTAAACTCAATCCAAAGTTTTTCTTTCTTGGCTCTGTTTTTTTTTTTTTTTTTTTTTTTTTTTTTTTTTTTATACATATTATACAATTCACAGCATTACATTACACAAGTATCATACACCAAAAAAAAAAAAAACAATGTAAGTTTCACTTTAATCACTCAATACAGAAAGTAATTTATCAAAGTAGAATTTCTGAACAGAGTTTGACATCTCAGTAAAATCCCTACGCAGGTATATGTTCCTACAATGGCCATGGCATGCTTTGGCACGCTTATGATCTCATCTAGCATCGTATGTGAAAACAAGGCCAGATAGGAACAGCAGACAGCCATCTCTTCACATCCACAAGCTTCCCAATTGGATTTTACTAAAACTAAAATAAATAAATAAAAATCGTACCCTCCACATCCACAGACATCTGATTCTAATGTTTGTTTTGCAAGTGGTAGTAAAATCTATGATATAAAGTAATTCCAGCTACTAAGGATTTAATTTTCCCATGTTTTGGTTGGTTAAAAAGTAGGAAAATAAAGTTTTTGCCACCAAAAATATTTGCTTTTACTTTACTTAGCAATTAAAGTTTTGCCTCATAAAAATAGTAAAGTGGTTACTTTGCCACTTCTTGAGTTCTCATGTCACTCTACCTTATTTCATCTCACGAAAACAAATGCATCTTTACTTAATAAAAAGTAACTTCACCTTTACCCAATCATTATTTTTTCTATTAATTTGACATTTATTTTACCTTACTTTACTGATAAATAAAACATAGATGCCAAATTATTCTTCGTTCTCAATCCTCTTCATTTTACCTATTTCTCTTGGCAACCATTTTCCAATATTGCAACTTTCCTCCACTCTCCCCTTAATTTCCTCTTGTAGACTCTATCCTAGTCATGCATCTTCTCCTCATCTTCCCTCGTCAGCCATTTTCTCCTTTGATAGCAATATATGATTTTCCTTATATTAATATTTTTTTTAATCTCTTTTGTAATTTTCTTATTAAAATTAGAGAAATATTTGAGAATGGAGAATGTGGGTTTAATTCTACATGACTGGATATGTACTTTTGATTTTCTTTTTTTAAACTTCCTATTCTCCTTTAAAAGATTACGATTTTCAAACAGGGGTAAAAAGTAAATTCATTGATATAAATCTCCATACTTCCATTTTAGCATAGGAATTCAATTGACACACGGTTCAAACTCAAACCTAAGAGTCTCTTACTAATCACTCTGTTATCTCTAATAGCTAAAACCAAATTAATCCTATTTTAACTTCTAAAATATCAATCTCTAACATCCCCCCTTAATCATATGGTCCTTTCATTGAAAGGATTTGTTATTGTTAACATGAAAAATAACATTAATCCTTTGATCTTTAAAAAATAAAATTGTAAATATCTTGCAAAATCAATCGTCAGTTGTTGTTGGTTTTTCCCTTTTTTTTTTTTTTTTTTTGTGATTACTGTCTCTTTATGGATTTATCACTATCGCAACCCGCTCCTTTTGAATATGTCGGTGCCAGTGGCCCACTATATTCAATGTGTCACGACTTCTCCCAGAAGCTTTGATTGTGAAATATGATGAAGATGTCAGAGACTGTGAGGCTTGGGTATTTGGAATGATGAAAGAGGTTATTTGATTTTATTGATATAAAAAACGGTAACGATGATTATTGTGGAAGCATGACTGATAGGAATACGGCCTGCTTGTTTGCAAAATCACCACGGGGCTATGGCTCTTATACCATATTAAGTTTTCTTAGCTAACCATTCCAGCCAAAATCTCGAGGCATTAGAAGAGCTAGCATGAATACTTTTCAATACTCCTCATTGGGTGGAGCTAGCCTACTCCTCAATACTCCAGTCAGGTGGAATCCGGTTGGCTCACTTTTGACGACACACATTCTTTTCCCTTTTCTTCATGCACAGTTGCTCCTCCTTAGTATTCAAGTTCACCATTGCTTGCCTCTGATGCCATAAAGAGTTTTAAAAATATAAATTTATTGATATTAATTAAATCTCGGTAATTTCATTTGACTAGCATATATATATATATATATATATATATATAGAGAGAGAGAGAGAGAGAGAGGGTCTCAATTCAAGCACGGTAATAATAAAAAGAGACTATTCAAATCCACCTCCAAACCCAAAAGCCTCTACCTAATCTCTTTTTTTTTTTTTTTTTTTTATCTCTAATAACTAAAACCAAACTAATCCTATTTTATCTTGTAAAGTATCATCTCTAACAGGCAAAACGTCTTGTACATTTGTGATATTTTAACCTGCTGTGGCGATATTGCAATCCACGAAATCTTTTCAGACATTTTGCCCACAAACTGTATGAAGCACTTGACGATAAATTTCTGAAATTTATATCCTCTGTAATAATTAATTAGTCTAACTGAATTTTTAGGTAAAAATCCCCAAAAATATCATCATGTCATTTTCAGCTCAATTAGCTATTCTTGATGAAATGAGTCCTGCTACTTGTCCCGGGTTCCGGACAGAACCCGGGACAAGTAGCCTTTTCGTGATGAAATTGTTTAGTATTAACTTACTGCCTTTGTTGGTTGATATCAATATCAAGTATACATATGAAACCTTTGGTGTCAATACTCAATACACTACGGATTCTAACGTAGGCATCTGATGGATTGTCTTTGTGTGTCATCATCACATAATAAAAGCAGTACCAAAACAGGTGGCACTGATTAATTTTTCCAACTGCAAGTTCCAATTAAATGTTTCTATTGGTTGATGTCCATCTCAGATGGATTAATTAATGTTGGACCATTTAGTTAAGGTCCCACAAGATTTCTAACTTAATGAAAACAGCCCCATAAGTGGGGAAGGAGGGGAAGTAATAAGGGAAGGAGACTGTTTATCAGGTGGATCCCACCATGGATAGGTATCGATCAACAAATCCAATTAACCAGACCTTTTGTGACTGTTGAATTGGTGAAAAGCATCCCACCCAAAACTGACAGTACCAAATAAAAAGATCTGTTGTCCATTCATCGGCCATCGATTAGGTTGCTAACATTGCCCAATCAAAGCCAATGTCCACCAAAATGCTCTATTCATAATGGGGCATACCAGCTGAACAACCTTGATTGAAAGCATCTGTGCTTCATATCCAATTAAATTGTTTCGTACTAAGATAAATTTATCCTAGAACTCAGATAAATTTGTCCAAGAACTCGGATAAATCTGTTCCAAAACTCAGATAAATTTGTTCCAGATTTCAGATAAATTTATGCAAAATTCAAATAAATTTATTCCAAAACTTAGATAAATTTATCCGAGTTAGCAACATATGAATTTGTCACATAAACTCACATAGATTTATAATGAATGACATGACAGGATTGTACAAAGGTTCTTTAATATTGTCATTTAACACCTTCTGCAATACTGAACTCAGATAAATCCAAAAAATGATGATCAAATTCACAGTCTCATAAAAAAACTCCACTCTACACCCTTCCTTCAAATTCAGTCACAAAAGAAAAAAAAAAAAAAAGAAAAAAGTCAAGTCCCCAACTAAAACTTCACAAGAAAAAACAAGACCTAAATCTCAAAATACTACTACAACAAAGTTACTCTCACATTCGGGCCGGTTGAGAGTATCCTCGTCTTCATGAACGATGTCGTCTTCTTCAACAAGACTAGCAGTCAAGATCAAAAAGAACAAGAAGTAACTAAGAACAGTACCACTTGCAGGAATCCATGAACTCCCCAAATCCACATAAACAGGAACTAGAAGAAGAAAGGGAAATCGGGAAATTTTAAAACATCATCTAAAACTAGGAATTTCGTTCCCTCGCATTTGAATTTTGAAACTTTTTTTCTCCCATTTGAATTTCGAAACTTCATCTAAAACTAGGAAATAAAATCCATTAAAGGGGCAAATCAATAATGAAATATCATGTTAAGGAGCTTAAAACGATAGATTAAATTCGTGACATAACTTCAGATGGTTAGAAGGGCAAATCAGTCATACAAATGTATGATCTCTCATATATAAGGACCTTCGCCTGAGATAAGTATTAGGTGCATGGACTAGAGGCCTTAACCGAAAATCCTGTGAATTAGATGCCATAAACGTGATCAATATTAAAGGACCTCTCGCTAATTTTCTCAAAAAAAAAAAAGAAAAAAAAAGAAAGAAAAATCCCTATAACTAACTTTTTTTTTAGTGAATGAAAACATCACCATAGATTTCATATCAGTTAGAGCTAACTGTTCAACATTAAAGCCCATACAATGCATGGGTTGAATTTCATGCAACTTAGATAATGAATTAAATTAATACCTAAAATTAAGCATGAGCCCGACACACCCAAGCCTGAGATAAATGAAATCCAAGACACCAAACATGAGATAGATTCTTTAATAAAGTCCATAATAAAATGAGTACGGTTATATCATAATCCAAGACACCGAACAGTACATCACTATTCTTTTTAATCACCAGGGCTCATGTTTGAAATATAAAATTTTCAATATCACTAACTCTATCTATGTCATTATTACATAAATTCCCAATCAATCGAAGGTATATCCTCTGTGGTGGAAAAAAAGAAGTTGTTATCTTGAGTTTTGGTTATAATTGCTCTATTAGAAAAATACTGATTGGAGCAAAATATTTTAAGTAAGAAACTAGTGGGACCTTGTTCTTGAATGATTTAGATTTCAAATATTGATTACAGTCACATATATATATGTTAATGAGCATACATATTTTAGGTCTTCCAATCCCCATTGTCATTTTTGAAAATTTTGCTATAGTTATAGAATTGCTTCTGTACTCCCAGCACTCCTTTCTTGAAAAAGAATGAGATCACATTTTTAACTTTTTTAAAGTAGGATCTTATGTGCTACTTGATAACTCAATTTCTTAGATTATTATTATTTAAAATAAGAGTCATGCAATATATACTATAAACATGAGTATTTGTGCATTATAATTCGTTTCTGCCACTGTAAATGGCCCCTCTTTGTATAAGCCTTTCCAAAATTTCATCCAATAGAAGATCTAAACTATTCTTTTGTAACTGATCAATTAGAAAGTGGCCCAGAATCCAATTGGAGTGAAATTTACGAGATCTAAACTAGTTTGGGATCTTTAGAATTTTCAAAAGTAGCCCCCCTGAGTATCTTTATGAATTTCTAATAAATGAGTCCAAGCTTTAAATGACTTGAACTATTTTTAAATAAAGTATTCTTGCTGCCGTTTAAAGACTCAGTTTTAAGTTGATTGGCATTGGGCCTCAGATTTCTAATGTAACAGATGAATTTTCCTTTATATTTATAGCAGTTATTATTATTATTATTATTAGAATTGTTTATATTTATTTATTGTTAATTCTTTTACAATGCTCTAACCATGGTTAATCCATCTACAATCAATACATTTTTTAAGAAAAAAATGTTCAAAGTATAGCGTTTAACTTTATCTCGTGAACCATTAAGTTCAAGCCCTTCAAAGTCTCCAACTTCAATAAATAATATTTTAGTATATTTTAGCAATGCTTCTTTTTTCTTTATCTTGGCCCCACCAACACAAAAATCCTAGCTCCGCCTCTAAAAATAAAATTGGTGACAATGAGGGAGGACTCTTGATTTAGATCCAGGACTCCAAGCAGATACAACTTTAAGTTGGGCAGAAACTTATTCTTTGATCCTTTCATACTTATTTCTTTCCTTCTTTCTTCCATAATTCCTTTATTTTATTTTTATTATTATTATTTTTTTTTTGGCGAAATCAGCTGAGATCGTGTCAGTATAATTTTGGGAATCAAAGATTTTGATGATTATAATTGCTAATAGAAGGGTGGGCATATGATGTTTTGGGGAGCGACAGAGGATCTCTCCACGTGGAGAGTTTCAAATCTTTGGGCAGCCATGACCCCTGCCAGCCTCTTAGTTTTGCCCCTGGCTGTTAGATTCATTAGCAGCTACTACATCTTCACGATTATCACAGTTGTCGTCATCATCAATGTGTATTGTTTCTTAATGATGATGGTAATAAGTGTCTAGACTTTTTGGTGTGTATTCTAATACATGCGGTTGCGGCATTCCTTTCATTGACCACCTCTCGTGGTGTTCACACACCATTAATTTGCCCACTTCTTTTAAGCATCACATCTGTAAATGATTCTAGGCAAACATGATTGATGTGTTTCTGTTCCGAATATTCATCAATTACATATGTAAATGGTGTAAACAAGTGATCGTTAAGATTGTATAAATTATAATTTTAGCTAAATGATCATTTTTACTGTGGAACCAAGTCCCATCATTACAAGATTTAGGAATATCTGAGTAGGCAAAAATCGCCGCATTTTCTCAATACAAATGTGGAGACCGCAACGTGACCGGTTAAACAGTTGATCTTCCCCGATATGGTTTTATGTGAACGGATTAGGTATCGATTTATGTATTTTGACTAAAAATTCAAAATGAAGATCCGTTTGGCCTTTGGCTGGCTACCCCAACCTGTTTGTTTTCTAGTTAACAAATATTTTGATGAGTTGTCATAGAGTTTTAGTCTCCTACATGAGCCATGCTGCAACCGCGCAAAATTTTCGATCTCTACCTCTAATTGAAAGAGATCTGTCTTCTATCGTGCTTTACGGTGAAACTTATATTCAAACCCTCTCACACACCCCAACTCTGTTATAGTTCATTTAGAAGATTAAAAAGAAATTTACCCCACCACCTAGTATTGAAAGAAATTTGATACTACCCAATCTTATTAAAGATGCTAAACATTCACAAATTCTTACAATTTTTTTTTTGCTATCGTAGGGTTCCTAACTCTTTGGGCTGAACTAATCCCTTTAGGCCTAGAGAGAAGACGAGTAAATTCCCCTGTAGCCCCACTGTGGTAGTGAACTTACAATCTCCGAATGCAAACCGTGATCCTAAAGCCAACTGAACTATGCTATAAAATTTTATAAGTATTATATATGATAAACCAAATCACTCTATTTCAAGAATTTGAAAATACTACATATCATGAGGCCACATCTCCACCACACTTACATACATATTAAGAAGACTTTATTCAAGTGTCTCACTAGGCACAGTCATCCTTCAAAGGCAAACATAAACAAATAGTAATTCCTTGTTTTCCAAAGCTACTAGTAGAAACATATTACTTTCCCTTTTCAGTTAAAAGTCATAGAAGTACTTTTGGAATTGGATCATGTGGTCCGGTTCCAATGAAATGATCAAGGACATGCTCCCATCATCTATGGGACCCGGAAGCATAACAGATAGACCCGGGAGTCCGATCCAACCGGGCCCCATAAAAACGGGCCTGCCCCATCCGAAATCTGCATCGTATATGGGGAACCGGTACCAACTATTGACGGTACACATGGTGTGGATTCTGAACATTGGGACCCCAGGAACGATCCCCGTCGGATCCGTCTGCAAGTGTAGCAGATCGATCGCTGATCGCAAAAACTCATCATCCATCCGAGCCAATGCATCATGTATCCTACTGGCGGCGTAGATCAGTGGATTTGAGATGAGATCACCGACGGCTGCCTCTGGGGCCGCAAGGATGGTGGCATTGCCGAAGTAGCCCGGAGGGAGGGCCGGTTGGAGGCGGGCTCGGGCGTTGACGGGGATGTGCAATTGGGCCTGTTGATCATCAGCAAGGCCACGGGCCTTGCATACGCACCGCCACACATGGGCCGCCAACAGCTCGAAGGTGCTGAAGCTGGGAGTGTTGACTGGCCCTGGTCCATCCTTTGTTTTGGACTTGAGGGTGTTGAGCTGATCACTTGTGATTTTGAAGAGGGAAGTGGTGGGTGGAGCAAGGTCGGGCATTCGGGTATGGGGCGGGTTTTTCATGGGTAGAGGGGGCGGAAACTCGACATGGTGGAACTTGGGAGTGGGTGGGTCACGGGCCCGTAGGAGGGTCCGGTCAAAGAACGGTTGGATCTTAAGATCTAGCCCGCAGGCCACATCTGACCAGTGGTTGATGAAGTGGATCCCAGAGACCCCATCAGCCACATAATGTAGCACTCCGACGCCTAGTGAGACCCCTCCACATCTGAAACGAGTCAACTAAAAAAAGAAAAACAAAGAGTACATGTTAATATAGTCAATGTCAAATGATCCTAACCTTTGGGTTTAGGTCTTCAAAGTTTAGAGGATAAATCGTTTTTTTATCTTTTAACTCAAGGGATAAGTCATTTGAGTATTTCTCAAGACGGAATTGATGAAACTAGAAAAAAGAAACGTCTAGTTACTATGTGCATGGTTGAACAATTAGTTAAAGGGGGCTTTTAGTAAAAACATAAAATATAGGCGCATTTTTGAGATTTTCTAAAATTACAGGTGTCTCTTGGTGAACAAATTCAAGAAGAAAAGTAAAAAAAGCAATGATCCGATCAGTGAGTGACAAATTTTAACTGCCTCAAAATTGAGAATTGTCCCAGTCCAAGTTATACAATGAAGTGTAAGAAACTTTGATGTCTCAAAACTTTACCTGAAGGATCAAGAGTGCATAGGAGGAGATGTCCTCCTTGTATTCAACAGTTGGGATTAGCTGCTTGAGTTGAATGGTGGGTGAGAAATCCCCCAAGTCATCTAAGACTGCATCAGTCTCTGCTTCGACGAAGAGGGCGCCCTCGCCATTGCAATCGATCTCGATCCGGCCACCCTCACCTCTTTTCAGCCTCCCGGCCATGGGGTAGAAGGATACCAAGGCCTTGCCCAGTGCCTCCTTCAGTATCTGTGGCTCAAAGAAATTGGCAGTGCCATTGGGCCTGTAGAAGTACATACTAGGAGTGTGAATTCTAGGCAACACAAGGTCCACACTAGAGAGCCACAGGCTACCACTGTATGTATCTTGTGCAGGGCGCACCAAAGTCGACTCCTTCACTTTGATGATCATTTTGATAATATGCCTGTAATGCCTGTAATTGGTAGGGAACAAATTTTTAGTTGGGTACTCATTGTATTAGTTAAAAACTGGGCCATTCTCTATAGCCTATTAAGAGAGCAATAAACACAACTAGTTTATTCCTTGTTTTTTCCCCTCACATTCCCTTTGTAGGGTGAGGATTTACAAGTTACATGCACATCGACATTTATTGCTTAAACCTAATAATTATAAATTATGAAAATGCGCCTAAACACTTACATTTGGCTAACCTTGATGGGCCTTTGTCAACCAAAGGTAAAAAACCAACATTTTTACAATCCTGGATATGGGTGAAAAAAGCCGTACAAAAATAGATATATGGATTGCAACTTTAAAGGGCATATACAAAGAGTTGAAAATCCTATGAGAATTGAAGCCCAAGATAAGCAAGAAAAAGATGTATTCCGTTATTAATACTTGATAGCTAGTAAGATTAAAGAGATTGATGAAGATATCGAGCATATAATAAAAGCGGGATGGTTGAAGTAGGGACTTTCTTCTTGAATTACACTTCATTTAAAGTCATGACATGGTTCAGGTAACTATGACATGCAGCCGATCGTCGTGGGGATGCTGGTTATCCTTGATCATTGTGAGAATGCAGATAAAGAAAAGGAGGAAAATATAAAGGAACTAAAGGAGGTTTTTATTTCAATGAACAATAATATGGGAAATTTTAAAATCTTGAAGGGAAAATTCGTCGAAAAATAGCTGTAAATGGTCGAATGTCCTTAATTGAAACCTTACTGAAAAACTTAGGTACTAATTTAAAAACTCTTGAAACTTATGTCCTTTTGTGAAATAAGGCAACGACTTAAGGCCTTATTTGAAGATTTTTCTTTAATTTTATGGCAAAATAGTACCCCTCATGCTCACTGAAACTCTCGGATCATGATTAGTGGCTCATAGAAGTGCAGAAATCCATCAAGATCTAATTTATGAAATTTCATTCCTTGGGGCTTATCATTTCTAAGAGAGTACTAAATTAAATTGGGGGCCACATGAGTGAAGAAAATTCAGACAATTGGATTAGGTTGGTGGGGGAACTGCCAAGGAGCTATAGTGATGATGATGAGTGACTTGGATGAGTGTGAGTGAGTGATTATGTGAGAACTTACCTTAAACAGAAAAAAAAAAAAAAAAAAAAAAAAAAAAAAAAAAAAAATGGAAATGAAAACAAAACCTAGAGAAGTCCACAACCCACCGAAAAGAAATTACATTATTTAGATCCTAACCGTCTCATCAGATTCAACATATGTAAATCCCTTCAATCCTATGGTTGTAATTTGGCTGATAGGCCGTATTCATGGTGGCCCACCAGATCACATATAACTTCCCTCTCTTTCCTTTTTTTTTTTTCTCAACCAAGTGGGGTCAGGACCCATGATAGTGCTAGCACACACAGAAAGAGAGCTCATAGAAGTGAGAAGAAAGTCTGCACACAGGGCAAGGGAGCTGGCCGACACACATAGAAAGGATGCCCATATGAGTGGAGTGGGAAGAAACCCGCACATGCGGAAAGGGAGCCCACACAAGTCGAAAAGGGCAGCAGATTCAGAGAACGAACCCTTCAAAACTAGGTGAGATATGAGGTTGCTAACCAACCAAACAACCGCTGCTTCTCAGTAGAACTTCTTTTAGTCATCATTTTCTTACGATCAGGCACTAAAAATTTCAACCCATAAGAAAGAAACAAAAACCAAAATAGGTCATGCGTGATGATGGAAACCATCCAAACATGTAAACGAATTTCATCTAGTGTAAGGACCCATTTAAATACCTTATCAAAATGCAGGGTAACAACCAGAAACCGAGATTATAATGCTTGGATGTTCTTCTCACTGTCACAAAGGTGCAATCATATGCTCCTATCAAGGGGAAAACTTAGGTTCTTAAAATAAGTGAACAAAGGTGGAAATGAAGTTGGTTGTTTGTTTCTAATGAGGGAAGGGAGGGAGGGTGTTTGACTCTGCGAGCAGTTCAGATGCATGGACTGTGGAGAGAGGCGAGGTTGGTCTAACTTTTATTTATAGTCACATAGCAATGATATGGCTAGAGGAAAGTGGCCACGTGGAGGAAGTATGTCCGGATACCATGAATATCTCACTAGAATGATCCTCTGCCTGATGATGGAAAAGACTTTCTCCTGCCTTCTGCACTTCATTCGGATCTATCCATTGTTTAAAATTGCAGTTTTGGTCACTGTATAGGTCGGGCGAGAAAACCAACATGATATTGGTATCGGTCGTAGTTATCGATCCGTCGCGCCTATCTCCAAGAAAATATAAGATGTCTTGCATTCGGGTGGTCCGGAAGAGTGCTCACATGGACCAGGATGCATGAGAAAATTCTGTTTTCTTTCGATTTTACTTCAATAAGAGTTGGTCTCGATGTAAGATTGAATATATGATTGATAATGCATAAGATTATGTCAATAACATTTTAATCTTATGGTGAGATCGACTCCTATTGAAGTTAAATTTGAAGACATTTTATAAATAAGCACGGCATTTATTTTGACTTGCTCTCATTTTTTTTATATGTAGGCCCCACTTTAGAGTTTCATTCTATTTCATGATTGTTTGAATTGGACTTAAGAGGATCCACTCTACAAATCCTACTCACGAGTATGGATACCCTGAGTGTATCAATGAACGGAGAGGAATTGATTAGAAATACGAACTTAAAATATATATATATATATATATATATATATATATATATTATAATAAAAGCTGACTCCTCAAAAAAGGGCAGAGCAGAAGAACGAGGGATTTATATCAGCTGAACCACCCAAGCATGGCCAATGTAGAGATTTTGCTTGAGTTGATCTTGACTTGCTTTTATCAACCCCGAGCTCAATCATGAGGCGGAGATCGGCCTTTATTATTAATTTTTTTCTCTTTTTAATATCACGATAGGAATATGTTTTGCTAAAGAGGTGTCTCTCACGAGATTTGTGAGTAGTAACCTTTTTACTACCGCATGTGACAGCAAATATATAACAAAACCCAATCAGCTCGCACTAACAACTAGCAATCACACAAATTTGGTTCTAGTCTAAATAATAATTGACATTGATTATTATTTAGACTAGTGCTAAGTTCGGATGAGTTTTAACTCGTTGGGGGTTAGTGAGTATGAAGGGTTGGATTTATATGAGTGTCTTTTGCAGTGGTAAAAAGCTTATCCATCAGAGGTACCTCTCTTAACTGAATATTACCACACACACACACACACACACACACACACACACACACACACATATATATATATATATAGAAACTTATGTTCATATGCATCCATCCATCATGGTATTATGATGATGAACGACTTGATGGGGCCCAACTGGGGCCCCATTGATCATGAGATTGAGGGATGGAAAGAGACATTTTGGATGGGTCCAAATATCAAGTTTAGGGTCAATCACATGCCTCTAACCCCTTCATCAATAGCTCAAAAGTTAACTACTTTATATTAATGAAAAAACCCAACCCTCAATCAATGGTCTAGTTTATTTGAGTCTGTGAAATCTCGATGCATCCAAAGTAATTCAGGGTATTCTGTATGTGTGGATGGTTCGGATGGAGTTTGGGCCAATTATTGGAGTCCCCAAAGCCATGGGAGGTTCATGTCTCCAAGGGCAGATCCCCTCTTCACCTTTTGTTGTGCACATGCGTGTAGAAGCGTGAAACCTGCAATCAATGAAGAGTTTACGTGGTTCGGCAAAACCGCATACGTTCATGGCAAGAGAGCAATGACTCACATCTTGACTCTTTTTAAAGTTTATGGTTACAGATTACATAATATATATAATCTTCACTTTTTTAAACTCCAGAAAACCTTGGTATAATGACCAAAATACCATTAACCCTGAACCCAGTCATTGGCTAATCCAATCGACTATTCCAGTGAACCGGATCATATAAGAAATAAACCCAACAGTTTTTTTCTCTAGCCTCATTCATCTTCCCATTCCTAAATCACTTTTTCCTCAATTTCTTTTTCTGTGTCTGTTTCTTTCCTTTCTTTGTCTTTTTTTTTTTTTTTTCTATTGCTGTGTAACCCTTTCGACGTAGCAAAAAAAATATAAAATCACCTTTTTCGGCTTCTACACTTCCTACAAATCATTGAATGACTAAGCCAAAAGGCCATCTAACTATCCATAATACTTTTCAAACTTGAAAACAACTTAGTTAAGGGCTTTCATTATAGGTATTTTTTTAGGAGGGGTGCTAAGAACAGCACGAATCAATGATATTATCCAGTTATTTTCAGTGACTTAGAAATCATGCCATATCTTAACTAAATAGTCCAACATTAATTAATCCATCTGAAATGGACACCAACCAATAGAAACATTTTGTTGGACACTTGCAGTTGAAAAAATTAATCAGTGCCGCCTTTTTCGGTATTCCTTTTATTATGTGATGGAGACAAACAAAGAAAATGAATCGGGTCCATAGTGGATGCGGACCCTTATCAGATCCAGACTACATCAGAAATCCGTTGAGTATTGGCACCAGATTTTTCGTATGTTTCAAGATGTATACTTGATATTGACATTAGCCAATAGAGGCAGTTAATACTACACTACACTTAACCGTTGAAAAGGCAAAAAAAAAAATTCCCAAAATGAACTAATTTAGCTGAAAATGACATGATGTTTTTGGGAACTTTTACCTAAGAACTCAGCTTAGACTGATTAATATCACAGAGGACCTGAAATTTAAGATTTTATCGTGAAGTGCTTCATATGCTTTACAGGCAAAATGACTACAAAGCCTTCATGGGTTGCAATATCATCACAGCATTTTAAGATAAAGCAACCTACAACAACTTTTAACTTCATTGGAAGATTCCCATTTAACTTTTGGGTTTTCCATGTTTTTGGTTATTGTGCGATTGCTTGGGAAGCACAAAGGGAAAACTAATGATTATTGAGCCCTGCTACATGGACCGAATTTTGGGACCGATCATTGGATGAGAGCTTTGGGACCGGTCCAAGAATTGGTCCCAAAATTCGGTCCAAGCAGACTTTTTCATGATTATTATTCCCGGATTTGTAATGAGTAATGACCTATAAATATTCAGCTATGTATTTCCTCTCAAATCAAGTTGATTGAGTGAACATTTGAAGTTCCATAGTTGGATAAAATATTAGCCTTCTTTTCTTATTTTTTTGACATAAAAAGAACAAGTTTCTTCTCTTGAATCTGCATTATGTTTCTCCATTGTGCTGCAAAAAGACATTTTCTTATGTGGTGCAAGAAGATATCTTGATTACTTTTATGATACATAAGAAAAATATTATATTTCCACTTTTTTTTTTTTTTTTTCATACATAAGGTCTTTTTATTGATTTGTGCCCACTGCTGTATTTCATTTCAAAAATCTTGAACTTTATTGTAAAAACTAGAGTCATGAAGAGGGTGTGTTATTTTCATTAGATCTTTCGATAAGAGTCATTAGCCTTATCTGAATATTCTCAACCAGATATATGAAATTGGTCTGCCATTTGTTTGGGTATGAAAACGTTGCAAGGATAATGGCTTACAAGCTTCTTCGTCAGAAAATAACTTCTTGCTCAATGGACTTGAACCTATTAATTAGAAAAAGCAACTTCTGCCTTTCCTGCTCTTCCAATTCCAGTTGAATGTTGCATTCAACATTAAACTAGCTCCATATTGATATTATTATTATTAAATTATAGGCTATTTGTTAGCTAAAATATTCCATCAATGAATAGACCCATTAAATAATACAAGGAGCAAAGACAACCATCCATTTCAAAAGAAAAAGAAATAGAAAGAAATGAAAAATCCAATAAGATATCAACTGACTTGGTAAAATATATGCCTTTAAACAATGATATAGTTTCAAAAATGAATTTGACCTTTTTTGCCTCTTTCTATAACTAACCCGGTTTTTTTTTTTTTTCAACAAAGAACAGTAAAATTTGACAGAGGCCTGGACTTATCAGGTGTAAATTGCTTAAATATCTTCTCTCTCTCTCTCTCTCTCTCTCATATGCTGTTAATTTATTCACTTCTGTTGATTTCACTGCAGGACTATACAAAAGAGAAAATTTGAGCAGCTGTAGACTCCTATGTCAAATATCAAGATAAGGCATGCTTTTAGGTACTCCTATATTCAAACAAAGAAACATGTCTACCAAAAAACCAAGAAGCACTCAAAATCCAAGTCAGCTTGTTATATCAAATGAATCATACAAAAACACCCATGTGATGGGAAGAAACAACTTTTGTAAAAAAAAAAAAAATAAAAAATAAAATAAAAAGCTAACTTGACCATGAATTCCTATGTGTTCACTTCCTATGTATTTTACGCAAACAAATAGGCCCTCATTAAGGTTCCATGTTGGTGAATGGCTTTGATGCTCATTATGCCAATAGATCTTTTTTCTAGCAAATCTTTCTTTTCTAAGGCATCCATCTTCACATTCACATAAGCTGAACTCCAAGGGCTTGTTTTATGGAGGGCTTGTTTTATGGAAGGAGATTAGATAGGAATTGAATACATAGGAGTTCATGCATTGAGTAGTTAAAAATAAAGATTCAAGGTGAATATATGAAAAATGAGAATACAATAACATTTCCTTTCCTAAATATAATTAGGTACGATGGAGAAACAAATATATAGCCATCACTCTTTATTCAAATCCTAGGAAAGGCAAAGTCTATCTACATGTTGAAGCCATTGTTTACTCAACATTCACCAGAGGGGTTTGGCCGGTGATGCATGTAGGTTAGGTTATTATTACTTTTATTATGTAGTTAGGTTTACATATTTTATTAGGATTGTCGTTTCTATTAAAGTTAGGAGTCTTGTCCGGCAAGTTTGACTTTATTTTTCTTTACATATTGGTGGATCCGTAATTCAGCTTAATAGAACACAATATACAAGTGACTTTTTTTCATTGTGTTGCCACTTTTCCTATCCTCCCTTTTCTCTTAACAAGTGGCATGAAAACGCATATACGTGCATAGTGCCAAGGGTGGTGATCATGACATGATTGATTTCTCATGTTCGATGGATATTGAAGATTACGCATAGATCCTAGAGACGAGATTGTGTACAGATCGGCAGTGACATCGAGACACGATCAAATTAGGTCTTGATAAGGTCGGATCTACGATTGGTTTGACGGAGGTCTTGTGCGTGGGTTAGGGAGATAGGGGGAGAGAAAATGATTGGTTTTGAACTGTGTGTAGTCCAGATCATCAAGGGTTTGATTACTTGGTTTAACATGTGTGTGTGTAGATTGAATACAAGAGAGAGGCTTTTCTGTTTGTCTCCGCAACTGATAGTAGAATGTCAAAGGAGCGGTCTCAAGTTTAGGATTGATTACTGGTGTGAATCAGAGAACAAGAAGGAGGCTCGGTAGTTGGGGGCAACAATCCAAACCCAAAATTATGGAGAAGAGTGAAGGAAGAACAGGGTCTATTCCGATTTCTGTGCAGTAGAGGGAAAGAGAGGATAGGGTACAATGGTTTGCATGTTTGCAAAAGTTTGGCTTCTATCAGAGGAGACGTAGGAGATTTGTCCATTTCTAGATGTAAGGTCGCTCACGTAGCACTTACTGCTACGTGAGCGACCTTACACTAGATATCATCAATCATAGCCGACCAGTTCAGCCACTGCACCGTCAACAAGACACGGAGTTGTCACGCCATAGATAAAAAGGGATCATTAGAGTGCTCGGTTCTAGCAACCGGTGCCTAAGAAAAACGCAATCTTGAAGGAGCCACGATTAGATAGGAGCATAGAAAAGGAATATGAGGAGGGGGAGGTTGATCGATGTGAGATTAGATCAAATCGTTCTTCAAATTCCAAAGCATTTGAAGGTTATGTGCAGGATTGCTTCAAGAAAAAGGAATCAAAAGAGGAGGAGGATCAATTGGGAACTGGTTCAGTTCCTCGAAACATGTTTATTAGGGCATTTGCAGAAGCTATTTCTTGCAACACCATTGTGATTCACATAGTTGTTGAACTGACTTTATTCGATGATGCACAAGGGGTCAAGGAGTGACAAGTACTAGTGGGCGAATAAATCACTACTTTGATGAAGAATGAGACATGAAAGTTGGTACCATGTCTAGGGGGTGTGAAGACAGTTGGAAGTAAGTGGCTCGACAACTAGGAAAGTCGGTCCAGTAGGATCGTCTACCAAGTGCAGTTTATAGCACCGAAGTTCATAATTGATCATCACGAGACTTTTGGTCTGGGTGCGAAGATTAATCTTGAAGTGTGCATATTGGATTCACAACTAGCGAATGGCGGAAGCCAAGGCAAATAAACTTAGATAATGCATTTCAACATGGAGGGTTAGACATGAGGATCTACTTCGAGTAGGTACATGGTTTTGAGGACCAGTAAAAGCTAGCACCATGAGAATGGAAGGTCTATTTAGAATTCCGATGGAAACTTAGCATATGAGCATGAAAGTTAGCTCGGAGGGGGAATGTTGAAGTCACCTCTAACTCAGCACTCGCACAAAGGAGTTGGGCCAGTGATGTCATATAGGTTAGGTTATTAATGCTTTCATTATTTAAAAAGGTTTGCTTATTTGATTAATATTATGTTTTCCATTTAAGTTAGGAGTCTTGTTTAAGAAGTTTGCCTTTACTTTTCTTTATATATTGGTGGATATAAATTAGTTTAATAGTTTAACTAGCAAATATGCCCGCGCTAAGCTCGGGCCCAGAATTAAAAACACGTCCAATTTATGGTTATTTTATGAGATATTAATTAATGAGAAAATAAATATAAAACAAACAAATATACCATTTATGACAGTTCAAAGCATGGCCTCAGCCTGACATTTATACAAAGTAAATATTACTTTTTATATAACTGAGTATGAAACTTCAAGTCTTATGTAAATTAACATTTGCAAATTTGCATGTGGCCCCATCTTTAGGAATTAGAATATGAGGCCCACTTTAAAAAGTTTATTGTAGGTGGAGCCCGTATGTATAAATCACTATCAAGGATCCACTTTTAAAAATCACAAATATTAAGAATTTTCTAACCATAATAGATATATTAAAATTCTAAATCCACTAAAGAATACTCATTTTAACTTGGTTGGACAGAGTTATTAAGTAAGGTGATTTATTTATTTAAAATATTTAATCACCTATCCATAATAGATATATAGTAAAATTTGAATTTACATAAAAAAGCTTAACAAAAATGGACTCTGAATTGATTGATAAAGCTTATCTCTTGAAATTGATTTGAGATCCAATTTCTCAAATTGATTTGAGAATAGACACTAATTTTGCAATCGATTAGCAAATTGGACTCCAATTTCGAAATCGATGCCTACATCTATAATATAGAATAATAGAATATAATATATGAGTTATTTCTTCTTTTTTTTTTATCACGTGTTCCCACTTTCCTCTCCTCAATCCCTTTTTTTCTCAATACTACATTTCTAAGTTATATCCCTCTTTGATACTCCTTCGATAGAGCTCATTTAACCATAAAATCTTACATTTCGGGTTCCAATGTATTAAGTTGCAAACAAATAGGACATCAGCTAACACGTTTGTTGTCATTGCAAACTCCAAAGATTAGCGACTTGCAAGAAAGATCAGCCAACAGTGATAATCATTAGATAGAAAATAGATTGTTTAACCTTGAAAACCACCCACTAAAGTATGCTTATCACACAATTTCATACACTAAGGGCGCCATTGGCAATGGTTTTCTCAGTGGATTCTTCGATGCTTTTCTGTGATAGCGTAGAAAAATCATGTTTGGTTGAAGAACCGAAAGAGGAAGCCCAGCTTTTGCATTTTTTTTTTTTTCTTTGCCCGTCAAACCTCCCCCCATCGAATCTCGTTAACCGGTGGAATTGATGAAAGGAGGAGCTACAGTGCTCCACAAGGTATCCATAAGGTTATTGGTTTTTGCCTTGGAACCCTACCATAAGGCAACTCGTAATGACGATCCAAATTGTTAATCACATTTAGAATGTCCAAAACGGCTATCAACCGTTGATCCGTCCAAGATTTGGAGATATTTACAAAAAAATTTGAAATCGTTTGATCACATTATTAGGACTTCTGTGGGCCTCTTTTGCAAGACCCAAAGAGTACGTCCGGTAGCTTTAAAAATGCCTAAAATGGCTTGGAGTTCAAATTTTGAAGCATGATTCACCATGAATCATGAGGAAGATGACAAAAATATACTAACCATTGAAGCTACTTTCATACTAGCAAATGCAAAGAGGCAGTGCTACAGTGAAGAAACCAGTAACACGAAGGGCACTTTCTTTGCTTTGGAACCCTACTTTTCAGGTCCCACAATCAAGATATATACCATTATTCACAATTAGAATGTCCAAAAGGGCTATTAGGCCCAATTTTAGCCGTTGATCCATAATTGATTTTAAGATATTTGTGAATAAGTCTATACAATAAAAAATAATTTTTTACTTTTGGGGCCCATTTGCAAGATCCGAACTATTCAAATTCTTTAGAGAGTCAATGACGGCTGTGTGAAAGCTCAATCATGTATTTCTCATGGATTTTAAGAAAATTACAAAAAACTATAAACGGTTAGATCATACATCCCACTTATGTAGGAATCTTCTTACTTACCAAACCCAGGACTTTCCTAAAGAATCCACTTCCAGGATATATTGGATCCAAGAGAACAAGGGAATCTTCTAAGTAGAGGATTCCTCTTTGTTTACCAAACGTGCCCAAAATTCTCTATGCTGACTAGTGATTTCTTTATTGAAAGCTTTCTCTAGAGTACTCTACTTGGATATAGAAAAGAAATTGTTTACCCCATTTCATTTATTTTGATTGTGGCTTGTTGCCCTAAAATGCACGGTGTGCAATTTGTTAAAAAAAATTGAAATAACAATGAAGAATGAGCTACGAGAGATTGAAGAAATGGAACGGAGGTTTTTTTTTTTTTTTTTTTTTTTTTTTTTTTTTTTTTTTTTTTTAAACAATGAATGGAACAAAAGGCGAAAGGGATGGAGAGGGGGCGGGAGAGGGAGAGAGGGAGGGCGGGCGGGCAAGTGACAGACAAAGAGGCAGAGAGAGGGATGGAGAGGAAGTGTAGAGAGAAGTTGAGAGAGGATAGTTTAGAAAAAATGGGGTGTGTAGAGAGTAGTTTGGTTAATTCTTGGGGCGTTTGGGTGAAGGTTTCTCAACTGTGATTTTTATTGTAAACGGTGCACAATATTTTATCGTACTAACGGCAGTCCTCTTATAAAAATAATACACTGAAAAGTAAAAAATTGCCCTTGTACACGTCAGCAAAAGCAGAACTCAGACAAATTTATCTGAGTTTTAGCAAAACTCAGATAAAACTCAGAAAAATTAAAACTCAGATAAAACTCAGATATATTTGCCAAAACTCAGCAATAATTCCAATGAACTTCTCTTCTTCCAGGTTCTGTCTATATTTGAGACCAATGAGAGCCTCGCCAGACAAGTTTTTGCAGAAGCTTCCCAGCTCTGTTTCCAAGAGTCAGTGGAACACTCTGAGGGGTTACACTCGTTCTTGAAGAAGGATGATCCAGTGACTCCATTCCTAGCAGAAGTGCATACAAATCTACAATGAATTCAAGTGGTGGATAATTTACCAAGGAGAACTGAGTTGGAGCTGTCTTCAAAGCTAAATGGCCCAACTGAGAAGCTTGGTGACAAAATGAAAAATAATGAGGACCATACTGCAAAAAATAAGAGTATCTCCTTAAGAGACTGTTCCATGCGTGCATAAACCATTTGCCTGGATGATATGGGTATTGTTTCAAAGGTACAGGAGGATGACACTCAAGAAGACATAGTTAAAGAAGTGGATGCCGGCATGGGTTGCTTGAATTTGGTGAATGTGGGTCGTCGGATGGCACCACTTCACATAGCTATTTGTTCGAAACTCAGAAAAGTTGTTCAAAACTCAGATAAATTTATCTGATTTATCTGAGTTTTGCTAGAAACTCAGATAAATTTGCCAAAACTCAGATAAATTATCTGAGTTTTGGCAAATTTATCTGAGTTTTTGTCCGATTTATCAAAGATTCTGGGAAATTTATCTGAGGTCGGTGACACCAAAAGTCAGAATACGGAAAATCAGATTCTAATAAAAATCGAAATCCAAAACAAGAACACTTGATGACCATGATGCAATCGAGAACAAAGAGAGAGAGAAAACAAGCAAAAGAGCAAACTTCTCTCTTTTAAATCAGTTGTAGAGAGAGAGAGAGAGAGAGAGAGAGAGAGAGAGAGATTTGGAAGAGACTTCAAATGAAAGAGTAAGATAAAGTAAAACCGTTTCTGTCTTTGAAGAAATGAAAGAAAGAGAATCGGAAGTCATAGTGGTGACGGAAGGTGCTCTGCAATGATACTCCACAACCATGGAAATGAACAGAAAATGGAAAATGAGAGAGAAGAAGAAGGAAGGAGTTCTCTGGGACAACAAAGAATAAGAGAGAACTTGGCCTACGAATGAAGGTTGAAAGGGGCAAATTAGTCATGAAAATATATGATGTGGCGTATTAGGGACCTCTCACCAAAATATCTCTAGCTGTCTGGACTATAGACATTAGAGAAAAAGTTGTTGGACTGGATGCCTTAGAAGGCCGTGCTCAGGGACTATTGGCTAATTTACCCTTAATTTTTTAACTTAAGTGGTGTGTAGAGAGAAGCAGTTTGTGGATAGCAAAAATCAGTGTGCATTTAGCAGCTCTCTTTGTGAAATTATTTGGATGAACATGTCTATCCATTAAATTAGAGTCTATGAGCTACTGTACAGTCCAAATCCCTTTTTTAAGACTTCGGATCCTATCTTGCAGTTGATATACGTCTATCGTGAGTGGACCGTTCACAGTGTGCGACTTCGACTCAAAACCATGTGTAGTCGCTCTCCTTTCAATTCAAAGCTCTTACAATGTCAAAATCATGTGGGTTTTGTGCCGACGTAGTACACCGTAAATGGTCCACTATAGATGACCGTGTATCAACTGCGAAAGAAGATCTAAGACTCCTTTTTAAAATTTAGAAGCAAGTTGCAATAACGTAACTTATGAGTACTTTTGTTATTTTACAAAGCACTTTTTTCAAATGAGGCACTTTGGGATGAATTGCTTAAAAGTCAACTCATATGCAGTGATAGTTTAGCCTAACATGAATTTCTAGGAAAAATCCCCTTTTGGAGTTATTTTCATTGACTCAATAAAAAAATCCAAATTTTCCAAGCCTGGGGCTCGGACTCATGAGAGCACCTATACTGGCGTGGAGAGAATACCTGCATTAGCCAGGAGGAGGCACCCGCTCATGCGGAGAGAGGGCACCCACATACTTGGAGAGGCCGCATTAGCACCGAGGAGGCACCGGTTCTCATGTCCGGAGAGAGAGTACCCACATACGTGGAGATGAAGCACCCGCACATATGGAAAGAGAGCACCCACACACGTAAAAGAGAAAAAAAAAAAAAAAAAAAAAAAAAAAAACGTTGAATGGAGATAAAGACAGTTATCTGCACTGATTTATTTCATGCCGGGGCCTAAGTCCTCAGAACAAATGATCCAGCATTGATTGATCAGCCAATAGCAACATTTAGTTGTACACTTGCAGTCGGAAAAAAAAAAAGACACAAAAAACAATTTAATGGGCACTATATGTTTGGTATGCGTTTTTATCATGATGGATGACTTGCAAATCCAGGCTGCAAGAAAAATCTGTAGAATACTGACTCCAAATAATCCATATTGTACGATGTATACTTAAGAGGGGGATCCTTTTTTTTTTTTTTTTTTCTCTTTGGCTTTCACTTTTGAAATTTCATCAGTGGGCCCACTTATGATAAACCCATCTCCCAATTTCAAGTCGGATTAATGGGTCCACATGCCTTCCCATAAATTGGCACTCACCCAAAATTCACTCCAGTTAAGTGCACCCCAGGAGTGGATCGAATCAATCATGTATAGAATGGATTCAATCCATTAAAATTAATCATGTTCTTGTTTTTTTTTTTTTTAATCTAAATGGAACCTATCCGACTATAATTTCCAAAAAAGTTTAAACAATAGAATTCATATGGTTTTTTATTTAGAATTTACATGTTACAATCATTCCTTAACCAAGCAGAGCATATTCATGCTTCCAGTTGTGGCTGCATTTTAATATATATATATATATATATATATATATATATTGGATTGGAATAAGAATTTTTTTTCTTTTCTTTTTCGAGATTGATACAGCTATTAAATTTCCTTCACTAACTATCCCTACTAAAACGACGAGGTGATCGTAGAGGAAGTATAAATACTTTTCAATACTCCCCATTGTGTGGAGCTTACTTCTCAACTCTCTCTCTTAAATGGAATAAGGTCAGTGCACGTTTGGAGACACGATTTTTTATTGTTTGTTGTGCCGAGTTATTCCTCCTCGGATTCGAACTCACGATCGGGTGTTAGTAAACGTGGCATAAATACTTTTTCAATTCTTCCCCTCGGATGGAGTCCACTTCTCAACAACAGCTACTATACTGTTTTGATGCGTTCATTCATGCAGGGTTATGACTTTCACATATTTTCATTTTGCTATCGTCCTCTCTTTTTTTTTAATCTTGACTTTGCTTTTAAGTTGTTAGTTTGAAGGTTGCAACTTCGCCTCTTCAAGCAACCAAACAAATCAGGTGAATTCTTATCTCAAAATCTGCTCATTAGGAAGATAAGATTGGAGGATTTGATAAATGGGTTAAATGGCCTGGGCATTGAGACAACACAACCCACTCTGACCAGAGCCATGAACTCCCCCAGTGACCATTGAATTAGCTGAATGTAATTACGTATAATAAATTTTCAAAACAACAGGGAGCTATGGCCAGCATTTCCTGACCTGATCCGCCTACAAAACCTGCTGAGTTTGGATTCAGGTAAATTTACAACCTTATCAATAAATGCCTCGGGATCGGATTGTCCATGGATGCTACTCGTGTACCAATCAACCCGATCTGACCCGACCCAACAAGACTTCATGCTCTCAACTGGATCCTAATCCATTGCTAGAATTCAGAATTAGGGTTGACGTTCCCTGCCGAATTCTTAAACAGGCCAGGCTTAGGGAGGGCCCATATTCCGGACCTTAATAGATCAACCTGACCTAAGCCGACACATTGTAATGTTGACCCTAATGTGAACTAATCATGTAATTGACCTAATAGTAACATTCATTCGTATCTAAGAAGCCCATCTTTCCATATGGGCCAGCGTAGATTGAACTGTCTGGATTAATTTTGTGTGTTGTCTATCATCATTCAGTGCTAGAGGCAACCAAGCAGCAGATCATGCTGCACAAACTCGCCATATCCTCTCGATTTCCAACTGTGTTTGTTTGCAGGCGCTACCAAAACCTAGATTGTATGGTCTGGGCTTGAGTAGCCCTGATGTGGGCTTTGGAGTGAGCAATTTATAATGTTATCATCCAATTAACCTAGCCCGAAAGATTTGGGTATTGATTTTTTATCCATTTGAAAAATGGGTTTCAGCTTGAGTCGCAGTTAGGGTTCAATTTACCCTTACGTGATTCCTGTTGAAGCATATACTCGGGGGTGGGTGTAGGGCGGACAATCTCAAAACGGACTCCACATTCATTAAAAGAGAAGATCGCCAAGATTTCGTGATCTGCTGCCGAACCTATTCCAATTCCGACAGCCCGGACTCGGATCGTGAGGATTGATGGAATACTTCATATCAACAGATAATGTTGTTTGCAAGAAATGATCTTATCAAGAGATCTTTTTTTTGGCTTCATGGTTGTCCCGAAAGTATTTAGATATCGCTATTGTGAGTTTTAAAAAATCTAGCCTTATAGGTGCAACACGCACGTGAGCGCGCGCGCACACACTCACTTCTCTTGAGTGGGATAGGTGGAACTTCAGCATGGTACCTACTTATTGATAATTCAAGACCGTTCAAAATGGATGACATGCCCTCTTGTTATGAGTACGGATCGTTTGAGGGTTTTTCCCATGATGATCGTGAGGATACGAATCAGGATCCCGCCATGTCACCTTGGGGATGCCTGCCATGCATATGGGCAGTTGTTCTTGCCATTAAGGCAGGATTCCCCACAGTAAAATGGTAGACCCTCATAGGTCCACTCACACTCACACTCACACTGACACTGGCACTGACTGTGAGAGAAAACCCTCACAAAATCCCGATTCCTCTTATTTTATGTCTTCAATTTTTACTTCAATAGGAGTTGATCACAACTTAAGATTAAGCAGTGAATAATAATATAATTAATGGATATAATTAATAATGCATAAGAATTGTTAATTACATTATTGGTCATATGATGAGTTATCAAGTGAACCAACTTCAATTAAAGGGAGACACTCAGGGGATCTGGACTCGACACAACCTTTCTAACTGTTAGATCACTTGGAAAAGTTCATTGCCACATCATCATACATTTGCCCCAACCACATGGAGAGATAGCAAAACGCCCCATATTAGTGCTTGTTTTTTCTTTCTTAGACGGTTTACTTTTCTTGAATGAGGAAACTGATACCTCTTTTATGTTTTTTCTCAACGACCCTCTCCACTATAACTCATATAGGGAGAAGTAGTTTTTTTTCTTTTTGGTAACCTAGTCAAGGAGGGTGGGGGGATTCAAGAGAGCCCATACAAACACGCCGAAAAACAGCTCACTCAGATGGAAAGAAGCCTACATAAGCAGGAAGAGGTGACGTACTGGAGGTTCGAACTCCAAGCGCCAAGTAAGAACTAACGCTCCTTATCTCTTGAGTAAGGAGCTGTTCTTCTTTATACTTCTTTATAATGAGAAGTTAAAGAACGGAAAAGGGATCATCCTGTTCCTCTACCTTTATCCTTGCTGTTAAGTGTGTTGGGCGAGTGTTACAAGTCATTAAGAAGCCTTTGTGGAAAGGGACAGAGGAAGAAATTATTCTTCAAAACCAATACATTTGTTAGTTTTCTTATCAAACATCTATCTCAAAGATCCTAAAACAATAGGCAGTGATATAACATTGTGGGACCTAATAAATCTCCGCCGGGTTCTTGATATAGTCTCAAACATTGGATTGGACACATTGCACTAAATTCAGAGCTCACGATTCTCCACCCAAAATGATATCCAAGAATGGGGTCTAATTTAGCCCCAGTAGAAAATCAAATCCGGGTCTGGCTGCATATGCACAATAAGTTAGGGCCTAAGTTGTACGGGCCCGAGTTTGACCATTATAAGATTAATTTGGTTTTGGGATAAAAATGGATTCATACTTTTTTTTTTTTTTGAAAAGCTAAAGTCTGATGTAGGTAAACAGTTAATAGGCCAGGAGGATTGGATGCAACCCTACAACAATAATGGGTTAGCAGGGCCTAGAGAGCCCAATCATAAGCATATGGGCCCCATCATTCTAATACAAGATTAAACCATCAGTGCATGTCACTGATTGGTGTAGAATCTATATTAATGGATGTCTATAACTTTTTGTGTAATAAAGCCATTTAACCCCATATGGATCAATAAGGTGGCGCACAGTGGCAGACTTGGGATTTTCATCTTGAGGGTTGCTACCAATGGTTAATTGAAAAAAGGTCTCCAAGGAATTATCTTGACAAGCCACCGAGAGAAGGAAAAGGGCAAACCCACCTAATTGGAAACATGTGATTGAGAGTCATTTAAAGCAGAAAAAACCCGCAAAGACAGTTTCAATGTATTTTAGCAGAAATAAAAACTCACAAATTGAAAATCAAACTTCCCTAAGAAACGGAAATGACAGGCAACAGACATAGTTCCAAAATCTAAATGTCATACAAATACTTTTGAAAGTGAACCATGTGGTCCGCTTGCAAGGAAATGGCCAATGACAGGCTCCCATCATTGGTGGGGCTTGGGAGAACTATACCCAGGCCCTCATAGCCCATCCCACCGGGCCCCATGAATATGGGCCTGCCCCACCCAAAATCCGCATCGTGGATCGGGAGACGGGACCAGCTCGTGATCCCGACGTTCGGGCATCTGAATGTGTGGGCCCCTCGGATGAGTGGGGTAAGATCAGGTTGCATCTCTAGGTAATCCAGTGCGGATCGTAGATATTCGTCATCCATACGCACCAATATGTCATGGATCAGGCCCGCAGCATAAGTCACCGGCTTCGATGTGAGGTCGCCGGCAACTGCAATCGGAGTTGTGGTGAAGATGGCATTGCCGAAGAAACCCGTCGGGAGTGGTGGGCGGAGGCGGCTCCGGCTATCGATGGCGATGAACAGTTTGGTGGGTTGATCATCAGGGAGGCCACGGGCCTTGCTAGCGCATCGCCACACATGGCCCGCCAGCATCTCATAGGAGCTGTAGGTGGGGGTATTGTAGGGCCCATCCCTGGATCTGGACTTGAGCGTGTTGAGCTGATCACGGGTGATCTTGAAGATGGCAGTGGACGTACAGGGTTTGGTGTCTTGGGCTGGGGATGGGGTCTTCATGGGGAATGGGGGTTGGTACTCAATGTGGGGAAACTTGGGGATGGGTGGGTCCCGGGCCCGCAGGAGGGTGCGGTCGATGAAGGGTGGGATGGTGAGATCGAGCCCTTGGGCCACATCTGACCAGTAGTTGATGAAGTGGAGCCCAGAGGCCCCATCAGCCACATGATGCTGCATGCCCACTCCTAGTGAGACTCCTCCACATTTGAAATATGTCACCTGAAATTGAAATTTACAACACTAGTAGATAAAATGTTGAGCAACTCTAGTACTCAACTCAGGGATATAGAAATAACAAATGGCATTGGAGATTGCCAACACGCTAATAGCTCAAGACACATGCATGCTCATACAGACAGCCAGGCTACGTACAGACTGGGGCGTTTTAAGCAAACCTATTTTTTTTTACTAAAAAGGCAAGTCATTTACCCCCAGATACTTTTAGATGGGTTGGGCTCTGGCTTAATCTTTTTTGGGGGTCGGGCTCAGGGCATGCACTTATGGCCCGATCCTAGCTTGGGTGAATAATTTAAAGGTTGGGATGGGCCAAGATATTCCTCAGCCTGGCACGACCATGCCCGTGAACAACACTAACTGGGGCTGGAAGGTGGAAATGGTTAGGTGTGAATTGCTTTTGCATTTATAAAAGTTGTGTTCTCTCTGCAAAAGGGCTGAAAATGAAAGTGAAAATAGAAAGAAGCTTGTAAGAGAGAAACTTTAAGACAAAAGGTAAGTAGTTTCATATGTGGAACCATATCAATGAGAATTCACTTCACCCTGATTCGACCTACTAAACCCGTGTCAAACCCGCCCTTGACCCACATAACTTGATCTGCAATAAAATACGAGTCAATCATAGGTCGGGAAAACCCAACTTGCATTTAAATGAGTCACAGCTTAACAAGCATATAACCCAGATAAATGGATTGAGTTAAGGTCCACTTGCATATCTACATCAATTTAAACAGAGTTTGGTAGTTTAATATTTTGCTAGCTACTCAAGATAATTTATTCCATTTGGAATGAGTTGCACTTGTGTTGGGCTTTTTGAACTTACAAGCAAACTCACAGTCATATTGTTTGAAATGGACTGCACTTAGCCAAAGCTTATATGGGTTGGGTCGACAAGTTAAAGTGGCTAGGGTTGGGTTGACCCACATCTGGGTGTGGTTGGAGTCAGTTGATCCATCTTAAAAACAGATCGGATAGGGGTTGGGTTATCCCAAGTCAACTCGCTTGTTTTTACCCGACCCGACCTGACGATTTGCACCCCTATCTTTATGTCACGTTTGGTAATCAATCCCTAGAGATTCCTCACCAATTTTCTGCAAAGTTGTGTGTTTGCAATTGTGAACCCTCAAGGCTTTGGGACAATGGACATCCTCATTTTGAGGATTTTCAGGTCCGAGCCCCCTCCTTAGGACTTGTAAATCCTCATTATTACCGATTTATGCACTGAAATCAATTTTCCTAAGTTGTTTACATTAACATGCAGTGAAATCGATGTGAAATCTTTAGCTACATAAATCCTCAGTGAGAAACCTCAAAATCTACATATTCAGATTCCTCGCCTGTAACAAAACGTGCCCTTAATGTTTAAATTCCTTATCATGAATTCTAATTAAAGGCCAATGAACTTTTTTTCATCATCAAAACTAGGAGATCAATGGTATGAAGTATGAACATTACCTGTAGCACTAGTAGTGTGTAAGAGGAGATGTCCTGAGTGTAATCAACGGCCGGAATGAGCCGCTTGAACTCCATGGTGGGGGCAAAGTCACCAAAGTCGTCAATGGCCGCATCGCTCTCAGCTTCGACGAAGAGGACGCCCTCACCATTGCAATCAATCTCGATCCTTCTGTTCTTGTCTTTCTTCAGCCTCCCGGCGATGGGGTAGAAGGGCACCAAGGCCTTGCTCAATGCCTCCTTGAGTATCTGTGGGTCAAAGAAATTGGTGGAGCCATTGGGCCTATAGAAGTAGACGCTGGGAGTGTGCATTTGGGACACCACCAGGTCCACGTTTGAGATCCACAGGCTGTGTCTCGGAGTATCTTGTGCCGGGTGAACTACAGCCGACTCCCTGACTTTGATTATCATCTTCATGATTCCTGTGATTGGTGGGTCACTGATATTAGTTGGTACAAGAAACTCATGAGGTTTCTCACCAGAGCCCTCTTATAAAATCTAAATTGCTGAAAAGAAAAAAATCACCCCTCTTGCGCTTCACCAAATCTTTCCACTAACCATCCATAACATTATACTTATCCCAAAACTTCCAACACGGATTCCATGCATGGTCTTCCCGTAGGATCTAACCCAACCACTTTGATGCTTAAGTGTGCCGAGAATACCATTTTCATCTTGCAGCGAGTGACCCAATCCAGGAAGGAGCCTAGTTCTTAGGTTCCGACCTCTCTCGACGTCGGTCTTTATAAGGCGCTTCTCACAAACATGAATAAGACATCGATCTTGTTGAAAAATAAACAAATTCATAGCAAGGAGTCGTGTGTTAGTGGGGTGTTATTGTTTGTGCTGTTATGGATGTTAATGAGTTAGTGGGTGGTAATGTGTGTGTGTGCTGTTATGAGTTAATGGGTGAGAATGTAACTGACTATAGGTTACTATATTTGGAGAGTCAAGAGTCATTTTATATGTGAATGTATGAGTTCTATATATACCTGTGTTTAAAAACAGAGCAATATGAAGAATAGTTATCAGAAATAATATACGATTCTTCTTTATGTTCTAACAAAGTGGTATCAGAGCCTCTGTGAAGAAAAATGGCTAATGGTATGGTGCCATTTCAACTTCCTCGTCTCACAACGGAGAACTATGAGAATTGGAGTATCCAAATGAAGGCATTGCTAGGATCTCAAGATGCATGGGACATCATCGAAAAAGGTTATGATGAACCAGAAAATGAAGGTAATCTGACACAGAATCAGATCACAATTTTAAAAGATGCTAGAAAGAAAGATAAGAAGGCACTTTTTCTCATCTATCAATCAGTGGATGAGTCTGCCTTTGAGAAGATTTCAAGTTCCACAAACTCGAAGCAGGCGTGGGATTCACTTCATAGTTTCTTCAAAGGAGCACTCAAGGTGAAGAAGGTGCGTCTTCAAACTCTTAGAAGTGAGTTTGAGTCCCTGCATATGAAAGAATCAGAACCCATTTCTGACTACTTCTCAAGGGTTCAAGCAGTAGTGAATCAACTTAGAAGAAATGGTGAAAATATGGAAGATGTGCGGGTCGTGGAGAAAATTCTTCGATCCCTTGATTCGAAGTTTGACTATATAGTCGTGGCTATAGAAGAGTCCAAATATTTGGATACTATGGCAATCGATGAACTGATGGGTTCGTTGAAGGTACATGAAGAAAGGCTTCTTAAGAAGAAGGACCGTCAATCATCTCTTGAGCAAGTGATGCAATCAAAGCTGTCATTAACAAAAGAGCGTGATGGCTCCAGCAACCACAATCACAGAGGTAGAGGACGTGGACGTGGACGTGGTCAAGGAAGAGGCAGAGGTCGAGGAAGAGGAAGAGGTTTTAACACTTCAAGTAATGATGAAAAGAAGCAAGATGGGCATAATATTAGAGGGCGTGGCAGAGGATATTTTCAAAGGCCTCGAGATAAATCACAAAAGCAATGTTACAACTGTAACAAGTTTGGGCATGAAGCATGGGAGTGTAAGGCTCATATTCAGTGCTATAATTGCAACAAATTTGGTCACTATTCGACGGAATGCAGAAGCGAAGGAAATAATGAAGAGAAGGCTAACTTTGTTGAGAAGATAACAGAGGTTGACTCCACTGTATTACTTGCCTACCATGGAGAAGGAGGTAGTGAGCCAAGTAAATGGTATCTTGATACTGCAGCGAGCAATCACATGACTGGTAAGAAAAGTTTGTTCGTAGAAATTGATGAATCAGTACATGGCAATGTCACATTTGGTGATGGATCAAAAATTGCAGTGAAAGGCAAAGGTAACATTCTGATTCAATTGAAAAATGGTGATCATCAATTCATTTCTGATGTTTATTATGTACCTGATATGAAGAGTGATATTCTAAGCTTGGGACAACTCTTAGAAAAGGGTTATGATATACATATGAAAGATGGGAAGCTTTCAATAAGAGACCACAAGGGAAATTTAATTGCCTAGGTAGCTATGTCAAGAAATCGAATGTTTCATTTGAAAATTCAGAATGATGTTGTAAAGTCCTTCAAAGCATGTGTGAAAGACACTTCGTGGCTGTGGCATATGAGATATGGCCACTTGAATTTTGGTGGGTTGAAGCTGCTGTCAGATAAAAGAATGGTGAAGGCACTACCTTCGATTAATCATCCAGAACAGTTATGTGAAGGGTGTTTGCTTGGTAAGCATCCAAGAAAGAGTTTTCCACAAGAAGCATCAAACAGAGCCAAGAACCCACTGGAGCTAGTTCACACTGATGTGTGTGGTCCCATCACTCCCACCTCATTTGGTAAAAACAGGTATTTTTTAATATTTGTTGATGATTTTAGTAGAAAAACATGGGTGTATTCTTTAAAAGAGAAATCTGAAGTGTTTAAAACTTTTAAGAAGTTTAAAGCACTTGTTGAGAAAGAAAGTGGATTTGAAATTGTGGCTCTAAGATCTGATAGAGGCGGTGAGTTCACATCAAATGAGTTTGAAGAATTTTGTGAAGAAAATGGAATTCGACATCCTTTGACAGCTTCATATACACCTCAGCAGAACGGTGTTGCAGAAATAAGAAATCGAACCATTATGAACATGGCACGAAGCATGTTGAAAAGCAAGAAGATGGCAAAAGAATTATGGGCTGAAGCAGTCGATTGTGCTGTATACTTGCTGAATCGTTGTCCAACTAGAAATGTGTGGAACAAAACACCACTTGAAGCATGGAGTGGAATCAAGCCAGGAATTTCACATCTACGAGTCTTCGGAAGCATAGCTTATGCACATGTGCCAGATCAGAAAAGATCAAAGCTTGATGACAAAAGTGCCAAGTATGTTTTTATTGGTTATGATGCACGAACAAAAGGTTACAAGCTCTATGACCCCATTATGAAGAAGTTGATAATAAGTAGAGACGTGGAGTTCGATGAGAAAGCTTCATGGGATTGGAATATTCCAGAAGAAGAAATTTATGAATTCTTTCCCTTATTCGATGATGAAGAAAGAGAACATCGAGGAGTTCAAGAACCACAATCTCCTTCTTCTCCCCAAACTCCAGTGACACCAAATCAAAATGAATCAAGCTCACAATCTCCAAATTCTTCACCATATCTTGAAGAGTCAAGTTCAAGCATGGGACCAAGAGGCATGAGGAGTCTACAGGATCTTTATGAGGTAACAGAAGAACAAAATGATCTAACATTATTATGTTTACTTGCAGATAGTGAAGCCATAGTATTTGAAGATGCTGTTCATGAAAAAAAATGGAAAGAAGCTATGGATGTAGAGATTCAGTCAATTGAGAAGAATAAAACATGGGAGCTTGTTGATCTTCCAGAAGGACAAAAGGCATTGGAGTTAAATGGGTTGTACAAGGCAAAGAAGAATGCTATAGGGGAAATCGAAAGGTATAAAGCAAGACTTGTTGCAAAGGGTTATAGCCAGAAACCCGGAATAGATTATGATGAAGTTTTTTGCTCCTGTTGCTCGTCTTGAAACGGTGAGATTGCTGATTTCTCTAGCTGCACTAAACAAATGGAAAATTTCACAAATGGATGTCAAATCAGCATTTTTGAATGGATATCTTGAAGAAGAGGTTTATGTTGAACAACCTCAAGGGTTTGTCAAAGCTGGTAGTGAAGACAAGGTGCTGAAATTAAAGAAAGCTCTTTATGGGTTAAAGCAGGCTCCGCAGGCATGGAACAGCAGAATAAATCAGTATCTTGAAGAGAATGGATTTGTCAAATGTCCATATGAACATGCTGTTTTTTCAAAAAGGTCTAACATTGGAGATGTATTATTTGTTTGCTTTCAACTGTGGATGATTTGATTTTTGACAGGAAACAATCCAAGCATGTTCAAGGAGTTCAAGGACACTATGGTTCAAGAGTTTGAAATGACAGACATTGGTCTTATGTCTTATTTCCTCGGCATCGAAGTGAAGCAGATGGATGAGAGGAATTTTCATCACACAAGAAGGTTATGCAAGAGAAATCCTCAAGAAGTTCAAGATGGATAGATGCAATCCGGTTTCAACACCTGTGGAGTGTGGACTCAAACTAACAAAGCACGGCGATGAATCTAGAGAGGATCCTACTATTTTCAAGAGCTTAGTAGGAAGTCTTCGTTATTTAACTTGTACCAGGCCAGATATACTATATGGAGTTGGGCTAATAAGTCGTTATATGGAGGAACCAAGATCTTCACATATGCAGGCAGCCAAGAGAAATTCTTCGTTACCTCAAAGGTACAATCGATCATGGGTTGTTTCTACTTCATTCTCATGGAGATTTTTCATCTTGAAGTTATTCCGATAGTGATTGGGGTGGAGATGTGGATGATGACAAAAGAGCACTACAGGTTTTTTTTTTCTACCTAGGAGAAACAGCTTTTACTTGGTTGTCAAAAAAGCAGCCTATTGTTACTCTTTCTACATGCGAAGCTGAATATGTCGCTGCATCAACTGCTGTATGTCATGCGATTTGGTTAAGGAAGCTTCTCAATGAACTTCAACTTCAACATGAAGAACCTACAAGAATTTATATTGACAATAAGTCTGCTATTGCACTTGCAAAGAATCCTGTGATGCATGAAAGGAGTAAGCACATTGATACTCGTTTTCATTTCATTCGAGAGCATGTGAAGAACAAGGAGGTTGAGCTAATCTCAGTCAAGACTCAAGATCAAGTTGCTGATATTTTCATGAAACCCCTCAAAGTAGATGTTTTCAACAAATTGAAGGATATGATTGGAGTGGTTTCTGGAAGTGAATTTGGTTTAAGAGGGGGTGTTGAAAAATAAACAAATTCATAGCAAGGAGTCGTGTGTTAGTGGGGTGTTATTGTTTGTGCTGTTATGGATGTTAATGAGTTAGTGGGTGGTAATGTGTGTGTGTGCTGTTATGAGTTAATGGGTGAGAATGTAACTGATTATAGGTTACTATATTTGGAGAGTCAAGAGTCATTTTATATGTGAATGTATGAGTTCTATATATACCTGTGTTTAAAAAACAGAGCAATATGAAGAATAGTTATCAGAAATAATATACGCTTCTTCTTTATGTTCTAACAGATCTTGGGTGGAAACTAGTACTCGATGGTGATCCATGAGCCAGCTATGTGGTGCTGGTTCTTGTTCATTATGGTGGATTGTTTTATTTTTCATAGTCTTTCCCTATTGGGTTGGGTTTGGAGAAGAAGAAGATGACAGAAAACGGAAAAGTATTTTTTTTAGCTCACCAAAATATACTATGAATCATTCTAATATACTGGAGAGTTCTCAAGTAGTTCTTGATAAGAGAGAGACCGTTTCATGCGGCAGACGTTCACAATACTTTTTGGGTTTTAGTGAATTATTTCTATAACCCATATGCTAGTGATCTTGTGCATTAAAGCACGTTTTCTCCTCTCTATTTCTTCTTTTAAGAGTCCCATATTGGAAGAGGACAACACTCGGTAGACATTTATTATAATAATCTCTTGGATGAGTTATGTGTGTACATAAAGAGTGAAGGAGGTAGGGCAATTTTTCTCATATTATATTTCAAAGACATCATTTTCATTGGGAGTGATATGGCGATGTTGTTAATGGTCAAAGTTTGGTTGCAAAAATGTTTGATATGAAGGATTTTGGATAACCCAACTATCAGTGTCTTTGCAGTAATGTATATTATTAAATACTTGAGAAAGACTAGAGATTATATGTTAATTTACGGCAGCGATTAGTTAATCTTAGTCGGATATACAGATACTGACTTTATGTCAGATACGAGTTACAAAAAGTCTACCTTTGGATATGTGTTTATTTAATTATGAATAGTGAGGCCCACCAAATGATCAAAAAAACCGATTACACTATACTTCCCAACAGTAAATTGGCATGCCTCATTTTATACTTATGTGACCATTAATCCACTGTCGAACGTAGGATTGAAATATGAAAAATACTGCTTGTAATAAACCATCAAATCTTTAAGCCCTAAAATCAAGAAAAATATCACATCCACCATCTATCCACATCCAGAATTGACTTTTAAATCTCTTTAGGTCTATGATGATCATGCATTCAAATTCTAGTCCCAAAAGAGAGCTACACCACATTCTTAGGAGTGTAAATTCTTGACCGGCCCGCTACTTAAGCTGAAACTAAATAATATTTCTTATTTGTGGATTGGCCGAGCAACTATGGAAAACAATGGGGAGGACTTGATTGAAACAGCTATGGAAAACTTTTTTACTTTTTTGAAATATTTAATTTGTGATATACTTTTTTGGAAACGAGAAAAAAGTTTGGTACTTTTTTAAAATTTTAGTTAAAAGTTTTATACTTTTTTGAGAATTTTTCAAAACACAAGAATCCTTCTTCGTTGCTTCCAGTAAGGGTATTTTCCCCATGTTAAGAAAAATACATGAAAAGTTGCCGGAAGTTGCCGAAGAGGACTTGATATAAAGATTAATGGAAAACTTCTATACTATTTTGAAATATCCAAATTTCTTTGTACTTTTTTGAAAATCAGAAAAAAAATTATACTTTTTTGAAATTCTCCCTTTATAAAATTATATTGCCCAAAGGTCGAGAATTATCTAGTTTCATTTAGTAAATGTTATCTACTGACTAGCTTCTGTCACTTGTACAGAGTCTGATGGTGTTAGATTGTATGTCCTCAATCCGATGGATGGTGTGAATAAATTGATTTATTACTCAATTGATTTATAATATCATCCTTTATTTATGTGATGAATGGTATTTTATTGTATGGTTGCAAATAACTAATACAAAATAACATGAGAAATCATTAGATGAACCGGAGCCCTCAAGTATATTAAATAAAATCCATGTGTGTGAATGAGATTCACATATAGGAGATATAGATAACAAATCTTATACTTGAAGGAATTTAACAACTAGGGATAAGACTGGACATCTCATCTATACAAGGTTGTAGCACCGTAGGCACTACAAGATAGTGTTGTTTGCTTCAATCATCAGAGTGTAATCGTGCTAGTACATTAGGTGTACTGAAGGACCATAAGTATTATCGTAGGCAAATCTGTATTTGATTAATGACTGATCTCATAATTCTCAACCAATAGGCTCTTAATCTTGAGAAATTAATGGATTTAAGTTTCTACAATATATTTACTTTGAGTTACCAATAAGTGAGGCCAATTGTAGGTCAATACCTCAATGTCTTGGATACGTGCCAGTGAGATTGTGGGAACATATAATTCTTAAGCTTTGATCTATCCTCTAAGAGAGAAATTAAAACATCATATAAGAATGTGAAGAACTAAATCTAAAGTATAAATGTTTAAAGATATAAATATTTAAATGATATATTTGAATGATCAGCTCTACATTGCTCACACGATTCAGATACTTTAACAGTTTTATTGGTTGGTAAAAACTTCGATATGTAGTAATCAGCATCTCAATATCCATTTCCCAGGTTTGTTTAAATTAGCACATCATTAGGCCCTATAAAATAGGAAAAATCAATGAATTCTATACATACTTCTCTTAAAATATGGTTTTTGAAGTTGGGCCTACTCCAATTGGATTACTTATTTTTATGTAAGAGACCCCCATTGGGTTTTGAGTTGTAGAGCTAAGATTGATATTTTCTTAATATAGTAGGAGCTAATTAGGGAATGGGGATATTATTATGGAAGGAGAGAGTTTAGGATATTAGAGGGAAGCAGAGACTTTAGGATTGAACCAATTCGAGGAGTCCAATAATACATTAAATATTCGATAGCTCCAAGCCATACACAGGAGCTGATTTGATATTATATAATAAGATGAGAGCACAATCTACCGACACTGAGGATGTCTAGTTGGGAGGGGAAATGATTCAAGACACTAATTATCATGTTGGCCCCTTAGTAAAATATGACTGCCGATTGCCAACAAACATCTAGATTGTTTTTTGGTATGAGTTGCAGATGTAGGTGGGGGATGCTGACAATGAAGTAAGATTGAAAAGTATGAAAAGGACATGACAAAATAATCGTAATGACCACTAGAGGATACTTAACTACACTGGGGTTGTGGGTTGTCACAGTCAGCTCCACCAAGTCGTGTTTTGCAATTAACTAGTTGAAATAAATTGAAGTGAGTTCAGACAAAAAAATGATAATGGATTATATCAAAAGTACATAATTTTAAAATTTCATTCGAATTTTTTAAAAAAGGTCAAAATAGTAACTTCTTTTCTCTACTATTTCACTTTTCTATACAAAAAGTCAAAATATTTCATACCAAACAACAAAAAATAAAAGACTATCATAACACCTTATATTTTATTCTCTCTTAATTTGATGCTTAACCTCACCATACTTCAATTCACCATGCATCCAAATAGGCCCTGGAAAGTGAGGAGAGGAAGGTTAAGTGCCTATTTGTTTGGAAGACTTGTGATAATGATTGTTTTGGAGAATCTAGAGAATTTCAAATGCCGCGCCTAGAGTACAATTCCAAATGCTCTACTTCCCTCTAGCATTTGGAATTCTGGAATTTTGAAAATTCATAAGGTAAAAAGTGCATTTTCAAGTGTTTTAAAATTCTTAATTCTTGTATCAAATAGAGCATTTGGAATGCCCCGGGGATAAGACGTCACATCATGTCATAATTTCCCCGCAAGCCCAATTCCTTGTCAGAAATGCCTCTAACCAAACAATCTTACAATCAACTAGGAGTAAACTAAGTATTACTTGAGTCAAATGATTCTAACCTTAAATAATTTTTACACTAAAACTGTGATTTAATTGTAGCTTTGCGCACCAATCAAAATTCAATGGAGAAAAAATGTGAACGGATGAGTATCAAATTGTATAAAGAACTTATGTGGATGTGTGAATGCATTGGATCAATTGCTAGTAGACTATGGCAGAGGATTTTTATAGATTTTTTTTTCTCTGCCTATTAAGTTGTGTGATTTTTTCGGGTATCATTGTAAAAAATCATGGAAAATGGATTAAGTTTTAAATAAATAAATACAAAATAAACATAAAATGCTGATAAAAATAATTTCTGTAGGTTTGGATGTCATACCAGTAAGGTAAAAGTAATCTGTCAAATCATTCCGATGGTAAAAAAAATTATAACTCTACACTTTGGATGGAATTTTAGTAAGGATAAGGGTCGCTACTTTCCCCCCATGTATAAGAACGGCTCCTTACCTGAGTGGTAAGGAGAGCGTCAGTTCTTACCTGATTGCCTCGGGTTTGGATGCCGGGTACGTCACCTCTTCCCATTATTGCGGGCTCCTTTTCCCACTTATGTGGGCTTTCTTCCGCTTAACGGGCCTCATTTCCGCTTGAGTGACCTACCTTCCCATGTGTACATGGGTTCTTTCTTGGATCCCAGCCCCTTTGGCTGGGGTACCAAAAAACATAACAAGAAGAAAGATGTTATATGATAGGAGAGATTCTTTATTTTTAATTTTTCTTTACTAGATTTTTGAAAGAATTTGGTATGTCGGGAAATTCTTGACACGATGAGATGGCTTGTCGATATATCAGCAAATGTTATATTACTTTTCAAGCATTTCAAAACTCCAACTAGCTAAAAAATCTTAAATGACCTTTGTGATTCCAATACCTTTAATAATTCTTTTAATAGAATTTCTAAATGCCTAAATACAAGGGAGGTTTCAGGAATCTCACCATGTCTAAAAATTTTAAAATTAACACGGGTAGAATTTCTGACAAAAAAATTGTTACGTTGGCCTGTTTGGTGGCATTTGTATATTTCATGTCTTTTCATTTTTATTTTTAAGGAGTTCAAAATTTTAGCCGCTGTGACTTTTTCCTACTTCTGGAGTTACTTGGGAGGTTGGAACAACCGACTCATCGTCTCACTCACGCAAAATTCCAATAACCCTGTGAACTGAACAACGTGGCCACCCCCAAAGCCTTTCACTCAAAGTGATTAAAGACACTACGGACAGGGGAATAGTCTGCGTCATTGATTGATGAGTTTTTTCTGTCAGTCAAAATAAAATGTGAAAGATCTTGACCTGTAGACGTGACAGCGGGATCATCTTCGACCTCTTGGGCAATGAACCATTCGGATGGATGTAGTAACTCATGATCATCGGTGACTATTTTATGGTCCTGCCAGCAAGCTAAGCTGAAGAGCGCACGTATAGGCTGGGAATTGAAGATATTCAACTGCGAAAGAAATATTCCAAGTTGTTCGTTGAGTGGTTACTGTTGTTCGTCGAGTGGTTAATTTGGTTTTGTTATCGATTTTCGATTTTTCTTTTTTAAAAAAATCGATTCCCTTTGATCCGGAGGGATTAGTCCAGTCTAAAGGCCCTTCGATTGTCAAAAAAAAAAAAAAAGCAAAAAGGCAAAAAAAAAGTTTGATTGACTTGTGGGTGCACTTTAGTTGTTTGGTTTTCCATATGATTAAAGGAAGATGCTACTGTGCATCTAGCGAGGCAACATGAGGGCCCACTTGACATGGGGCAACATTTGGACGAGGAATTTCCAACTGAGAGGAAGAAGAGAGAACAGAAAGAGCCAAGTAGTCGTTCCCAGTATGAAAAGGAGAGGCGTCCTGAGGTCCAAATGTCAAGGTGAAGTGGCAGTTGCGACTCCGGATCCAGTAGGCTTTACTCCAATCAAAATTAAATCATGGTAACAATGTCTGTCACAAACTAATAATTTCCTTGATATCTTAGAATTGTTTAATGATGTCATGACTTTTATGTAGTATTTTAGTAAATAAAAAAAAAAATCAGATGATAGAACACGAGAAATGGTGATTAGATGTGAATTTACATTTCACATAATATCATTTTCATATGCTATAAAACTCAAACTCGCTAGCTGGTTGTAGTAAGTGTGTGACATGGGAGTTAATAAATCACATGATATCATAAGATATGGTGCAAAAGAGCTTTAAGAAAACTAGTGACCAGAGTCCGACTCCGGTGACATTATTCGAATTTCAATCGTGTAATTGGAAACCCAAGTTCTGGGAGGACTAATATTTCATAACCCAAAAAAAAAAAAAAAAAAAAATGAATGTCATTTCAGTACCTTCTAGATGGAAAAAATCAGCAACTGAAACCTTCTCGATTTAGCAGAGGAACAATCACAGAATCCTAGTATGGAAATAGAACATCACCCATCAGTAAAAGATAACATATACTTCTTTCAGTAGAGGAATAAGGGAATAAAGATGTAGAACAAATGATGAAATAGCAAAACGAAAAAAAAAAAAAAAAAAAAGATTAGGAATTTCCAACAGTGAGGAAGAGGAGAGCACAATGAGCCGAGTCTTTCTTTTTGTAAGTTGTAAATAGAAGAGCCACTTCTTTGTTTGCAGCATGGAGAGGAGGGGCATGTATTTATACCCAACGAGCGTCCTCACTGTCGAGTTGCACTCTTCTAACCTCAAGGTTTCGGTAGATTTAAAGCCAGAGAGGATCCAAATTTGATGAATGAGTGGGGCTTTTCTTTTCACCAGCCAATGGGGCCAGAGTATGCATGAGTCATGTTGCAGACTTCCCATTTGCTGGGTAGTCTGGAGGTTCAGAGGGCTCCGAGTCATCGAATACCATAACAAGTGCAAAAGCCAGTAAAGAAATTTAAAATAAACCACTTTTTATATAGTCACAGTGGGTTTCATTCACATTACTTTTCTCAATTTATACGAGAGATAAATTGATAAGATTAAAGAGGATTTTACAGGAAAAAACAAATTTGGTGACCACTATATCGAAAATGTCATTTTAAGTGCCTTTATATCAAATCAGTCATTTTACCCAAAAACGTTAGAAAAAAAATGACTCATTTGGTGCAAGGGCACTTAAAATTACATTTTCGGTATAGTGGTCACCTAATTTATTTTTTTCGGTTAAATCCCCTAATTTAAAATTCAAACTCTTAATCTATCCTTAAAATATCTAACAACCTTAACTTAATTTCTAACATTCCACATCGATTAGATGGTCTTTTCTGGGAAAGGGTCTATAATTGTCAATAAATAAAATAAAACCTTTATTATCTCTTCATAATAAATGATAATTCTTTTTAATAGAAACGATCTTTTAAGTTTTCATGGGAATCGTCGTCAGTCTATGGATCCATCACTGTCGCTACCCGCTCCTCTCAAGTATGTCCGTGTTGGTGGTCCAGTAAATCGGATCTGACGCAATCTCTTCCAGAAGATTTGATCAATGAAGATTTGACGAAGATGACAAGATCGTAAAGCTTGAATAGATGGATGAAAGAGAATGATGATTCTTTTCTTCATTGAAATAGAAATATTGACAGTGATAATTGCAGAAACGGAATCGTACCCCGCTTGTTCGCAATATCATTGCTGGGCCCATCTCTGATATCATAAAGAAACTTAAAATAAATCACTTTACGTAAAGTCACCATAGGTTTCATTTATATTGACTTTTCAATTTATGCATTAGATATAAACTAATAAGATAATATATAAAATTCTAACTCTTAATCTACCCCTAAAATTTCTAAGAACATAAACTTAATCTTTAACAACATCAAGGACAACTGCATGTTGTCTTTCCCATGCAAGAGAGATAAACTGAGAAGATAATAATTTAAAATTCAAACTCTTAATCTATCCCTAAAATTTCTAAGAACCTAAACTCAATCTTTAACAACAGCTAGGACAACTACCTGTTGTCTTTCTCATGCAATTAATCTAGGTATTATTAGGGATAATTAATAAGAAGAGTTTCATTAAAGACCCAAAAGAGTTCTCCAAACTATGATATTCCAAATATTTCTTGTATGCAATAATTTTTTATATAACCTTTTTTATTGGCACAATGCTTTTCCGCATAATCTTTTTCTAAACTCTTGCAAGCGCTTGTGTCTTGTATACAAATCGTGTGTATATCTGTGCGAACTATACGTGCGCACATACTATGATCACCATGCACATGTCGTGTAGGTGTTTGTACACGAGCAATACACTCGCATGCATGGGAAAAAAAAGTTGCACGAAAATTATTACACCTACTATGATCAAGTTACTTCTCAACTTCCTTAACATGGTTTTATTGTTGGAATACTATGGCTGGGACTCGACTTGTCTAGCTCAAAAATAATAACACGCAGCGACTAAATTTGATGACTAGCGAGAGTCATGTTCTTTTAAAAATATTTTAGGATTATTTAAAGATAGATCAAATATTTCAAATAATTATTTATAAATTGTTGACTTCAAACCTTTGACATTAATTACTTGTATTTGCTGTGGCCGAGTTTTTCCTAAATCAATCTTTTATTAAAATGAGGTGACTAAGTAGAATCAAGAGTCAAATCCATCAAATATCCACTATCTTCAAGCTCACATCGATGTAACATGAGCCTCACCGAGTCACAAATCATCTATATTTCATATTAGGATCGATCATGTTATATTTTGCATCTCGTTTTCTCTTTTATTATTAAACATTATTGCAAATCGTAGGAAACACTAAAAATTTAAGCTATTAGATAATCAAGTGATTAAAGAGTAAAATATATTATACATTTTAAACTAATAATTAATCTATTAAATAATAAAGACATGTTATGCACTCAAAAAAGAATACCTTAAGCTATTAAATGATAAATAAATATTGCATATTAAAATAAATTATTAAGTGATTAAATGGTAAAAGAATATGTTGTCTTGATTGATTTAGCAGGTCTTTTATGACCCCCCCAAAAAAAAAAAAAAAAAAAAAAAAAAAAAAAAAAAAAAAAAAAAAAACCAGTTAAGTTTAAATCAAATGACAATGGCAAATGAAAGGATAAATGAGGACTAATGGGTCCCTCCTTGACCCACCCCATGGGTCATGAGAGAATTAGAGCCATGCAAAAGAGAGAAATAAAGGAAAGCTGCAAAAAGGGTGAAAGAAATTTAGAGATAAAAGTGGTTAAAAGAGTATACTAGTAATAAGGAAACGGATACCCTGTTTCAAAGAATTACCTGAACAAACTTTTCAAGGACTATCATAGGGATTGTCTAAAATTTTACCAAACATTTCGTTCAAATATCACTACTCTTTGACGACATGCGGGAAAGATGTCAAATCATCTCCTCAGATGAATAAAGGATATTCCTCTGCCCCAGGTGACACCCCCATGTGGCACCTAGTAACAAATGACAGTTACGTTTCAATGATGAAGTCTCAGAATAGTCACTTTAATAATGAAGCCTACAGAATAATGATGCCTATTGGTACAGGGCCTAGTAACAATTAGAGATAATTAGCGAAAGGTCCCTAAAATTGAATCTATCCAACCTCTAGTCCAGGCAAATTCTTTTTAAGGGCTCTGGTCCAATCAGCTAGACTGTTTGCAGCCAGAGGTCCCTGGATACAATTTACATGACTGATATACCCTTTCAACCATTTTAGGAATGAAATTTTGAAATTTAAAATTTAAAATTTTGGATTATCCCTCCTTTTCATTTTGCATTATCCATCTTCTTCCTAAATAAAAGCCATTTGGCGTGATCGGAGAAGCGTGACAGATCGCAGATCTGGAAAGGAAGAAGCAGGAAACCGCAGTTAGAGAGAGACGATCACCAGGTGGTCCACATGAGTTGTTGATCGCTGCTGCGTATCGCCGGAGTTGATCGGAAGATCTAGTGTCGCCTGCTGCCACCGGAACCACGCGTCGCCGTCGTTGACTAGAGTGAGAAGGGTTTGGAGAGGAGAAGTCGCAGCCAAGCTTCGATTTGGGTTCTGTTTTCGGCTGGGCCCCACCTCGCCGTGAACAGACGCCGGAGATTCTCTTCGCCGGAGTCGCCCTTGCGTGTGACCGGAGAAGAGCCGCAGCCCCTGCCGTGGCTGAAGAGAGGAAGGAAGAATAAGTCAGTTCTAGTTTCTGAACCAGAACAGAAGAACGAAGAAGAAGGGAGTTTTGGGTTGGGCCCAGTCAGGCCGGCCCGACCCGTTGTGCAATAGCCCAGAACCAAAGGGGAGGCGCTGGTACAATCGTTGACGTCAGCAACACGTCAGCGCGGTATAGTCAAAGGCAGATTTGACTAAATCAATGGCTGAAACTGTTTTCGTGATATTTTGACGATCCGAAGATTTGACAAATTTATCTGAGTTTTGTATTTTTTTGTCAAATTTATTTGTGTTTTGGACAAAATCTAGCTGAGTTTTTGGCTATTTATATGACTTCTGGCACAAATTTATCTGAGTTCTGGATCAATTTATCTGAGTTCTAGATAAATCTGTCTAAGTTTTGGATGAATTTATCTTAGTTCTAAATGAATTTATCTGAGTTCTGGACAAATCTATCTGAGTTTTAGGCTATTTATCTGAGTTCTAAAAAAAAATCTATCTGAGTTATAAACAAGTCTATATGAGTTTTTGGCAGATTTATTTGTGTTTTTGAAATTTATTTGTATTTTTCAAAATAAGTTTAACTGAGTTTTTGACAAAAAGACTTGAGTTTTTTGCCACATTATTTGCTAATTTCGAAATCCGGCGATGTCTTAGTTTTGGAAAATGTATTTGCGTTTTTTTAAATTTATATGCGTTTTTTTAATTTTATTTACTTCTTTTGAAATTTATTTGAGCCTTTTGAAATTTATTTATATTTTTTAAATTTGTTTGGATCTTTTGAAATTGATTTTCATCTTTTGAAATTTATTTATATTTTTTGAAATTTATTTGTGTCTTTTTCTATTTATTTGTGTTCTTTTGAAATTTATTGCTTTTTTTAAATTTATTGTGTTTTTTTTAAATTTATTTCATTTTTTGAGATTTATTTGTGTTCTTTTGAATTTTATTTGCATTTTTTAAATTTATTTCATTTTTAGAAATTTATTTGAAATTTGTTTACTGTTTTTTGAAACTTATTTGTGTTTTTTTGAAATTTATTTGAAAATCTCATCAGTGGAATTTTATTAATCGTGCCTAATTTAAGGGTAGTTGACCATTATTAATGGCTTATCCAACTAATCATGTGATATGATTTGAAGAAAGAGTAAATTAGACATTTTAGATCTCCAAATGTGGAAAAATGACCTATCACACTATAAGAAAAGATTGTGGACCTAAGGCAATAAAGTAAAATGTTCAGGGACCCGTCGCCGAATTCCCCTAACAATTAATGCCTGGTATTCTCTGCCTGTACCAGGGCATAGTAGTAATTAATGCCTTGTACTCTCCGCCTCCTCTACTTTGACAGGGCCAAGCTCGGCTGGTTCACAGGCACAGTGAAAGAACAGAATAAAGGGAAGTAGTTTGAACTAAAAGCATGTTGTTTTGTCATTTTTTGTTTTTTTAAGTACATAATTTTTATCGTTTTAGAATATTTTCTTTGACATTTTTTACAATAAAAAGTAGGTTTTTTGTGATTTACAAGAGTATATATATTTTTGAGGAATTTACGAGGAAAATCTCCCAGAGACCGCATACGTCCCAGCAGACCCAATTCCATGTCGGTTACAGGAGGGGTCCTCATGTGGTTTTTTTTTTTTTTTTTTTTTTTTTGTCGTTTTGTGATATGGTCGATACTTGAAAAGTCTTAGCAGAACATAAGCAGTAACATGGAAGAAGAAGGAAGAAGAGTCAGAGTCGTCATTTCCATGCGACATCTATTTTGTTCTTATTTGTCTACACCGCAAGGCCCTTAGGGACCGTTAACATCATAAAACGAAGGTCGCTAGGGACGCTAGTTGAATGTTGTAAAAAAAGAAAAAAAACACTTTTTCAGGCAAAATAACTAATCTGGTACAAGGTCTGTTAAAATAATTTTTTTGGCCCATTGGTCACCTAAAGTGTTTTTTTTTTTTTTTTGGTAAAATCCTCTTAATATTAAGTACATTAGTGAGAATTAATTTTTTTTTCAACCTTTTTTAATTTACATGTACTACTATTAATATTAATATTACTTCAATATAACATATACAAATTAATTAGACTTTTTTGTTTTCTATAGAAATTAAGTTTTTTAATTTGTCATAGACCTTTATCACTTACCTAGCGGGAGGAGAGGGTGGACCACACGTGTGGCACACCTATCTTTAAGTTATTGAATCCGGATTCTCCATACTGAGCCTGACCTACCTATTATAATCCAAACCATTCAAAATAAACTCCCTATGGATATGCTATTATTCCTACCACGACCAAATACTATTTCAAATAAAGAGTTGTATCATCCATATGAGCCATACCAATTGATTTGATTCAATTATTTATATATTCTTTATAATTTTAATCAAGCTTATAGATAATCCATTTCAAGGTTGGTCCCACACTTCATTTCAAGGTACTAGGATTGTTTATGAAAAATTTTAATTTGATAGTTGCTATTAAAGAGGTGAGAAATCTAGGTAGCCTTAATCATGTAATCATAAGAGAGGTGGGTTTTATTTTTATATTTATATGTTGGAAAAAAGTTGACATTGAGCCCTTATTTTTTCATCAAAAGATAAAAAGACATTGTAAATGACTTTTTAGTTGAAAGGATAAATGTGAAAAGGAAATACATTTATTATCTTCAAGGAAGTTTTGCAAGATGTAAATGCACTTTGGAAATCCACCAAGTAGGTGGTGACATTCAATTGGATATACAGCCACGCTACAGCTACGCTGCTTGGAAGCCTGCCCCGTATTACATAGGGATGTAATAAATCGCCGCAGTGTGGGGCTTAATTAAGGCACATCAGACATCATAACAATTACAGAAGGCAGGATACGTACATTCATCATGTACAAGTCACAAGGATACATGTACTCAAGATGCATCACATTCTGAAAGTGCCAGAAAACAGGCTGTGCGAATAGCTTTGTACCCACAAAGTACATAAAGCATTTGACAATAAAAACGCTGAGCAAGGGGAATCAAAATGTGACCGTGATAGCACACTGGCCTCCACAGCTTCTTCTAGGATTTGAACCCTAAAGTGGTAGCTATCACAGGGCCACCAAACAAAAATGGAAAAAATTAAAAAGCTGAGCAAGTACTGTTCCACGATCTTTTGTTGGATGGCCCTTTTGGGTCCTTTCAAATATTTGAGTTTCTTTATTAATTGTACCTATATTGTTGTGGTAGCAAGGCAAGGGATTCATTATAGCGAGGCTTTAGTACTATGTACTATAGTGCGTGGAGTTGCTACGTCCGCAGATAAGCATCGTTACGCGTCACTATCAAAATTGAAGAACAGAAATAAAGTTGTTTTATAGAGTCGTGGAGAGGCTGGCTCCTCAATAGCATTGTTCTACGTCACCATCAAAATTTATATATATATAAAAAAAAAGGACTCTTGTAGTATCGTGGAGCGGCTGGATCCTCCAAGGCTATTGTTCCATCAAAAAAGTCTATTAGGACAGTTTTTTAGGCTAAAATTTTGGATATATTCTATGGTATGCCTTGAATATCCCTTATGATATTCAAGACATATCATATGATTTATCCAAAATTCTGTCCAAATAGTTTGTCCAAGTAGCACTACTCTTGTTCCACATCACCATCAAACTTGAAAAAAAAAAAAAAATTTCTTTTTGGATCTTCTTTTCATAGAAAAGACTTAATTTATTCCTATGATACCCTTTGACAACTTTATCTCTAGCCCATTATTAGGAGGCTCCCACCGGTTGAGACCGGATTTAGGTTTTTATTTAGGCATAGATAAGTAATTAGGTTCGGGTTCGTATCTTTTTTTGGATTAGTGACCTAAATGGGATAGAGTTCGGTTCAACCTTGGCTCCACATTGTGGACCCTGAACCCAACATATTACCTCAATTCTTAAGAACCCCTCCTAAAAACTAAAAGCTTTTTCCATATCACTCTCTACTCAAACCCCGGATCCGGACCGGCCCGTCCCGTCCCATAAACTAGCTCGATCTTCTCATTAACGGTTCCGTTTTTGGAACCAGGAAACCGGATCTGGATTCCGTTTCCATCTGCTCATTAACGGTTACGGTTTCAGGTCCACCATGAACCTGGATCGGAACCGATCCGTTTACATCCCTATCTCTCACCTTCTCATTTGTCTTGAGCAACCCTGAGTCTCTCACTAGCAAGATCAAGAAGGGACCCATTAGTCCACTTTTATCCGTCCATCTGCCAGTATCATTTTCTTTGATTTTCTTTGGACATACAAAATTCTCTAAATCAATTGTATAAAACTAAGAGGATTTAACCAGAAAAATCCCCTTAGACTTGTCAAAAGTAAAAAAAATGCCACCAATGTCTTATATAGACTAGTTTGGTCCTCCTACCAGTTTTTGTATTTTTTTTTTTGTATTTTTTTATTTTATTTTTTTTGCTTTTGGTTCTGAGCAGGGATATCGTAGTTCATTCTAAGTAAATGGGTGGGGATATCCCCATTCATTACAACATAAAGAATGTCAAACTCCCTTTTTCTATTTGCCTTTTATGGGATCTGAACGGATCTCTCTACAACCCATCTTCCACTTTACCTTACTTTTTGAAAATTATGTTTTTTACTCTTTTAAATAGGAAGGTTTAGGCTCCATTAAAGAGATTGGTACTTTAGATTTACTATTTTTACATTTGATTAAACCTACAAGTATAATCTCCATATGTGTTTCTATTTTACCCTAGAAGCTGATGTTTGGAACTACTTATTAAACATTTCATCTCCTTGATGGATAATTAATATTTACTCCATTAAAGAGGTGGGTATTCAACACTAACATTCTTATGATAAAAGACCCTATTTCAGTAATACAAATGGGCATTGGCTTTGACTGTAATAGAAGATGATAGAATTAGACATTAGCTTTTGTTTACATAGAAATGGTTGGATATGGGGATGGGCATGGGCATTGACTATCATAGAGATGGTTAAACTTTGAAAATAGTTTTGGGATTTTATCAGTTAAATACACATGGGCATTAGCTCAATAAGGAATTGACATTTGGTCATAATTCCTTAAATGAGAGAAACAAATGGATAAGGATGGATAAGGGCTCACATTTGGTCAAAACTACTTTGACCAACCACGTTAACATCGTTAATTTTGGCAGGGATATCCCCGGCTCAATTGATACAATTCTGAGAGACAGCACCCACACTACTCTCCCCGCCCACAGCACTAACACAGACAGGAATATCCCCGTTCACAGCACTAATTTGGGCAAGGATATCCCTGACTCAATTGGTAACACTCTAAGAGATAGCACTCAGGGAGGTGGGGATATCCCTGTCTAGCTAGTTGCATCTCTACAGCCCATGAAGGCCGAGGTCGCAAAACCAATTTTTCCCTTTTCGTTCTTCTCCCTTCCACGATGTTGAAGCTGGGATCCTTTAAAGAAAAAGAACACCAAAAGACCAGATTAGAAGGAGAATCCCTTCCATTATCCACTTCTCTCTCTCTCTCTCTCTCTCTCTAATATAATCAACATCATCTATTTCTATAGAACATATAGATCGCAGAGAAGAAAGATGGAAAGATGGTGGGGGTGGTGATGCACATGCCATGCGCATGCCGCCTCTGCCCCTCCCAGTCTCATCATCTTCACCACACGAATCACTGCGACGCTCTCGCCCTTTCCCAATTCCCAGTCTCATCCTCCTCCTCCTCCTGTAGCCACCGAGAGAGCACCAATTTCTTCCCTACTCCCGCGCGGAAGGAAAGGGCTGCAATTGCCGCTGCAATAGTGACGAGGCTCTTGAGTTTCTTCTCTTCCAAGATGAGAGAAGAAGATGGGAGACGAACGACAAGGGAAAAATGGGTTTTGGGACTATTAAAGTAAAAGGAGCACAGATATCCACGCTCAGAGGAAAAAAAAAAAAACCAAACACAGCTCCTGCGACCACTATGGTCTTTATAAGACATTGATGGCGTTTTTGGCTTATAACGAGTCTTAGGGGATATTTCCGGGAAAATCCTCTAATTCTAAAGGTGATACAATGATTTTTAGTATTTAGTTATTTATTTAAAATGTGCAGTATAATTGTATTATTTGATCACATAATTATTTATATAAAATGTGCAGCATATGTCTTTATTATTTAATAGCTTAGTTATTATTTTAAAATGCACAGTATCTTTTATTTATTTTTTTCCATTCCCTCTCTCAACATAACATAGAATCTCCTATCTCAAGATTGTGTTTATAGGATTCTCGGCCTGGCCTTATTAAGTCCGAACCTACATTAACATCTCGCCACCTAAAGTCACAATTTCCTTTCCTACTTCCGGACCAAATTTTAGTGCACCTAGTGGTGAGTGACCGGCCATCAAATTGACATACTTAATTTTTTACTTATTTATGTAATAATCCATCCAATTGTAAAAGCTAATTAAATGAGGGAGTGGTCTTAGGTATGGCCTGCCTCGGGAAGAGGAGAGGGATCACTGTGAAATCGATGTTTAAAAGACTTTCAAAATAATGAAGTGATTCTAAACGAAAGGCAAGGATACGAAGAAGAAACAGTAGAAGGAAAAAAAGAAAAAAAATGAAATGAAGCATGTTGGCACCTATATGCACTGCAACCACTAGCCTACAACTCCATTTGGGGTGTGAACGAAATGGCAAATGGGCTGGCTTGACCCGCCCAACCCGACCCGTAGAATATGCCTTACAATAAATGGGTTGACTTAGGGCTGACCCGTCTAACCCACCTATTTCGCATGACCTGTTTAAACTTTCTTTAAAACATTTATTATAAGTCCAAATCATCAAGAGGAAAAGACCCAAATGATACCCACTTTCTACTACAACCTCCACTGTCCAATTGAAACTTATCACTCCGTTTTCATATGTTTTTTTGAATAAAGACTTTATTTTATTTCTTTTAGTTATGCTATTTTATTTCTATAGTCATTATCTAAATTTTTTATACAATATTGAAGTATTAGATAATTCTTTTTCTTTTTTTCCACTCAAGTATGTCCTTTGCTAGCTTACTCAAGAACATTTTTATATGATCTTTTTTCTTAGGATATGGATTATGGATGTGAAGAAAATACAATAATAGACATGACATAAACAAGAAAAGAGCTAATATTGAATTGGAATATTTCCATCCGTGGGCTAGAAAAGGATGAATAGGCCTTCACCAATTGGACCCCACCTTTTATGGGTGGAAAATTGAGTAATAGCTCACATCCAACATGAAAACTCACTCAAAAAGGAAGGCTAAGATGTCAACTATTACCAAATCAGTGGTATTAAATTTTCGCCGATGCCCTAGGTGTACAAAATGTTTTGTATTGTATTCATGTGCAAGAATAGTTAATCTATGCATAATGGATAATTTGTATCTTTATCCTCCATTACTAAACCTTTTAAAGAGTCCAAATGCAAGTAATCCAATTGAAACTCCTTTTCATATTTAGCAATGCCAACTTATCACCCACATGTTAATGCACCTCTCCTAATCATTCCCATTTTTAGCCATAACAACCCATCATATATAGATGTGTGTAGGGGATGAGAAGCACCACCTCAACTTAAAAAGCACCTTTCCTTTTCTTCTTCTTCTGTAATAGCAAAAATGTCTTCCACAATGGCGGCGGGTCACACACCAATAAGTGGACTAAAATTTGGCCCGAAACTAGGAAAGGAAATTGTGACTTTAGGTCGCAAGATCTTAATGGAGGTTCCATTGATGGACTTAGGCCAGGCCAAGAATCTTATAAACGCTATCTTTAGATAGGAGATTGTATGTTATGTTGAAGTGGCACCATCCTTTCGAATTTTGACTTCCATTCTCTAGCCTTCCGGTAGCCAATTTGGCATTTGAGACCAGAACTCTTCTTGCCCCTCCTTAGTTTTCTTCTTACGGCCCCACTTAGATCTTGCTGTTGCGGGCGATGGAGTAGTGTTCACTTTAGATGGCATTGCAAGAATGACGGATTGGTGTCCCTCTGCCGCTACTTCTACTACTTCTTCACCTTCTGCTGCAGCCAATGTAGCTATGTTAGTTTCATTAGGGGTTTCAGATGGCATTTCAGGAATGTTGGATTGGCATTCTTACTCGGCTACTTCTAAAGCTTCTTCACCCATAGCTCCTACCAATGTAGCTATGTTAGTTTCATTGGGGGTTTCAGATGGCATTTCAGGAATGTTGGATTGGCATTCTTCCTCGGCTACTTCTAAAGCTTCTTCAACCATAGCTCCAACCAATGTAGCTATGTTAGTTTTTTCAGGGGTGGTGTTGTGTCCTTGTTTAGTGGCTAATTCATGGGTTGGATAAAACTATTAGGGTCCATTAAGTTGTATTCTTTATTTAGAAAAGGACTCCAAAGATAGGAGATGCGAAGGACTGAGAAGAAGAAAGCTAGATGAAATAGACGTGCTGAATTTCCGAGTCAACCAGAATGGGGTCTGCTCAAGCGTCCATATCTTCGCTCAAGCAGATGGAGTCAGAATGGCCAGACGCACTGACAGAGCCTTTTTGCGCTGAAACAGAACCCTATCCGCTTGAGCGGACAAGGCGGAAGAGTCCAAGTTAAATTAAGAACTTCTTTCTAATAGTGCCCAAACTGCTTGTTTTAATCATAATCAAGTTAGGCAACCTTAAGCACGACCTAATGGCTATTTAAAGGACTCAAGGGCTATTCTAAAGTGGCACCTCACCTCTCAAAGTTCTGAGTTAGACATTTAATTGAGAGAAATCTTCTAGATTTATAAAAGACTTGTGTTGCCAAGTACTCTAGAGAGTCACGTTCTTCTACATCCCTTGTAGAAGATCATCTTTTTACATAGAAGATTTGAAGAGTCAAAACGAAGTGGTCCCTCAGGCTTTTTGGTGTAATCCACATTTAAGGTGATTGTTTTTAGTAAAATCCTCCTTTTTAAATAAAGATGCCAGGAAAATATATTTTAATTTTAATGGTGATGTGGAACCATGCCATTTGAGGATGTGGGCCCGGTTCAATGGAGCCCAGCCCTGTGGTACCATACTTTAGCATTTAATGCTTGATAGTAAAGCTCGATCCTCTCCTACCATATGGAGCCTACTCACCACCTCCTCTACCAGTTTATGGGGGGCATGGGCAGGGGAAAAGGGGGACCAAAGCTTTAGATAACATAAAGTTGGATAGAGTTTTATGAGTCCGGATCTGGTGAGGCTTTAGCCCATGGTGAGCGTGGCCCACAGTGACATGGTGGACCATGATTGGTCTACTCATAACAATCGTGGGTAAAATCCTCAAAGGGTCCCTATTCGAATTTTATGCTTTTTTATGTCCCACCTAGAAAAAGAAATCTTTGTTCCATGATGCCTGCCGCACCCAACTAGTTTGGGCTGAACATATGCCCAAGTCCCAATTCCATCTCTAGTGTTTATATTATGTATAGAAAACCATTAGGCTCAGTTTAGTCTTGGTTTGACATTTATGCTGGATCTGCCTGTAAGTTCTTCTTGTTTGATTTAAATATGTTGTCGATTGCTCTGCTACGGAGTAAAATTGAGTTATCGGATTAGTGATCTGGTCGACAGGTTTGTTTCCTTTTTCGACTTATTTATTTAACAATTCTTTTGCACAGAAATGATGGGATTTTCAGATAAATATCAATGGAAGATCATACCCAAAGTTCCCATATATATATTTATTTATTTATACGAGAAAGGCTCTCCCTAAGCTGCAGCTTATGTTACCCCAAGTTGAAACAGTACCGATCCTACAAACCAAAGTCGACTATCTCTGTTTTTGGCCCGATTGAACTGAAAAATTCAGTTCTAATTGGATTTAACTAAATTCTGGAGACGATGATTTGAGATAGTTTACGATGGAGAGGATTTTGGAGACTGTTTCAGCTTAGGAGAGCCCCCCACTCTCTATATATATACATATACATACACACATAAATATATATATATAGGTAATATTTTGGTAAGAATTAGTTCTCACATATTATATGAGAACTTTTTGTGGGGCCCACAATGGGGATAGGACCAGTGGGGACGGAAAGATCTATGTGAGACCACCCCAAGTATCAAGTTTGACCCCTAACCCATGCTCCTAACTATTAATTAGTATGGCTCAATAGAAATTAGTAAGTCTTGGTTAACCGGGCCCCTGGATTACCCAAGTTGTACAGTGATTAGAAGTAGGGTTTGTGTGTAATAGGGTTTGAGGTTGATCTTATAAATAGAGACCTAGAGTCTCTAGGATGTATAAGCTCTTCTGATTGCATAGTGATTGATCTATTCCCGTGGACGTAGGCCAAAAGTCGAACCACATAAATCTATTGTCTTCTTGTGCGTGATTGATCTCTTCTCGTAAGTCCTAGATCATAACACTAACCCCTTCATCTGTGGTCCACAAGTTTAATGGCTTCATATTCAAAAAAATATCCAACCTTCGATCCAACGGTTCAGTCCATTCGGATGTGTGTCAATCCTTGGAATTAATGACTTTATATGTGACTTGATACTAAGGAAGGAGAAAGAGATATATTCAAGCTTGCTAAAGCCAGAGATAAGCGGACGAAGGACTTAAACCAAGTTAAATACATTAAGGATGAGGTTGAAAAAGTATTAGTAAAGGAAGAGGAGATGAAGGAGCGTTGGAAGAGCTACTTCTACAAGTTATTTAACGAAAGCAGTAGTAGTGATATACAATTGGGGCAGCTTACCATTTCTAGGGAAGAATCGAATCATATGTTCTATAGGAGAATTAGTAGGGAAGAAGTTAAAGAAGTATTGAAAAGGATGAAGAATAGAAAAGCGGTTGGGCCAGATGGTATCCCTATTGAGGTATGGAGGTGCTTGAGGGAGGATGGCATAAGTTGGTTGACAAAGCTTTTTAATGTGGTGCTAAAGAGCAAGAAGATGCCTGATGCATGGAGGAAAAGTATTCTTATACTCATATACAAGAACAAATGAGATATTTAGAATTGTGCGAATTACCGCTGGCTTAAATTGATGAGCCATACGATGAAATTATGGGAGAGAGTTATTGAGAGAAGACTAATAATAACAACAAACGTTTCAGAGAATCAATTTGGTTTCATGCCTGGGAGATCAACCATGGAAGCTATCTTTCTCCTGAGAAGGTTAATGGAACAGTATAGAGAAGGTCAGAGAGATTTACACATGGTGTTCATTGACTTGGAAAAGAAAAGATTGTGTGTTGCATATATTGAGGCAATAAAGGATATGTATGATAGAGTCGTGACATTTATAAGGACGACTGGCGGAGAGATTAAAGAGTTTATTATCACGATTGGTCTATACCAAGGTTCGGCGTTAACCCCGTACTTGTTTGCCCTAGTTATGGATGAGATTACAAGACATATCCAGGATGATGTGCCGTGGTGTATGCTATTTGCAGATGACATTGTTTTAGTGGATGAGACGAGAGAATGAGTGAATGCTAAGCTAGAATTGTGGCGAAAAAACGTTAGAGACTAAATGGTTTAGGCTAAATCGATGCAAGACGGAATATATGGAATGCAAGTTTAGTCAAAGTAGGACACTTGGTAATATAGAAGTAAGTTTGGGCACACAAAATATTGTAGAGAAAGAAAACTTTAGGTACCTTAGATCTATGGTGCAACAGGATGGAGGGATTGATATTGATATAAGTCACAGGATTCAGGCCGGGTGGACCAAATGGAGGAGTGCTTCGGGTGTCTTGTGTGAGCGGAAAGTCCCCCTTAAGGTTAAAGGAAAGTATTATAATGTGGCGGTACGTCTAACGTTGTTATATGGATCAGAGTGTTGGGCAGTAAAGCATAATCTTGTTAAGAAGATGGAAGTTTCGGAGATGAGAATGCTAAGATGGATGTGCGGGATCACAAGGCGAGATAGGATTATGAACGAGGAGATTAGGGGCAAAGTAGGATTGACACCTATTGAAGATAAAATGAGAGAAAATTGACTGAGATGGTTGGGCCATGTTAGAAGGCGTCCAACGGAGGCACCTGTTAAAAGGTGTGAAAGCATGGAGATTGCTAGGAGTAGGAGAGGGAGAGGGAGACCTAAAAGAAGTTGGAAAGAAACTATTAAACATGACATTGCCTACATGAATCTAATTGATGACATGACCCTAAACAGATTTGATTGGCGTCGTCAAATTCATATAGCCGACTCCACCTAGTGGAAAAATGCTTGGTTTAGTTTGGTTTGGTTTGGTTTAGGGGGTTCCTTATTGGTTGCTAGGTTTGGACGGGTTGCTAGTTGGGGCCCGCAAAAAAGTTCTCATATAATATATGAGAACTAGTTCTCGTTTGAATATTTCCCTATATATATTATGTATATGTATGTATATTTATAAATATGTATCGTGTGTGTGTATGTATGTATGTACACACACACGTGTACACACACACACACACATATATATACATACACACACGGATATATACACACACACACACGTCAATAAGCATTTGAATGGGCCCATCTTCATATTGATTATGTGTCTCTACATGCGATGCAATCCCTTGGATTTTTTTTTAAAGATTTTCATGAAATAATTAAGCTTATAATCTTATTAGACGGTTATATGAAGAAGAATAATGAAACTATGTGTAAGTTGTTTGTACATTTTTTTATGAAAATTCTACCAATTAATGATATTGTTTGGTTGACTCGTCAATTGAGGTTGACAATATCGTCAGTTCCTTGTATTCAAAACCTCAACGGGAAACATCAGTTTTCAAAGTGGATACTACTTTTTCTCCTCTTCTCCTTTCTTTTCTTTTCATTTATCTTTTCAAGCGGCCTCTTTTCAAGCCATACAAATAACTGATCATATATACCAAAAAAAAGTGATCATATAAAACTTTGACGAGTTAGACCCACAAAATCCTTGGTTTAAGCGATTTAATAGTGCTTTGGGTCTATCTTTAGAGGCTAAGGAAATCAACTTGAAAAACCCATTTATGTTCTTATACAGAGCTTTGGCTCTATGTTTAGAGGCTAAGGAAATCAACTTGAAAAACCCCATTTATGTTCTTATCAAGATGACATGGGTTAGACCCACAATCCTTTATTTGTGGGGTTAACGAGAATGTGCCTTTTGGAGGATAATTTTTTTTTTAGCAGTGCAGTTTCGAACCTACAACCTCCGAGTGCAAACCGTGGTTCAAGATCAATTAAGCTATCCTTTGGAGTTTTTTGGAGGACAATTTAAATGCAAAGGAGGGTGTTCTGTACTTGACAATGACCAGGCAATACAAAATCCTCATTCATCTGTAATTCACCTTTTTGTCTTCACTTCTATCCACTTACTCAACCACTTGAACATTAATGAAATCCAAACCAACACCTCAAAATTTACTCGGCCAAAGACTCATACAAGTGAAACCTGCAAGACCCAATCCGAGCACTAAACTTACCCATCTCTATTACATTAGCAACCACTTTTGAACCTATTTGAACCCAATGACCAAAACGATAATACCCATCTTCACAGCCTAGCCCACTCCACACTCAACAACATAACTTTACATCTTCCTTTACCCCATGCCAAACATCCAAAACCAAACATTATATATATTAGGTGGGCTGTGGAGGGTGCCACATCAGCCCTTAGAAATCTCTCATTTCAAAGAAATACAAAAGAAAAAAATATACAGCCCAACAAATTTCCTTAAATATCCTCCATTGAAATCTCAACCCATACAGATTTTCTTAAATCTCCTCCCTTAATCCTACGTTTAGTTTTACATAGTTTGTAATCCCTTTCCATCTTTTGTCATTGTTCTCTAAACTAAATTCCTCAAATCTCCTAAAATCTCTCCATCCCCTCCAATCTTCCCTAAAAAACCTCTTCACGTCTTCCTTTCTAAAAAATCACTAGAAAAGACTCCAGTTTTGATTAAGAGGAACAACAAGATATGTGAATTATTCACCCAAGTTCAGCGTATGACCTCTCATGTCAATTGATCTGGGGTGGGCTACAGCTCAAAGTATTGATCATAGGACATATGTTGATTGATGGCTTTTTGAGATAAAATTTAGGATGCCCAAAACACAAGATAGTCTTAAATCTCAAATAAAATTCATTGATACACAATGAGAATGAGATAGCTGTTGGCCATGGACAGATGGTAAAGGTGGCCCACATCCATTGTTGTTGCTAGATCTGTGACTATGTTTCATGGATAATATGTTATCTCATTTATTGCAGAATGACATCATTAGATAACAAAGCATGAATGTCCAAACGTAGATTAAGTCCAACGTATTTGATGTCTTCATTTTTAATTATTTATGACATAAATCGTATGTTTTCAATTATTTTATATCTTAATGCAAACAAATAGACCCTTAAAAAACTAATTGTTGAAATTCATACAAATATAGAAACGTCAAAAGAAGGATGGTGACCCTCCCATTATTAGAGTTGAAGTGTGGATTGAAGCCCATACAAGAAATGATGGTTCTGTCCCCAACAGTGTGTCTACGCATGGTGAGTTCATAATTTTACACTTATGTTCATGAACTATAAAAAGTAATTTAAAAGACTTACATGTATGGTTGAATAACTTGGCAGGGAAGACTAAAGGAATTACTTGTATGGTTTGTGACAGTTAATTGTCAAGGTAAATCTCGATTGGAACTCTTCTCTTTTTATTAAATATTTTAAATAGCATTAGATTTTTTTTTCTACATGTATTGAAAATATAACATGTGTTGTGAAACATTATTACAGAAACCAATAGATCCAAAATCCCAAAGAAGCACATCAGTTCCACTGAAGATGCCAAGATCAATTGTAGCTTCCAATCCAATAAAGAAAGATCAATCTTCAATGAGATGGCAATCGTGCAAACTATTATCTTGGCATAATGAAGTCATCGCGCATAGAAGAGCTATATGGGAAAGGAACCCCAACAGATTCATTGCAAATCTCTTGCGAAAAATGCATATAAGGTTATGGTTGATATTGTTGACAAAGGAGACATCGAATTATTTCAACTAGATGGTTATCATTCACCAGATGGTTATCATTCAACTTTAGGTGAAATTGGAAAGGGGTCATTGTAGCATAGCCTATGAGCTTTACTTTGTTCACCGATTTGTTATTTCTTGTAAAGAACAACTTATTAAACTTTTATGATGGTTTATGATTATTTATATCTTTTGTTAGAACAGTAGGACAGTACATGGAATTAATTGTCTTTTTAAGTATCTTGGTTTTTCTTTATTTCAATGTATAAATGTCTTCAAAGGAGCTCTCATGTTGATTCATTGCAAATTAATTTTTATATATATGCATGTGTGTGTGTGTATACACACACTTATGAATGTTATTACAGGTTCTCTTACAAGCTTTTAAGTTTATATTTATTTTTTTAAAAACAATAGTCATAATATTAGAAATGGCTTTAAATTGTACTATTATACTAATTATCAACAGATTCTGGAACGGTTTAGACATGTTCCGACAATAAAAATTTAGGAACGGTTCAACATTGTGCATAAAAATGTACTTAGGAACGGTTTAGCATCGTTCTAAAAATATGAATTTGGAACAGGTTGAGATCGTCCCAAAAAAAAAAGTATTTAGGAACGATTTGGCATCGTTCCAAAAATATAATTTTGGAACGAGTTGAAATCGTTCTAAAAAATAAATTTAGGAACTGTTCAGACCCGTTTCATAATAATATTAAAGAATCATTATGGATCGTTCCAAAGTATTAGGAACACCCCTATTTAGAACAAACCAAAATTGTTCCTTAATCCATTAGAAACAGTTCGAAACCGTTCTTAATAGCGATTTTGGGGTTTCAGGGGTAGGGGGTGTTGCACTCAGCTTTACCAAGATGGGAAAGTGAGGAGAGGAGGGTTAAGTTGCTTGTTTGTTTGGAATAATTGTGAGAATTATTGTTTTGGAGAATCTAGAGAATTTCAAATGCTGCCCTTAAAGTAGAATTTTAAATGCTGAAACTCCCCTCTAGCATTTGGAATTATGGAATTCTAAAAATTCATAACGCAAGAGGTGCATTTTCAAGTTATTTGAAATTCTGAATTCTTCCATCAATAGAGCATTTGGAATGCCCAGAGGACAAGATGTCACATCATGTCATAAATCCCTAGCAGGCCCAATTCCTTGTCAGAAATGCCTCTAACCAAAAATCTTACAATCAAGTGGGAGTAAACAAAGTATTACTTCAGTCAAATGATTCTAACCTTAAATAATTTTTACACTAAAACTGTGATTTAATTGTAGCTCGACGCCCCAATCAAAATTCAATGGAGAAAAAAATGTGAATGGATGAGTATCAAATTGTATATAGAACTTATATGGATGTGTGAATGCATTGGATCAATTGCTAGTAGACTATGGCAGAGGATTTTTATAGATTTTTTCTCTCTGCCAATTAAGTTGTGTGATGTTTTCGGGTATCATTGTAAAAATCATGGAAAATGGATTAATTTTTAAATAAATAAATACAAAATAAGCATAAAATGCTGATAAAATAATTTATGTAGGTTTGGATGCCATACCAGTAAGGTAAAAGTAATCTGCCAAATCATTCCAATGGTAAAAAATTGTAACTCGACACTTTGGATGGAATTTTAGTAAGGAAGGATAGGTGTCGCTACTTTCACCCCATGTACAAGAACGGCTCATTACCCGAGTGGTAAGGAGCGTCAGTTCTTACCTGGTTGCCTAGGGTTCGAAGGCCGGATACGTCACCTCTTCCCTCTATTGCGGGCTCCTTTTTCCACTTGTGTGGGCTTTCTTCCGCTTGGTAGGCTTCCTTCCTGCTTGAGTGGCCTACCTTCCCATGTATACACGGGCTCTCTCTTAGGTCCCAACCCCTTTTGTTGGGGTACCAAAAATATAGTAACAAGAAGAATGAAGTTGTATGATAGGAGAGATTCTTTATTTTTAATTTTTCTTTACTAGATTTCTGAAAGAATTTGATGTATTGGGGAATTCTTGATATGATGAGGTGGCTTCTTCCTAACATCTGCAAATGTCGTAGTACTTTACGAACATTTCAAAATTCCAACCAACTAAAAGATCTTAAATGACATTTGAGATTCCAATACCTTTAATAAAGAATTTCTAAATGCCTAAATGTAAGGGATGATTCAGAAATTTCACCATGTCTAAAAATTTTAAAATTAACCGCACAGGTAGAATTTCTGACAAAAAATTGTTACGTTGGCTTGTTTGGTGGCATTTGTAAATATCATGTTTTTTCATTTTAATTTTTAAGAACTTCAAAATTTTAGCCTCTGTAATTTTTTCTAACTTCTTGAGTTACATTGGAGGTTGGAACTGACTCATTATCACTCACACAAAGTTCCAATAACCCTGTGAATCGAACAACGTGGCCACGCCCAAAGGGAGAGAACGGATTCCCTGTTCGGACAAACAGGGAGTAACACGTGGGGGGGGAGGGGGGGAGAGAAACCTTATGTGTCTTTCTATGTTTGGACCAAACAGGGTTTCATGTTTGATCCAAACAGGGGATCTGGTTCTCCCAAAGCCTTTCACTCCAAAGTGATTAAAGACACTATTGACAGGGGAATACTACCGTCATTGATTGATGGAATTTGTTTTTCAGTCAATATAAATGTGAAAGATCTTCAGCTATACACATGACAGTGATAGCGGCCCGGGTGATCATTCTGACCTCTTGGCCAATGGTCCACAAGTTGATCCAGCAACCATTATGATGGATGTAATAACCCGAGGTCCCTATTTTATGGTCCACTCGAATGGATTATTACGTGAGTGCTGCTAAGTCATTAGCAAACTAAGCTGAAGGGTGCATGAGCTAGGAAGAGATTCAATTGAGAAAGAAATAAACAAGTTCGATTAGCTTGCAGTGCACTCTTGTACTAAAAAATTATTGATTTAATTGTTTGTTTTTCCATATGATTAAAGGAAGATGCTACTGTGCATCTAGCGAGGCAACATGAGGGCACACTTGACCATTGATCCGAATGGACTATCTCAATATGGTGGGGTGGGTTTAGATCCACCCGAACATGACCCGATTGCTATTTACATTGCCCTATATCCACCCAATCCCGTTGCAGGTTTTATGGTTGTCATACAAAACCCTCACCCCCATGACATTCCACAGTCGTGTTAGGGTGAAGGTATAAAACGGGATGTGCCGGATTGGCACGACCCATCTAGTGCTCAGCCAATCCGTGCCTGAGCTGTGTGGTGCCATGCCCAGGTTGGTCAGGGCTTGGCCCAACACGGCCCAAAGGCAAGAGCCGGGTCGTGTCGTGCTAGGCCATGCCCTCCATGAGGCGGGCTGGACCGTGCTGGTCTACGGCCCTTTCTCTATAAATGTCTAAATTTATATTTAATGCTATATGTGGATTAGAAAGAATATCTTCCCAATGCTCCACCTTTAATGGTAATTAATAACTCAATTGGGTTAGCGGAAAGAGTAGCTTCTTAATGCTAATACTCATTTAAGTAAGGGTAATTATGACATTGATTACTATGTTGGAAAAGATTATTTGCATCTAGTATCCATATGAATTAATGTGGGATTCGGCGACGGGTCCCTAAACATTTCACTTTATTGCCTTAGGTCCACAATCTTTTCTTATAGTGTCATAGGTCCTTTTTCCACATTTGGAGACCTAAAATGTCTAATTTACCCTTTCTTCAAATCATATCCCATGATTAGTGGGATAACCATTAATAATGGTCAACTACCCTTAAATTAGGCACGATTAATAAAATTCCACTAATGAGATTTTCAAATAAATTTAAAAAAAACACAAATAAATTTCAAAAAACAGGAAACAAATTTCAAATAAATTTCTAAAAACGAAATAAATTTAAAAAATGCAAATAAAATTCAAAAGAATGCAAATAAATCTCAAAAAACGAAATGAATTTAAAAAACCCAAATAAATCTCAAAAGAAAGCAAATAAATTTCAAAAAATGAAATAATTTAAAAAAAACACAATAAATTTAAAAAAAAGCAATAAATTTAAAAAGAACACAGATAAATTGAAAAAGACACAAATAAATTTCAAAAAATATAAATAAACTTCAAAAGATGAAAATCAATTTCAAAAGATCCAAATACATTTCAAAAGACCCAAACAAATTTTTAAAAAATATATAAATAAATTTCAAAAGGCTCAAATAAATTTCAAAAGAAGTAAATAAAATTAAAAAAACGTATATAAATTTAAAAAAAAAACGCAAATACATTTGCCAAAATTAAGACACCGCCGGATTTCCAAATTAGTGAATAATGTGGCAAAAAACTAAAGTCTTTTTGTCAAAACTTAGTTAAATTTATTTCGAAAAATACAAATAAATTTCAAAAGACACAAATAAAATTCAAAAACACAAATAAATCTGTCAAAAACTCATATAGACTTGTTTATAACTCAGATAGATTTGTTTCAGAACTTAGATAAATAGCCTAAAACTCGGATAAATTTGTCCAAAACTCAGATAAATTCATCCAGAACTCAGATAAATTCATCCAGAATTCAAACAGATCTGTCCAGAACTCAGATAAATTCATCCAGAACTCAAACAGATCTGTCCAGAACTCAGATAAATTCATCCAGAACTCAGATAAATTTGTGTTAAAAGTCATATAAATAGTCAAAAACTCAGATAGATTTTGTCCAAAACACAAATAAATTTGACAAAAAATACAAAACTTTGATAAATTTGTTGAATCTTTAGATCGTTAAAATATTACGAAAACAGTTTCAGCCATTGATTTGGTCAAATATGCCTTTGACTGTACCGTACTAACGTGTTGCTGACATCAGCGACTATACCAGCGCCTCCCTTTTGGTTCTGGGCTATTGCACAACGGGTTGGGCCGGCCTGGACAAGGCCCAACCCGAAACTCCCTTCTTCTTCGTTCTTCTGTTCTGGTTCAAAAACCAGAACTAACTTCTTCTTCCTTCCTCGCTTCGGCCACGGCAGTGGCTGCGGCTCTTCTCCGGTCACACACATGGGCTACTCCGGCGAAGAGAATCTCCGGCATTTATTCACGGCGAGGTGGGGCCCAGCCCAAAAACAGAACCCAAATCGAAGCTTGGCTGCAATTTTTCCTCTCCAAACCCTTCTCCCTCTGGTCAGCGACGGCGACGCGTGGTTCCGGTGGCAGTAGGTGACACCAGATCTTCCAATCAACTCCGGCGATACGCAACTCGTGTGGACCACCTAGTGATCGTCTCTCTCTAACTCCGGTTTCCTACTTCTTCCTTTCCAGATCTGCGATCTGTCACGCCTTCTAAGATCCCCTCCGGTCTTCTTCTTCTTCAGTCATGGCAGCAAAGTTGCTTCTTCTTCTTCGATCGACGGCAGCGGCGTTCCACAAAGCTTCTTCTCCGATCGAACTTCTTCTCCGATATTCTTCTCTGACGATCATGATCCACCAGCACATCTATTCGCACAGCAGCAACGTTCACACGAAGGAGGAAGAGGGATAATGCAAAATGAAAAGGAGGGATAATCCAAAATTTAAAATTTAAATTTCAAAATTTCATTCCTAAAATGGTTGAAAGGGTAAATCAGTCATGTAAATTGTATCCAAGGACCTCTGGCTGCAAACACTCTGGTTGCTTGGACTAGAGCTCTTAAAAAGAATTTGCCTGGACTGGAGGCTGGATAGATTCGATTCTAGGGACCTTTCGCTAATTACCTCTTAATGTTAATACTCATAAGTTAATAACCATATGTATTAATACCATATTGGGAAAGACAATTTCCACTATCCCATCCTAACCTATTCTGAGGCCCACAATCCATTGACCGGGCCACCAGGCTCAACACGGCCAGTGCCTGGGATGGGCTGGTCAACGTGTTGTGGCTTGCTGGGCCGGGGAGGCCTAGCCCATTTTAAACCTCCAGGTTAGGATAGCATTTGGGAAATCATGCCCAATCTGAGTCCTAACACACTACCAAACCCGCCATTGTCATCCCCACATCCAGACCCACACCAACTATATGTCATCATATCGCATAGGTGTGCCCCGAGAAAAATTGGATTAGACTATCGGACCGAGGTGGTTTAACCTTGTGGGTCATGTATCAAGTGGTTGAGTGTATCAAATTGGCTTGAAATTTGATATTTGGGTCCTGCTCACAGGCATGTTTAGTCTGTACGGCCCTAGGTGGACCTGGCAGCGTTTGTCTCCCACGGCAAGTTGAACAAGGGCATCTTACATGATTAAATGAATAAATTAAACAAATAGTCTACATAGACAAACTATTTGGTTAGAATTTTGGACAAACCCCTAGATATCCCTTGAATATGAAGGGATATCTAGGGGTTTGTCCAAAATTCTGGCCAAATAGTTTGTCCATATAGCACTACTGTAACTTAAACATGATCAATGGCAAGTTGATTCCATTTTTAGTGCCACATAGAAAGTCCAGACTGATCTAATTTATCAATGAAGTCGACCCTCCATTGATAATCTCAAGTTGTTCCCACCACATTCTCATTGTCTTACATTGCACTCCTACAATTTTTTCTCTAGTCATAATTAGATTGATCACATTTAAAGGTTGGAATATCCAATCAAACGAGGTTAACACCCGATAAGATTTAGATTCTTCACGAAATCTAAGTCTACTCTACATGTGCAAGGCAAGAAATGATGAAAAGCAAACAAACATATAAAAGAGCTTATGAGGTGAGGTGTAAGAATCCATTTCAGTACCTTTAAGATGGAAACAATCAGCAACTGAAATCTTCTCGATCTAACTCAGGAACAATCACAAGAGTCCTTCCATGGAATTAGAACATCACCCATTAGTAAAAGAAAACATATATTTCTTTTCAGTAGAGGAATAAGAGAATAAAGATGCAAAGAAATGAAGAGATACCAAAAAGAAGAAGAAGAAAGATGAGGAATTTCCAACTGAGAGGAAGAAGAGAGATCAGAAAGAGCCAAGTCTTCGTTTCCAGTATGAAAAGGAGAGGTAGGTATTTATACTCAACAAACGTCCTGACGTCCAAATGTCAAGGTGAAGTGGCAACTGCGAGTCCGGATCCACTAGGCTTTACTCCAGTTAAAATTAAATCTTGAGTTTTTTTTTATTCTTTCATTAAGGAGTTTTTTTTTTTTTTTTTTTTTTTTTGTTTTATTTTTTTTATTGAAAGGTTCGCAGTGGCGCCATTCTTTCTCTTTAAAGTTGAGTTGGGAACAAAAAAAACTCAATTCTGGCCTTAGAAGAAGACACGTCAGTTTCTTAAGACTCATTTGTGCATGTGTCTCTTGAATGTGTCTTTCTAAAAACACATATGTTCCTTTTCAATAAAATGTTCCCTTTTTTTGGCCCATTTGTGAAAGTCTCTTGAACGTATAATTTTAAACATAGATATGTGCCTTTCCAATAAAATGTGTCTCTTGGGCCCATTTGTGTGAATGTGGTCCAATTCTAAGGTATGCTTTCCAACTCTTTAAATAAATGTGATTTTTAAAGTTTCATGAAAGCCCCGGCAATGCAGTGTTAAATATCATTCCAAAGAAATAATTAATAAATGTTAATATTTAAATTAATTATCAACTCGGAAAAAAGGAATAAAATCTTTCAATTAATATTCAATAAAAATGAGAAAGCTATGAAAGGTGCACAGTTAAGTCCTGTATAAATTGATTTAAAAGTTAAAACTAATATCTAAAATAAATAACAATTAATAATAAGTTTAAGGCACACCAAAAATTTGTTTAGCTCACGTCAAATACTAATTTTATTCAATAACCCAAAAGGCAAACACAAAATTAAAGAGAATTTAGAAATATGGAATTTCCCTTCAAACCAAAGTAAAAATAAATGAGAAGAAAATACTCTTAGACAATGTGCTTCTGATATAAGAACTTGAAAATCACCTTAATTTCTAAAATATGCTACATTTTTGCTCATATTGAATACTATATAAAAACTTTAAAAATCACCTTTATTTATAGAGTTGGAACGCATCACTTAGAATTGGATCGCGTCCACACAAATGGGCCAAAGAGACATATTTTATTAAAAAGGCACATATGTATTTTTAAAATTGAACATTCACAAATGGGCCTCAAGAAGAGGCACATTTTATTGAAAAGATACATATGTATTTTTAGAAAGACACATTCAAGAGATAGATTCACAAATGGCCCTCAAGAAGCCGAAGTGGCTTCTCCTACGGCTAGAAGCCTAGAACTAAGATTTTTTTTCCCCAGTTTTTTTCCTAACCGTTATCTAACTTTAAAGATAAAGAATTAGGAAGAGAAATGGAGAAGAGGAGAGGAAAACATTCCCCAAAGTCGGCTAAATTATTATAACTCAATTCCAACAGATATTAAAATTGACTAAAAATATAGTAGGTAGATGCTCCTATGAGAGATATCTCTCACCTTACTATGAGAAATAAGGTAGGGGCCCTCACTTTTAAGTTGTTGTCATTGGATATGAATGTAAGGGCCCCCACCTTTCCTCTCATAATAAAATGAGAGCATCTAATAGGAGCATCTCGCAATATAGTATATGTCCTATGTGCTATAGAAACTTTATGTTCTAGATGAAATGACTTGCAGTGAGTAATTCGATCATGATCCATTTGAAGACATTGAAGTAGAGTATATGCAAATGTAAATAAAAAACAATTTCATATTATAAGCACATTGTCTAAGAGCATTTTCTTCTCATTTATTTCTACCTTGGTTTGTTCGGCAATTCCATATTTCTAAATTCTCTTTAATTTTGTGTGTGCCTCTTGGGTTATTGAATAAAATTAGTATTTGATGTGAGCTAAACTAATTTTTGCTGTGCCTTAGCCTTATTATTAATTGCTATTTATTTTAGATATTAGTTTCAGCTTATAAATCAATTTATATGCAGGACTTAACTGTGTATCGCACATGGCTTTCTCAATAATATTAATAATTTTATCCATTTTTTTTTTGAGTTGATAATTAATTTAAATATTAAATATTTATTAACTATTTCATTTGAATAATATTTCATGCTAGGGCATTTTTGTTTATGAGGAGATTAAATAAGGATCGACGGTTACATCTTTTATCTCAAATCTGTTTGGAAACAAGGGAAAAGCAGAAGTAAAGGAGAAGGCAACGGTCACATCTACTCATGAGCAGTCCAATGTTCACAGTGTTCACAGAGATGTGAAAAGTCGCTCTAGAGCCTTGGAGAGTAGAAATTTTGACTCCTCAGCAGTCCAATCATCTGTAAAGAAGCCATCAGCCAAACTTTCATTTTGGAAAAGTCCAACTTTTATTTTAACTCTGCTCTACCTTTCCGAAACACTTACTGGAAAATGTCAAACTTTCGACCTTAAATCCCCACTTTATTCCAACTTTTCTCTGATTTATTCCAACTTTTCTCTAATTTGACCGTCTACTTTATTCTATTTTACAAACAAACGAGCCTAATTAGGGTCACTTGTCGCCATCGATTTCCACATCAAATAGACAGATTAGAGATATTTTTCTAAACGTTCTTTATACTGTTCCACGTTGCGATATCAAAAGATCTTTTTGGGATATCGAAAGACTTTTATTTAATTTTGCGATACCAAATAAAAATGCATTTTTTCTTTAGATTTCAATTCCCGTTTTCAATAATCCAAAAATAGATTTTACAACACTGCAATAAAGTTTTGCAATATAGCAAATATGGAGGACTTAGAAGGCTTGGGGAAATATCTCGCCTTTGGTCACACATGCAAAAATGAAGCAGTACAAAGAATGTCTAGAAAATTATAATGTCTTCTGTCACCAGGTGCAGAAATCAGTGGCTAATGGTGACCATAGAGAAGAAATCATATTGAAATATAAACCGTTCAAAATAATTGTCCACCAGATATGTGGGGCATGTTCAAATTTTACGTCTTTATTTCACTATTGAACTAACAGTTTTTTTTTTTTTTTTTTTTACAAATCAACCTAAAAGTAGAATAAGCTGGATTGATGTAAAATTTGTGAATACCCAATATGATTGGATGGATTTTATTTTTAAAATATTTTGAATTCCAATAGATGAGCTTTACTCCGGAGTTCCACTCTTTTAACTCAAGATTAAAAAAAAAATAAAATAATAATAATAATAATAATAAAGCCAAGTGGATACAAATTTGTTGTACGAGGGGATTGTTTTTTAACCTCCCAGTGGGGCCAGAGGACTCATGAGAGGCCGGATAAGAGGCGGGCGTGAAACTCCCAATGTGCTGGGGGTGACGACATCCAGACAAGTCAGGTAACGAGTCGCTCAATGTAAGTTGGAAAGTTACTGTATGCTCCATGCAAGTAGTGAGTATATTATTAGTTGTGATATAAGGCCTAAAAGAAGAGATCAATCACATAAAAATAAGAGAAGAGATTTACGTGGTTCGGCTTTTGACCTATATCCACGGAGAAGACGGAAGAAGAGATGTACATCCTAGAAACTCTGGATCTCTATTTATAATATCAGTCTCAAATCCCATTACACCCAAATCCTACTTCTAATTACAGTACAACTTGGGCAATACAGGAGCTGGTTAACTAAGACTTATTAACTTTTATTGAGTCATACAAGTTAACATTCTTGAGTAACCATACCTTTGCAATCAATGTTTGAAGTAGGCTTGCCGGCTTGGTATGATGTTCACCTTAGAATTGATTAATATAATGGATTGTTATTTGGTTGTCAATGTTATAAAAATATGAAGCTTTATGCTGTTCTAAACGTTAATGCTTAGATTTTAAACTCTTAATTTTGCATGTGCAAAAATATATCTCTGTTGAACCTTATGCTTTTAAGGTCAAGCACCACAAGCAGCACCCGCCCAGGTCACACCTCCGCAGCAACACTTCCATGGCAGCAACAATTCTGCCGACAAGCAAAAGCAGAGTTTTTGCCCTCACTCAGGTTGATACTGCTTAGGAAACTACTAAACCAGACGATTGACTCATTGGATACAAACCCAGCAACAAGAAAAGAAAGAATACACTAAAGAATCTCGAACAAATTCCCACCAACCTCCCCTTTTTCAATGTACGGGCCAAAAGCAGCTTACCATAATCCCACCAAAAAAAAAGGGCAAACCAAAAGCCCACTCAACTCAACCCACTAAAGAATACATATAAAAACCACACTAGACTATTCCAAGGACGTAGAAATTCTTTAGCTTCCAATGCATGATGATCTTGTATGCTCCCAACCTGTCTGCACGCTTCCATTTCCTGGAAAGGCCACTCCACATGCATTTCCTAATAAATGGAAATGAGAGACAACAAACATGGTTCCTAAATGTCATAGAGATACTTTTGAAAGTGGACCATGTGGTCTGCTTGCAAACAAATGGCCAATGACAGGCTCCCATCATTGGTGGGGCTGGGGAGCACAAAACCCTGACCCTCATATGCAATCCAAGCGGGCCCCATGAACATGGGCCTGCCCCACCCAAAATCCGCATCATAGATCGGGAGACGGGTCCAGCTCACGATCGCGATGTTGGGGCATCTGAATGTATGGGCCCCACGGACAAGCGGAGTAAGATCAGTCTGCATCTCAAGGTAATCTATCGCGGATCGTAGATAATCATCATCCATCCGCACCAATGTGTCATGGATCCGGCCCGCCCCAAAATTGAATGGGTTGGATATGACCTTGCCGGCTACCTCAATGGTAGTTGTGGTGAAGATCGCGTTGCCGAAGTAACCCGACGGTAGGGGAGGGCGGAGGCGGGTCCGGCTATCAATGGCGATGTACATCTTGGTGGGTTGATCATCGGGTAGTCCGCGGGCCTTGCAAGCGCAACGCCACAAGTGGCCCGCCAGCATTTCAAAGGAGGTGTAGGTGCGGTCATTGTTTGGCCCAACCTTGGATTTGGACTTGAGTGTGTTGAGATGATCGCGGGTGATCTTAAAGATCGCAATGGACGCACAGGATTGGGTTTCTTGGGAATGGACCTGGGCCTTCATTGGGGACAAGATTTGGTACTCAATGTGGGGATACTTGGGGCTGGGTGGGTCCCGGGCACGCACGAGGGTGCGGTCGATGAAGGGTGGGATGGTGATCAGATGGTGTCCACGCGCTATATCTGACCAGTAGTTGATAAAGTGGAGCGCAGAGGCCCCGTCGGCCATAGTATGCAGCATGCCCACGCCCAGTGAGACCCCTCCACATTTGAAATATGTCACCTGAAATTGAAAATTACAGTAGTAGCAGGAAAAAATGTTAAATGAGTAGTAATTCAAAGGAATGTAGAAATAATAGAATTCAAGTGTGTTTTACAGATCAATCTGAATTTACATATTCTTTTAGGAGTGAAATTTTCCAAGGACCAATACAGCAGCTATATAGCAAGGGACCATTTACTTCTGCAGTTTAAATTTTCTTTAGTAGAAGCCTTGAGAGCGTCCATACTAAAAGGCCATGTATAGACGCCGCACACAAAGGTTGACGATATAAACTACTACGAAAAAAAAGCTTGACAGTAAGAAAAATATATCAGCTTTGAATTGCAGTGCGCCCCCATCCCCAACCCCCCCCCATATCAATTCTTAAGGTTAGGTTGTTTGTTAAAAAGGTTGGTCGCCTGCACAAGAGGAGTGAAATAGAAAGAATGTATGAAAGGGAAAAAGTAAACCCCTAGAAGGTAGGAAATGGTTTGATGTAAACTCCTTTGCATATATCAAAGCTAGATTATCTCTTCGAGAGGGTGAAAATGAAAGCTAAAATCAAAAGAACAATATGGGATCGTGGGACAGAAACTCTTTAAGACAAAAAAGGAAATGGTTTCATGTGTGGAACTCTTTTAAGTGAGAATCCACTTCACCCCCTGTAATTAGGGTTATCAAAATCAAAAAGTCTACTTGGACAAACTTTTTTGGACAGAATCTTGGACAAATCCTATGGTATGGCTTGAATATCCCCTATCATATTCAAGTCATACCATAGGGTTTGTCCAAAATTCTGTCCAAAAAGTTTGTCCAAGTAGCATTACTCTATCAAAATAGGATCCAACGTACCCCTTAATAAGACCCATGTCCAAGTCCAACCAACAAAACCCGACCCGCAATAAATACAAGTCAAATCATAGGCCAGGAAAACCTGACTCGCGTGTATTTCACAACCATCATAATCCACATAAATGGATCGGGTTAAGGTCGACCTGCATATCTTACCTGTAGCACTAGCAGAGGGTGAGAGGAGATGTCTTTGGTGTAATCAACGGTCGGGATGAGCCGCTTGAACTCCATGGTTGGGGCAAAGTCGTCAAAGTCGTCTATGACCGCATTGATCTCAGCTTCAACGAAGAGGACACCCTTGCCATTGCAATCAATCTCAAACCGATCGTTGTTGTCTCTCTTCAGCCTCCCGGCCACTGGGTAGAAGGGCACCAAGGCCTTGCCCAATGCCTCCTTGAGTATCTGTGGGTCAAAGAAATTGGTGGAGTACTCACTGGGCCTGTAGAAGTAGACAGTGGGGGTGTGCGTTCTGGGCACCAGCAGGTCCAGGTTAGAGATCCACAGGCTGCACCTCGGAGTATCTTGAGCTGGGAGCACCATAGACGACTCCCTGACATTGATGATCATCTTCATGATTCCTGTGATTGATGGAGTTGATTAGTAATTGGCCCACTCTCAAGGTAGTCTCATGTTGGACCATTGGTTGGGCAGAATATGGATCCACTATATTTGAATATGAAAATATAAGGCTAGATCCTCTCAAGGCTTTGAAGCTCAAGAGATTCACGAGGCTCCTCAATTGGGCTGCCACTTATAAAATCTGAATCGCTCAAAATTAACTCCCTTCTTACGGGGCTCTCCGTAATAGGAATTCATCTCACTATAACAAATTGATAACTGTAAGACGATTGAGTTTTTTTTTTTTTTTTTTTATTAACATGTATTATAAGATATTAATCTGGCGCCATGGGTACATATAAAAATAAGGCATTTATTTTGAGGAGTTTAGATATATTTTTGTGTGTGTGTGCACGCCCAAAGAATCAGAAGAACGTGGATGGACAATACAAGGTAAAGGGCCATACATAATGCATTCCTAATGCCCGCAAAATGGATGTGTAATTTATTAACCATTCCTTTTAAAACTTCGAGGCATTAGTAAAGGCAAGCATAAATACTTTTTAATACTCCCCTTTAGGTGGAAAATGATTGGTGCACATTTCGAGCCACGCATATTTTATTCAATGCCTAGACATTCCTCATGAGACTCGAATTCACTACTAGTTGGCCTGATGCTATGAGATTATAGTAGGCATTTTTTTTTTCAATGCCCAGCCTTAATAAATGGTGAGATTATAGTAGGTAATATTTTGAGCAGATATTCACCTATAGATTGCCTTGAGATTGTGAAGGTAATGTTTTGAGATGACATTCGCCTACAGATTGCCTTGAAATTGTGTAGAGCAATGCTAAGTAAAAAATGTGTTATCTTAGGATCCCCATTGCTAATTAACCTCAGTAATGCAGCTAGACATTATTGAATAGTATTGCTTTTGGAGAATCCAAACTATAGACTTGGTATTTATGATTATTCCATGATTGTCATTGATCATAAATTGCTTACATCCATATGTGTTCGCGCATGGCTCGTATATGCATCTTTGTATTCTATTATTACTATATGAATCATGTTTTATTGATTTTGTTTTAAATCAGAAAAACTGCTCATTATGTTATTCAATTTGTTATGTTAAGTTTGTTTAGAGCAATTTTATTTTATGTACGGCCTCCTAGATAATATTACATTTTGATTCCTGAGTCTACACCACTGAGCTTCAATCCTACGTTTATCAAAATTAGATAGGTATGGACCTGTTGTACCAGCAACAGCCTAGTCCCTAGAGTAGTACTATGTCCTCTGGCACCATCCTAGTATATGTAAAATGGCCCCAAAAGTCTAATTGATAAATTTTTTGTCCAGAATTTTGGACAAACCCTATGGTATGCCTTGAATATCCCCTATGATATTCAAGGCATACCATAGGGTTTGTTCAAAATTCTATCCAAAATGTTTGTCCAAGTAGCACAACTCAAAATGGTCATACCATTATTGAATTCTCATATGGAATCTTGGGTACCACTGATCTATTATTTTGTGTTGACTCTCTCCGTGGTCAAACCACTTGCACGTTGGGAGAATTTATGACATGTGGCTGGCAATTTTGTAAGGACGTTTAGGGCCTTTTCATATACTAGAATTCCAAAAATTCTTATATGGAGAATTTTTGAATTACTTAACAAGTTGGAATTCCTAAATCTATCTAAGGGCATGAGCATTTTAGAATTCCATAAATATGCAAAGAAGGTGGAATTCTTGAATTCCTAAAGGCCAATTGCGATTTAACATGTGCTGGAATTCATAAATTCTTGTCAAAAAATAGGAAATTTGGAAATGTAAAGGGGCATCATGTCTCAAAAACTCCAACCACTAGAATTTTAGTTAGGAATTCTAGTAAAGAAACAGGCCCTTGGGGCCCGTTTAGATGTTTACAGATTTAAATATTAAAAGAATAAAATTGTATGAAATGGAATAATGCAATATTATAATAGTATAATATTTTTTCTATTTTTCAAATTTTTTAAAGAATATTACATATTTTAAATTGAGATGTTTGGAAGGTTCTATGATTATAGTAAGTTATATTTTCACAATAATTTTTTATTAAATATTTTAATTTATATGTAATTTACCACGTCTGGATTAAAAAAAGTAATGTGGTAAAGTAAAGTTAAACTGTCATAATTTTGTTGTAAGTTACTTTTCTTTTATCACATAAAATCATTGTAAAGTATAGTATATGAGAAGTCAATAAAAAAATCACTACTTTATAACTCTCTCTCCCACTTTGCTTTACTACATACTTCATCTGACCTTACTTTACCTCACTGTTCACCATGATATGACATCAATCTTTGTTTTACTTTACCACACCTGCAGGGGCGGACCTAGGTGCCCACCCCCCCACCCCGCCGCAAAAAAAAAAAAAAAAAAAAAAAAAAAAAAAAAAAAAAAATCCTAAAATTTATCTCAAAGCAATGCTTTGATCCCAGCATTTTGTGTGGATGGCCCCTCCATTGTTTAACTTCTTTTTTAACATGATTTTGATTTTTAGAAATAAGAAACAAAATTATTGCTGATTTTGGGAAAAAATCATAATGAAAAAAAGGAAAGAAAAAAAAAAGGAAAGGAAATGAAGGAAAGAGAAGAAATAAGGAATTTGATGGAGATTGGAAAAGAAATTCCTCAATTTTCATTCAAACCTGTTTACATCCGCCCTAAATCTTGTGATCGAAGAGAGGAAGAGAAGAAGTCACGTCTTTTTGTTGGAGATCTTGAAAGGAGTTGTATGTTGCAGGTTTGTGAAGATTGTGAGGTTTGAATAAAGAAGAAAGACGAAAAACGCACTTTCTCTTTTATAAGTGTTTTTTTTTCATTGCATAAATGTGTTGATTTTACTACATGCCATTATATATTTTCAATATTTGTGGCTTATATAACAAATATAATCCGCTTAAAATTAATGCCGATTTGTGTTCGATTATTACATTAATTTTTAGCTCAATCGGAGCTTTATTCATCATGGATAAGGAAATATAGTTGTTTTTTTGTTGTGTTATTATTAAGGAGATAAAAAGTAGTGAAACTATGCTTTGAATGGTTTAGATTTTACATATGGGATGTTATTATTACTTTTTTTTAGTTTTTAAATAATAAAATTTTAAATTGTAACTTACAAGTTACATGCATAAGTAAGGACCGGTACCCATCTTGTGCACTTTGCAAGAGAATGGAAGATGAGTTTCTTACAAATTATTTAATTTTATATATATATATATATATATATGAAAAAGAAATAAAGAAAAATTCAATATAGAAACAATAATTGATGATTTCAACTCATTGAAAGAACGTCGAGAACAACTTCAATAATTTCATTATTGCATATTTTCTTATTAGATTTCACGATTTTGTTAATTTTTTTTTTCTTTGGCCCCCCTAAACAAAATTTTGGTTCTGCCCTTGCACACCGTAAACAAGTCACTTTTTATTTATCATATAAAACTACGATAAAATGTGATAAAGTAAAGTAAAAAAAAATACTTTATCATTCCTTCCCACTTTATTTCTCCATATATTTTATCCCACCTTTTTGTGCTATGACATTTACTTTTACTTGATTTTGCCATATATGTAAACAAACACATCATGATGGATTTGGTGAACTAAAGTCTTTCCTTTGCTCTACCACTTTGTAATTGTTATTTTGAAAGATTCTTATCTTGTATAAAGTTTTCTACATGGGGGAGTTTTAAGAGAAAATATTGAGCTTTTTGAAAGAAAAGAATATTTTCTTCATATTTTTCTTGGGTTACGAAACACATAAGATTTTCTTCTATAAAAAATGAAAGATTATATTCTATAAAACATTATTATCTTGTGTTTTCTCGTGCAACCAAACCGGCCCACTGTTTTACATATATTCATGCATGATGATGCCTAGTTGTAAACTTTATTGTCATCTTAAGATCACTTATCTTTTCTCATTATTAAGGCATCATGTTTATGTACCATACTTGCTTACTTATTCAATTACCTGATGATGTTACATTTGGCGTTATCGATAATAATACTCATACCTCTACCCAAGAGACTAAAGTGGTTGTGAAGACTCCACACAGATGGAGTAAGTAGACATCTGATGATGTCATTTACAGAGGCTAAGCGGATCTCTTCACCTCTTATCTATCCTGTGAGATTGAATAATACCAACCCTAAGACTGAGATTGAATAATACCAACCCTAAGACTCCTTAAGAGTTAAGTGGACCACACACCAGGGTTAGCCTAGCCATCATTAAATATATATATACATATATATATATATAAAATAAGGCCCTCCAATCGGATAGTTGTGATCCACCGGTACCTACTGAATCACATTAGGGGATGTCCTCGTTTGGAAGGAACAATGGAAAACCAAAATATAGTGTAGGCTACATGAGTAATAATGATGAAAAGCATGCCAACATATAAACGAATTCATGAGGTGACTTATAAGAACACATTTGGGTATTTAAAAAAGAAAGAGGGAATTCATATATTTGTCTTCTTTAAATCCGATTTTCTCAATTTCATCACCGAAATTCTGAGAATGACACTAGAGTAGCTTGACTTCGGTTAGAGTTTTTTTTTATTAAAACCTTCTTGCCCCCAAATCTCGTGAAATCATGGGAACTACGTATGTCACAAACTAATTAATCCCTTGATATCATAGAATTGTCCAATGTTGTCATGACTTTTATGTAGTATTTTAGGAGAAAAAACCTTCAAATGTTAGAAGATGAGAAATGGTGGTTCGATGTGTATTTACTTTCCAAATAATATCATTTTCATGTGCTATAAAAATCAAACTTGCTTGCTGCTTCTAAAAAGTGTATGATACGGGAGTTAATAATTCCCAAGATATCATGGGATATCGTGCAAAAGAGCTTTAAAAAATATTGACCAGAGTCTGACTCAAGTGTCATTATTAGAATTTCAATAATGAAATTGGAAAACCCGAGTTTATGGAGGACTAATACGTCATAATCCAAAAATAAATAAAATGACTGTCATTTCAGTACCTTTTAGTTGGAAAAAATCAGCAACTGAAACCTTCTCGTTCTAGCAAAGGAACAATCACAGAATCCTAGCATGGAAATAGAACATCACCCATTAGTAAAAGAGAACATATACTTCTTTCAGTAGAGGAATAAGAGAATAAAGATGTAGAACAAATGATGAAATAGCAAAAAAAAAAAAAAAGATTAGGAATTTCCGACTGTGAGGAAGAGGACAGCACAATGAGCCGGGTCTTTCTTTTTGTAAGTTGTAAATAGAAGAGCCACATCTTTGTTCGCAGCATGGAGAGGAGGGGCAGGTATTTATACTCAACGAGCGTCCTCACTGTCGAGTTGCACTCTTTTAACCTCAAGGTTTCGGTAGATTTAATGCCAGAGAGGATCCAAATTTGATGAAAGAGTGGGGCTTTTCTTTTCACCAGCCAATGGGGCCAGAGTATGCATGAGTCATGTTGCAAACTTCCCCATTTGCCGGGCAGTGTGGAGGTTCAGACTTCAGAGGGCTCCGAGTCATCGGATACCATAACAAGTGCAAAAGCCAGTAAAGAAATTTAAATTAAATCACTTCTTATACAGACACCGTAGGTTCCATATCGATTAGATGTCCTTTCTTGGAAATGATCTCTAACTGTTAATAAATAAAATAAAACCCTTATATTGGTCTCTTAATAATAAATGATGATTCTTTTTAATAGAAACGATCTTTTAAGTTTTCATGGGGATTGTCGTCTGTTTGTAGATCTATCACTGTCGCTACCCGCTCTTCTCAAGTATGTCGGTGCTGGTAGTCCAATAAATTGGATCTGACACGGTCTCTTCCAGAAGATTTAATTGATGAAGATTTGACGAACATGACGAGATCGTAAGGCTTGAATAGATGGATGAAAGACAATGATGATTCTTTTCTTCATTGAAAAAGAAAAATTGACAGTAATAATTGCAGAAGCGGGATTATCATACCCGGCTTGATCGCAAGATGATCGCCGGGCCCCATGTTTGATTCTAAAAAGAAATTTAAAATAAATCATTTTACGTAAAGTCACCATAGGTTTTGTTCATATAGACTTTCCAATTTATGCCGGAGACATAAACTTATAAGATAATAATTTAAAATTCAAGCTCTTAATCTATCCCTAAAATTTCTAAGAACCTAAACTTAATCTTTAACAGCAGCCAGGACAACTAACTGTTGTCTTTCCCATGCAATTAATCTATATATTATTAGGGATAATTAATAAGAAGGGTTCCAATAAAGACCCAAAAGAGTTCTCCAAATCATGATATTCCAAATTCTGTCTTGTGTGCAATAATATTTTATATAACTTTTTTTTATTGGCACACGGCTTTTCCGCATAATCTTTTTCCAAACTCTTGCATTGTATTTTGTATACAAGTCGTGTGTACATGTGTGCAAACTACACATGCGCACCTACTATGATCACCATGTACATGTCGTGCACGTGTTTGTACACGAGATACACACGCATGTACGGAAAGAAAGAGTTGCACAAAAGTTACTACACCTACTATGATCAAGTTACTTTTCAATTTTCTTGACATGGTTTTAATGTTGGAATACTGTGGCTGGGACTTGAATTGTCTAGCTCAAAAATAATGATACGCAGAGAATTAATTTAATGACTAGCGAGAGTCATGTTCTCTTAAAAATATTTTAGGATTATTTAAAAATAGATCAAATATTTCAAATAATTATTTACAAACTGATGACTTCAAACCTCTAGTATTAATTACTTGTATTTACTTTGGCCGAATTCTTCCTAACTCGGTCTTTTATCAAAATGAGGTGACTCAGTAGAGTTAAGAGTCAAATCCATCAATTATCCTATACCTTCAATCTCACATCCATGTAACAGGAAGCTCGCTGAGTCACAAAACATCTATATTTCATTTTAGGATCGATCATATTATAATTTGCATCTCGTTTTCTTTTGTATTATTGAACATTATTTCAGATCGTAGGAAACACTAAAAATTTAAGCTACTAAATAATCAAGTGATTAAAGAGTAAAACATATTATACATTTTAAACTAATAATTAATCTATTAAATAATAAAGACATGTTATGCACTCAAAAAAAAATTAAGCTATTACATGATAAAAGAAAATTTGCATATTAAAATAAATTATTAAGTGATTAAATGGTAAAAGAATATGTTGTCTTGATTGATTTAGCAGGTCTTTTATGGCCCACAAAAAAAGATAGTTTAAATCAAATGACAGTGGCTGATGAAGGGATAAATGAGGACTAATGGGTCCCTCTTTGATCCAGCCTGTGGGTCATGAGAGAATTAGAGCCATGCAAAAGAGAGAAATAAAGGAAAGCTGTAAGAGGGGAGAGAAAAATCAAGAGATAAAAGTGGTTAAAAGAGTATACTGGTAACAAGGAAAAGGATCCCTGTTTCGAAACAGGGAACCCTGCCCAGGGGAGAGGACGTCAAATCATCTCCACCACGTGACACCCGGTACCAAATGATAGTACTTTTCAATAATGAATCCTCGGAATAGTTATTGTTCAGAGTAATGGAGCGTCAGAATAGTTACTTTTCAATAATGAAGCCGACAGCTACCTAGTGGTACAGGGCCTAGTAACAACTAATGCATTGTCCTCCCTGCCTCCTCTACTTTGACAGGGCGCGGGAATAATTGATGCCTTGTACCCTCTGCCTCCTCTACTTTGACCGGGGAGCCCTCCTATATAGAGCACGACATTGTTGCCGGTGTTTGGAATGATGCTAATGTTCTCGTCTAAATTTGAATGAGAACATTAGTGTCGGTCCAAAAACTGGTCCAATATTTTGTTCATTTAGAATTTTTTTGACAGGGTCAAGTTCGGCTGGTTCACGTGCACCGTAAAATAATAGAGTAGTTAAATCAAAAGGTGAAAAAAAGGGGAAGTAGTTTAGACTAAAAGCATCTTGTTTTGTCATTTTTTGCTTTTTTAAGTATATAATTTTTATCATTTTAGAATATTTTCTTAGACATGTTATACAATAAAAAGTAGGTTTTTGAGGATTTTACGAGAAAAATCTCGAAATATAGTTATTTATCTCGAAAAGTTCTTGTAAATTGTGTCGTACTGATGAGGTTCATCAAGCTAGGGGTATAATGGTTCGGTTAACCGGTCATTTTGGAAAAACCGTTAACTGAACCATAACCGCGGTTTTCTGTCTATTAAAACCGTAACCGTAGCCGTATCCACAAAAACTGTAGAAAATCGAACATTGGTTAACTGTATTAGACGGTTCGGTTACAGTTAATAACTGTGGAAAAATCTATTCATGCACTATTTTCACACTCAAGCGCAAACAAATTTGATCATAACAGGATTGAATTCCGGCCGTTGAACTGAAGTGAGCCTTCCACTGGGCCCAAACATGCAATACCTGCATTCTCAAGATCAGAGCAATGATCCTAATCATCTGATTGGTGGGGCAGAAGCAACCGCATTTGTCTGAACAACCTGACTGAAACTTGACGAGACCAAGTCCCAGGAGGCTCAAATCCATGGTTTGGCATCAAACACAGTATCAATCAACCAAAATAAATAATGCTGCAGCGGTAATCACCAAATCAAACGACAGAAATTCAATAGAAATGAAAATTGGCGTGGTAGTTCAAAGGTAACCATCAGTCAAACTCTAGTTCAGATCAAGAAATTAACAATTGAATTCACCAAGTTAATTTATTAAGACTTGGTGTTACCAATCAAAAAAGACCCTGTTCCCTTACTATTAAGTAGCAGTCCCTAGCTACTACCACCCAAAAAAGAGTTAACCTAATGGTAGAGGGTGAGCCCCGCAGCGGGTTGTTTTGTTACTTTTTTACATAAGTTAGGAAAATTTTCATCTAGGCACTTTATTTTTTTCTTTTATTAGTATAACGGTATGGTTAACCGCAGCGGTTAACCAAACCGTATTTTACGGTTAAGTTTGGTTAATAACCGTGAGTTAGCACGGAAAATCGTAACTGAACCTTTAAGTGCGGCTTTTGGATTTAAAAAACCGTAATCATAACCGAACCGTGAAACACGGTTATTAACCGCGGTTCGGTTCGGCTCAGTTAAACGTTTTTTCGGTTTTTTTTTTACACCTTTACAGCAAGCCTTATTTCTTTTTTTTTTTTTTCTTTTTTCAACTTTGATAGAAGCGACGCTAGTGTTGCTCGTGTCTAACGAGGGCGACGCTAGCGTCACTCGTTAGAGCATCTTCTAATGTCTAGTGTGATCGTGTCTGACGAGGGCGACACTAGCGTTGCTCGTCGGAGCATCTCCTAATGTCTAGCGTCGCCTATTGTCTGCTTCTCCCTCTCCTCTACACCATCTGTGTGAGACTTGAGACCTGAGTCTTGAGACCTTTCAAAAAAAATAAAAAAGGAAACTAAAAAACCAAGGCCTAAAAAAGCGGGAACTGACTCTAAAATCCCTTTAAAAATCTAATACTACCCGTCTATTCACCACAACGCCTAAGCCCGGCCACTGCTAGCTCAGAAAAGCGCCCGAACCACCTTCCTTTTCCGCCTCCAGTGTTTTATAGGGCCGCCCTCCATCACCATCTTCAACAGATCTGGTTACTTCTATCAAAATAGTCAAATCAATTTCCACCATATTCAGTAGGTACTCATGTCAAGATCCAATCTAACTTCTCCTTGAGAAGGAAGGCTGATTGCAGTGAAAGTTTCGTTTCATAAATCAATCATTTTGTGTTTCAATAACCAACTCTTTCATATCAGAGTTTGTTGTTTGGTTTTTCTTGGATTTTAAAATTATGCAACTCTAATTGTTTTTTTTTTCGGAAAGATTGTATTTTTGAGCGTAATCATTTAAAACCCATTCCTAGGAGATGCTTTGATGAGCGACGCTAGACATTGACGAGCGACACTAGCGTCGCCCTCGTCAGACACAAGCGATGCTAGCGTCGCTCCTATCATAATTGAAAAAAAAAATAAAAAAAAAATAAGGCCTGACGGACCTCATTAGTGCTATATAATTTGCGATGACCTTTTGGAATAAATGACTATATTTTAGGATTTTCATCGTGAGGACCCAATCACCCGCCCGTTAATGGCAGTAATGAAGCAGGTGAGATGTCCCCAACAATGTTGCCAAATAGGTTGTTTGCAACAACATTAACCCTTATTGTATATCTCTTGTGAATTGTAGCATTTGTAAATAGGCCTATGAAGTTTTAGTATTTACAAATAGGCTTCTAAGTTTTCATTTTAATACCTTCCGTGTCCCTTAAAATCAATAGTCTTCCAACCACAACAGGTTTTTAGAGCGAAATAACGCTTTTGTCCACTTCTCTTTATCCTAATATGAATAATTTTAAAAGCTTATACTCAATTTCTTTTTAGAAAGCATCTAACATTAACAATTGCACTTAGTGAGAGAGAATAACCCTACGTAAAGTTATCTCTTTTTTTTTTTTATTAATATAGAGCTCATTTGATTAAATCTAAACTGATCATCATAACAATCAAACTTGTACTTATAACTGATTATGAATTATCCAATCTATACATGACCTATGGTCGGATTGATGAAAGTTTCAAAATACATGATTATGATTGATGCTGCGTAGGGGGTAAAAGAGATATTAGGGTAACAGGTAAATCTATAAAAAATACTAAGTTTTAGAATTTGTGAAGGGGGTTAGTGTTTGGCTTTATGTAAAAGAAATATTGGGAGAAATGGGTAAATGTAAAGAAATATATTTTAATTTTTAGAATTTATAGGGGGAGAGGGGTAATTTTAAACTTTTTTTTAGATATGGAGGGGCCTTCAGTCCCAGGCCCTTGTACCTGGGTCCACCCCGGGTCAAGTGCATAATAGAATTATTGAGAGAAACCATTGGGACATTGAGTTAAAATAATGGTATTTTTATAAATAATAATATACTAATTTTTCTTGGATGAATATAAGGGCAAAGCTGTCATTAATATAAAAATCTAACACAAATCTCATGATGACTGCCTATTCTTATTAGGAATATTGAACTTCGGGACATGAAAGGTATTAAAAAGAAAAGGCATGAACTTATTTACAAATGCCAAAACCTTATGAGCCTATTTACAAATCTTACCAATTTTAGGGGGTGTGTGTGTGTATATATATATATATATAAATCTAACCCTTATATGTATTGTTTGTAGCGATAATGGTAAAAGGGTTTGGCCTTTTTCTAAAAAAAAATGAAAAGTTTGTCCAACCGTGAGGAAGAATAGTGAACAAAGAGCCCTGTCTTTTCTCTGTGTTGTAAATAAAAGAGCCACGTCTTCGTTAGCATTATGGAAAGGAAAGGAGAGGAGAGGCAGTTATTTATCCTAAATCTATATCATGCAGAAAGGAAGAGGTTGAGAACAGTAGTCAATCCTCAATCAAAGGGAAACCACAGGAGCAAAGGATTTGCAAAAGACCATCTTTTTCATTGAGTCTAATAAGATTTAATTAAGTTTGTGTATAAAAATCTGTTCGTATTATTGTAAATCCGAGTACTAGTGGATGTGAATCCCTTTTAGATTAAAATGAGCTGGATTAGAGTTTTACAAATTAAGCCTACTCCACTGCAAAGCGTTAATTGATTTCAAGATAAACCCAAATTGGCTCAACTGAAATCTAAGGCATTTTTATATTAGCTCAAACCCAACACCCTTCAAAAATTATAGGCCTTCTTTGAAACTTGAACCAAGTGTAAACTTCTGTTTTTTATTTTTTTGGATGAAAACCAAGTGTAAACTTACACCTACAATGATATTTAACATTAATAACATATAATCCAACAGCAAATATTAGCAGATCGTAAACCTAGCCATGATTCAAGTACATAAATCAAAGTCAAAGTTCCATCTATATCTTCTCCTGATAAATTATTTCCATGAATAATTCTTGTTTGCATCCATTTTACCATTAGTTATTCAAATAGATGTGAAACACACAATGTCCAAGAACAAATATGCCTATTCAATAAAAAAAAAATATATATATATATATATACACGTGCATTTTCAATAAATTTTCTTTTTGGTGCATTTGTGTGCTGGTTTAATTAAAAGACACTTTTAAACTATGTTTTGAAAGGTGGTAAAATGAGGGGAATGAAAAAAAAGAGGAGAAAATGGAATGAAAGTTAAAGTAGAGGGTGTTTAAGAAGAGGGGAGGGAAATTTGGGGGTAAATTTTTGAAAATTTTACCCCCAAATTTTTTCTTCAAAAATAGGGGGAAAGAGGGAGGCAAAAAGGTGATTTTCCCTCCCCCTCAAACTAAACAAACAAAATGATGAAAAATTAAATATCCCTCCCGTCCCCTCCCCTCCCCCTTCATTTTCCTTCTCCTAAAATTTTTCCTCCCCTCCCTAACACAGGGTTATACACTACGGACACTACCCACGTATCCACATTCCCACTCTCATGTGACACATGACACCAAGCACACTACGCCTTTTCATACTTGACGCTAACACATTAAATCACCGACACCGATAACTCTGCTACATTTCCCATTTCTGGTAATAGACTCAGTCACTACAACAAGTGCAGGGACCTCAACCATTTATAGTAAATTAGTTATGAGGTTTTTCATCCGACATAAAACAAGACAAAATCAGTCATTAATAACCTCATAGGAGCAAGGGTTTCATATCGCTTTTATATTTGAGTGAACACCTCAACGACCAACAAGCGGAGAAGGACCATGTGATAATTGCTGAGGATTGTTTCTTTATTAGAATTCAAGTAATTTCAGTATGAAGAATAAATTTAATTTTTTAATATAGTAGAATTTCTTAATCCTCTTTTTAATTCAAGTAATTGTTGAGGCATTTAATTTTCAATATAGCATTCACAAACTCCACCAAACTTGAGCATCCAAATTAAGGTGAATATTTTGAGCAGCTTCACAAACTTAAGCATCCACCAAACATAATTAGCACCTCCAGAAACTTGAGCATCCACAGTCCTTTTTACCTCGACCAAGAGAGAAGAAGTCTCAGCGCTCAAGAGAATTTTTTGGTGTTTTCAGTTGGTTTTGGGTTTAAAGATTAATATTTTTAAGACTTCTCTGGTGGGTATTAGGTGTTCTGAGGAAACCATTAAGGAGTTTGCGTACATTTTCAGATGTGAGTCACGGAGACTTCCTATTATTTATCTCTTGGGTTGTCTATTGGAGCAAAGCCAAGATTTAAGTCATTATGGGGTTCGGTGATTGAAATTTCTTTAAAACAAAATTCTCTTCATAGAATAAGGCTTATTTGTCTTTCGTAGGGAGAATCGCTCTAATTAAAACTTGTTTAGCAAATTTTCTATTCTACTGGACGTCTTTGTTCAAAATGTCAAAGGCTGTAATTGAGAGGCTAGACCGCATCCGAAGGGATCTCTTGTGGGTTGGGCTAGGATAGAGGTGTAAAATAGGATGTGCTGCGCCCGCACGGCCCATCTAGAGCTCGGCCCATCCATGCTTGGGTTGTGTCGTGCGCCCAGGTTTGTAAGCGCTTAGCCCAACACGGCCCACATGCATAAGTTGGGTCATGCCCTCCATAGGCGGAGTTGGGTCGTGCTAGGCCATGGTGGCCCACAGGTCTTTTTTTTTTTTTTTTTTAATGTCAAATTAATATTTAATGCTACATGTGGATTAGAAAGAGTATCTTCCCAATGTTCCACCGTTAGTGGTAAGTAAATACTTTTATTGGGTAAGAGAAAATAGTGAGTTCGGATCTGATGAGGAAAAACCCCACGGTGACCGTGAGTGTTATATCACCGCGGGCAACTTGCCATGCATCCGGGCAAGGGCTGCCTGTGGTGACATGGCAGACCATGAGTGGTCTACTCATGATCACCGTGCGTAAACCGACTTAGAGGATCCCGATTCGGAAAGAGTAGCTTCCTAATGCTAATACCCATTTAAGTAAGTGTAATGACATTGAATACTATCTTGGAAAAGATAATTTACATCCATTATCCATTATAATATATTAAAGGGATAGGATTTGATTTTATAATTGAAGTCCAATTTGAAATTGATTGAGGAATTGGAGGTCAATTTCAATTTAAATTGAGAAATTGGAACTCCATTTTCGATGTCAAGTTTGATTGGAGAGAAATTTTAGATTTGCTAGGAATTTTCATATGGGCCCACTTTTGTTAACCTTCTTTAGGTGAATTTAAGATTTTAATATATCTATTATAGTTTGAAGATTTAACAGTCCGGATGATGCAAGAACTCCACCTTACTCAATAACGTTATCCAGCCAAATTAAAATGAGTCTTCTTTAGGTGAATTTAAAATTTTAATATATTTATTATGGTTAGAAAACTTTAAAGGTTTATAATTTTAGAAGTGGATTTCATAGTGATTTATACATATTGTTCTCATTTGTTAATTAGGGCTCTATAATTATGTAATGATGTGATATCCATCCATAAGACAAATCATGAATTTCAAACATTAGTTGTACCTTTTTTCTCGAAAAAAGATATTGTTATATATATATATATATGTTAGAATTTGTTTAGAATCTGAAAGATTCTCATTGGCTTTTGACATGAGAAGAGTAAAAAATATGTGGAATCTTTATGCTTCAAATTTGATTTGCAGATTATATAATTTTATCACATGTTCTTATTTTAAATAAACTTTAATTTATAGAATTTTAAAAATGACAATGATATTTCTGTTTGTTTTAGCTTTATTTTCTTCTTATTAACTAATATTTCAAAATTAGCTGCAAATTAAAAAAAAAATTATTTTTGGGCCCAGGCTTAGGGCGCCCGTGCCTCTTTTTCTAGTATTTATGAATGCTAATACCCTTATACCTATATGAATTAGATTAGACTATTGGATCGAGGTTTAAAAATATTGATATAAAACCATTAACCTTGTGGGTCTCCCGCCACACTCTCCTTGTCATCAGTTGTACTCCCACAAATTTTACTCTAGTCATCATTAGATTGATCACATTTGAAGGTTGAAAGTTGCCAACCAATGAGATACAAATTTATGGTCAAGTAGACCAAACACCAGGGCTAGCCTAACCATCATTAACCATAAAAAAGCTATCCAATGGGATAGTTGTGATCCACCGGGGCCCACTGAATCGCATAACGCGATGTCATGTCCCTCAAGTTACCAAGGAAAATCAGCAAAATCCAATTGTAGTCTACGCTACATGTGTAAGGCAAGAAATGTAGAAAAGCATACAAACATATAAAAGAATTCATGAGTTGGGGTGTAAGAACCTTTAAGATTAGCAACTGAAATCTTCTCGATCTAAGTAGAGGAACAACCACAGAGTCCTACCAAGAAATTAGAACATCTCACCCATCAGTAAAAGAGAACATATACTTCTTGCAGCAGAGGAATGAGAGATTAAAGATGTAGAGACATGAGGAAATACCAACAAAAGAAAGAAAAAAAAGATGAGGAAGAAGAGAGAAGAAAGAGGCCGGTCTCTTCTTTTGTTGCAAAAAAAAGTAGGGCCGCGTCTTTGTACGCAGTATGGAGAGGAGAGGAGAGGCATGTAGATGTAGGAGAGGCAGGTATTTATACATATGAATAGTATGCAGTGTTTCTCTCCATCCAATAAGAGAATGGCACGTCAATATGGAGGATGAATTCGGCACTTGTAATGCTTCTCCTTAAAACATGGGTACTTAAATAAATAAATCTAATTATTTTCAGAAATACCCTTGCTAATTCCTTAACAAAGTGGTTTCTGCCCTTTACAAACTCTTAACTTATGAGATGAAAAGGTGGGTCCCATTTATTATAATTCCAAATATATGGGGCCAAATTATAATTTTAAAAAGTGGGTTCATGTTATAGTTCTTAATGGTGGGATCTATATCCACATTACAAAATGTGGCATTCCTTTGAGTTTTTGTAAAATGTGGGCCATATGTAATTCCTAAAGACGGGTTTCATGTTATAACTTCTAAAGGTGCATCTCATATTATTATTTCTAAAGATGGAGCCTTTTTTTAATGCAACATACGAAGTAATTCTTATATGTGGACCCCATGTTCTTTTTCATAAAGGTATGTCCAATTTACTAATTAATAATGAACCTACGTTGTTACATCTAAACTACTCAAAATCATCATTCTATTATACATGATAAGTAGAAAAATGATTAATCTATTTAGTAAAAACTATGATACACATTTTAAATGAATAATGAAAATATTAAATAACAAAAAAATGTTACCTATTTTAAACAAATATTAAGCAATTAATGTCAAAAAGAATTACACGTTGGAGTACAATAATCAAGAAATTAAATATTAAAAATGCAGCACGGGCTCAAGCATTTTTTAATTTGATATACTTAGAATTCTCATATAATCTAACAGTGGGCGACAAATCATTACTCTCCTCAATGGGGGCCACTCATAAAAAATGTTGATAATGAGACTTACCATTTATTTTAATCAACTCATAATATTAATATTATGTACATTAGTGAGAATGAATGTTTTTTCCAACCTTTTTTAATTTACATGTACTAATATTAATATTAATATTAATACTACTTCAATATTACATATACAAATTAATTAGACTTTTTTTTTTATTTCTATAGAGATTAAGTTTTTTAGTTTGTTATAGACCATTATCACTTAACCCGAGGGAGGAGAGGGTGGACCACACAGTGTGGCATACCCATCTTTAAATTATTGAATCTGGATTCTCCACACTAGGCCTGACCTACCTATTATAATCCAAACCATTTAAAATAAACTCCCTATGCATATGCTATTATTCCTAGCACGACCAAATATTATTTCAATTAAAGAGTTGTATGGTCCATAAGAGCCACACCATTTGATTTGATTCAATTATTGATTTATTCTTTATAATTTTGATCAAGCATATAGATAATCCATTTAAAGGTGGGTCCCACTTCATTTCAAGGTGCTAGGATTATATTAAAAAAAACTTTAATTTGATAGTTGCTATTAAAGAGGTGAGAGACCTAGGGAAGCTTTTCTGTAAGCGCGAGAGAGGTGAGTTTCATTTATATATATATATATATATATATGTAGAAAAAATGTTGAGGTAGGGCCCTTATTTTTTTTTTCATCAAAAGATAAAAAGACATTGCAAATGACTCTTTTGGTTGAAAGGGTAAAAGTGAAAAGAAAATGCATTTTTATTATCTCCATGGAAGTTTTGCGAGGTGTAAATGCGGTTTGGAAATCCTCCAAGTACGTGGTGACACTCAATTGGGTATACATCCACGCTGTAGCATATAAAGCTACAGCTACTGCATGACTAATAATAAGTCGACGCAGTGGGGTCCTTTAATAAAGGCACGTCAGACAGACATCATAACAATTACATTCATCACGTACAAGTCACAGGGCCACCAAGCAAAAGACAAAAACAAAAACAAAAACAAAACAAAAAAAAAAAGTACTGTTCTATATTGTTGTGGTAGCAAGGCAGGGGATTCATTATAGCGAGGCTTTAGTACTATATACTATAGTGCGTGGAGTTGCTACGTCCGCACATAGCATCGTTGCGCGTCACTATCAAAATTGAAAAACAAAAATAAAGTCGTATTATAGAGTCGTGGAGAGGCTGGCTCCTCAAATAGCATAGTTCTACGTCACCATCAAAATTTATTTATATATATATATATATATATATATATATATATATATATAAAGGACTCTTGTAGTATCGTGGAGCGGCTGGATCCTCAAAGAGTATTGTTCCACGGCACCATCAAACTTGCAAAAAAAAAAAAAAAAAAATTAATTAATTTATTCCTATAATACCCTTTGACAACTTTGTCTCTAGCCCATTAATAGGAGGCTCCGACCTGTTGAAATCGGGTTTTGGTTTTTATTTAGGCATAGATAAGTAGACTGGTTCGGATCCTTGTCTTTTTTTAGATTAGTGATCTAAATGGGATTGAGTCCAGTTCAACCTTGGCTCCACATTGTGGACTTTGAACCTAATATATTACCTCAATTCTCAAGAACCCCTCCTAAAAACTAAAAGCCCTTTGCTATATCATTCTCTACTCAGACCCCGAATCCGGACCGGCCCGTCCCATAAACTAGTTCCATTTTCTCATTAACGGTTCCGTTTTCAGAACCAGAAAACCGGATTTGATTCCGTTTCCATCTGCTCATTAACGATTACGGTTTCAGGTCCACCATGGACTTGAATCGGAACCGATCCGTTTACATCCCTTTCTCTCACCTTCTCATTTGTCTTGAGCAACCCTGAGTCTCTCACTAGCAAGATCGAGAAGGGACCCATTAGTCCGCTTTTATCCGTCCATCTGCCAGTATCATTTTCTTTGATTTTCTTTGGACATATAAAACCCTCTAAATCAATTGAATAAATCTAAGAGGATTTAACGAGAAAAATCCCCTTAGACTTGTCAAAAGTAAAAAAACGCCACCAATGTCTTATATAGACTAGTTTGGTCCTCCCGCCAGTCTTTTTCTTTTTTCTTTTTTTTTTTTGGTGCTGAGTGGGGATATCGTAGTTCATTCTAAGTAAATGAGTGGGGATATCCCCGTTCATTACAACATAAAGAATGTTAAACTCCCTTTTTTCATTTGCCTTTTATGGGATCCGAACGGATCTCTTTGCAACCCATCTTCCACTTTACCTTACTTTTTGAGAGAATCATGTTCTTTATTCTTTAAAGTATGAAGGTTTAGGCTCCATTAAAGAGGTTGGTAGTCTAGATTTACTATTTTTACATTTGATTAAACCTACAAGTATAATCTCCACATGTGTTTATGTTTTACCCTCACTACACCAAAATAGGATATTAGTAACGCTCAAGGTTTTTGGTAAGTAATGGTTTTTAAGTGTAACTAGTTTCCTAACGTTTTATGGGCATTAACATTGGTTTTAAAGTGTTACATTAATTTTACTCGATTTAATGGTTATTTTGTTACGGTAAGTAAGCGTGCACACTACTAAAATATACTTTACTTTTGGCGGGAGCAAAAATGAGCCCGAAACCCACTTTTTCATTCCCCCATTTTTTCCCCTGCTCCCGCCCTGCTAAAGCCATTTTAACATCTCCCTCTCCCTCTCTTGCGTCGGTGTCTCTCTCTCTCTCTTCCTCTCCCTCTCCCTCTCCCTCCAGCGAGGATAATCCCTTCCCAATCCAGGTGAGAACCCCACACCCTCTCGTAGTTCCCTCCTTCTCTCTACTTTTACTAGTTATAATCTTGATGAAATCTTTAAAATGCATTATTTATTCTCATGTGTTATTTTTGCCCTCTTCCCCATAGAGGCCAAACGTCGTCAACCAGACATCTCCCATCTCTTCCCCTTCCCGTGGGACGTCCCAGGTGAGTCATCCAATTAATCTTCTTCTTCCTTCCTCTCTAGTTTATATTGATTTAAATCTTTAATTTAAATCATGTTACAAGGCTGTATCGATTGATTGCTGCAATATCAACGTTGCTTATTGTAGAATCAGATCCAAGCCTTTTTCTTTCTGGACCCAAAAATGAAACCTTAAAAATTGGTGATTAATGATGGGGTTTTTCAATTGATTATTTTTGGCTTCAGGGAGTTTCTCCTTTTCTTAGCAACAAATTCTCTGTTCTTTTTTGGGAGTAATAGTCACAACGATTTATATATTAGTCTAGCAAGCCTATTGCAGTGCATGACATCGACATGTGGCTTTCATGTTTATTTAGTTTCCTACTGCAATTCATCTCAAATTTTAGGATAATGAGGGAGTTGTTTGGTGGAAAGGTTGCTCCCAAAATGAAACATTGGATATGGGATTTGATGCACAATCTCGACCTTCCTCTAAATACGTGAAGGTTGGTATCGACTCTCTTTGGAGAAATTTTTTTTTTTTTTTTTACATCTTCTTCCTCCTCTCTTCCCAAATCCAATCCAACAAGGAACACCAAATAAAGAGAAAAGGGATGGCATTATGAATTGATTTGGTTGTATTTTTTCTGTTCGATCTTGTAAGAAATCTCAGAATAAGCTGATCAGACCTCACTCCTTGAATGCAGGGAATGCAGGGTCTTTGGCCATTGCCATGCCTATATTACTTGTCATACTTACATGGGTTTTTTTTTTTGTTAGAAAGTCATACTTACATGGTTAAATTTTTGGAATTCAGTTTAAGAAATTTTTGGAATTCATTTTAAGAAATTTTTGGAATTCAGTATTAGGGTATTTTGATTTTTGATGCATGAAAATATGTGAATTTACATACCATTCTTACAAGTGGGGTTCATGGCTGATTTGATGTGTCTATATCTCATTTTTACTTCATTTTATAGCCCTTTTTTTTATTGTATTTTGATTCCTCGTGTTTTTTTTTTAATTGAATTCCAAAGTCCCAATCATACCCTGATATATCCGCTATGGCCCTGGCTCTCAATCTTTAAGGTGATCTCTTCCCACATGTAAAATACTTTTTTCTCTCAATCTTCCTCAGGTTAGTTGCATAATTAAAGATTGCATGTGGGGCACCTTGGTTCAATGAGCACTGTCACAAATCTGAATGCCTGATATATAACCATTGAATGTGACCCAATTCTTTATTTCACTGTCTACCTGTAAACCCTCCATCATTGAAGTAAATGGGTTTTTACTTCTTTTGCACTGTGGAAACTCTGACCTGAGATGAAATGGCTAATGTGAGTAGGGTCAGGCATTCGATGTAAAGACCGTAAAGATGGACAATCTAAGATTATTAAAGAACACATTTAATCACACAGCTCAAATAGCATGAAATGATTTAAAAAGAATACTCACACTGCACACTTCCTTTTTAAAAGTTTGGAGGTGTATGTAAACTGTCTCTGTCACCCAATTTTATATATAGGTAAAGACATTTTGGCCTGCTGATTCAGAGGCATCGGCCATCAGCCGTCAAGAACAACCAAAAGTTCTTGATGTGGTTTTGAGTTCCACACTGTTGATTTGATATTGTTATTGTTGTTATGACTATTGATTCATGTTTTCTTTGATATTGTTTCATGTTTTCTTTGGTTTTGGTGAATATTTGGATGGGTTGTTTTTTATTTTCCTTTTTGATTAATGGTTTTGATCTATGGGCTGTTGAAACTCTGAGAAAGTTATTATTATTTTTTTTTTGTTAAAGATAGTTTTTTTTTTCTTGGGCTTTTTTATATGGTTATGGCTGAAAGTGCATGATTATGTATGACATTGACCGTTACAATTACTTGTTTGTGTTTACTTGATGTGTTAACTACAGAATGTCTCAGCCGATTCTAAAAGAAAGGATGAATGAAACAGATAGACTAGGGAGTGTGTACAGGCAGGGGGTTTCAGATTTTATTCTATTTGCTAGTGGTAAAGACCAAACATCGACCACGTGTCCTTGCCCTTGTAAAAAATGCCGAAATGGAAAAAGGTTTGTGTATGATATAGTTAGAAAACATTTGATTCTTTACGGTATAGAATCAACATATCGTATATGGGCTTTACATGGCGAGAACCCATATAAGGATCGAGTGGTAAACCAAGTTGAAAAAGAAAATAGTGAGGTAGAAGGACTAGGGATGGAGAATTTTGTTGATGTTGCTTATGGCGTGCATGAAGAGTTGGTGGATGATTTGAATGAAGGTGATGGAAGTCAGGTCGAAGATGTTGAACACCCTGTTGTTATAGAGCCTGATTTGGGTAAAAGGTACCATGAATATAAGAAAAAAGCAGAAGAAAAATTATATCCTTCTTGTGAGGCTCCTGTAACAACTCTTTCTGCAATTGTATACCTCCATAACTTGAAGAAGCAGTATAAATGGTCGGGAAATAGTGTGACTGCACTTTTGTCTCTATTAAAAACATGGTTGCCAAACGGAAACACTTTGCCTTCTAAATATCCTGTAATGAAGGCAATGTTAAAAGATCTGGGAATGAAAGCTGAGTGTATAGATGCCTGTGAAAATAACTGTATGTTATATTGGAAGACCAAAGCTGATTTAACGGTGTGTAGTCAATGTCAAACACCTAGATACAAAGTGAAGGAGGGGAAAATGGGGAAGAAAGAAACAAAAGAGGCGAGAAAAGTATTGAGACATTTTCCATTGATCCCAAGACTCAAAAGGTTGTACACAATACCATGGATAGCGCATGAAATGACATGGCATGATAGAGCTACACCTTCTTGGAATTATATGCGGTATCTGATTGATTCGCTTCAGTGGAAGACATGTAAAGATGATTGGCCAGATTTTGCTAAGGAAGGGCGTAATGTCTGGCTTGGAATTGCAACTGATGGATTCAATCCACGTGGAGTTCAAGCCACTGGTTATAGTTGTTGGCCTATTTACTTGGTGCCTTATAATCTCCCACCGTCTTTGTGCATGAAATCTGAGTTCCATATGATGTCATTGTTAATACCTGGGCCGAAAGCACCGAGTCAAAACATCGATGTATTCCTTCAACCGCTAGTTGAGGAGTTACAACAGTTATGGGAAGAAGGGGTTGCAGCTTATGACATGCACAAAAGAGAGCATTTTACTTTAAGGGCAATGTTGGTGTGGGGCATTCATGATTTTCCGGCATATGGCAACTTATCAGGCTGCGTAACACATGGTTACAAAGCTTTTCCTATTTGTGGTGATGAAACTCCGTCTATGCACCTTGGGAATGCAAGGAAGATCGTCTACATAAATTACCGCATGTTTCTTAAATCTGATCACCCATTTGGGCAAGGCAAATACTTAGGGCTGAAGACAAAGGAGTTAAAACCCCCTCCAACAAGGTTAAAGGGAGAAGTAATTGAGAAAAAGCTAAGCCGTGTCCACTATGTACCTGGTAAAGTCTTAAAAGGTACCAAACGGAGTACTGATAATGTGGATGTGGTTGATAATGGAGATGACGAAGATGATGAAGTTACTGAGGCATGGTATAAAAGGTCTATTCTTTTTTGTTTGAAATATTGGCCAAAACATACAATTCGACATGTTATTGATGTGATGCACACTGAAAAGAATGTCGCAGAACACCTATTAAATGCGATTTTGGACAAGAAAGGAACAAAGGATACAATACAGGCGCGAGAGGATTTAAGGAAAATGAGGATTCATAGTGGCCAGTGGATGCAAACAGACCCAATTACTGGGAAATCTGTAAAACCAAAGGCCCCATTTGTCTTGAATAAAGATGAGAAGTTAGAGTTTTGCAAATTTTTGAAAGACTTGAAGCTTCCTTCAGGGTTTTCCTCGAACCTAAAAAACATTGTCACTTTGAGTCCTCCTGATCTCCTTACAATGAAATCACATGACTATCATGTGATTATGTGTTATTTGCTCCCGGTTTTGCTTCAACACGCTTATCCAAAACACCATGACTTGCGAAGAGCTATACACCAGATTAGCTTATTCTTTAACCTCCTTTGTTCGAAAGTCGTCATCAGACAGGAAATTCAAGCTGCAAAATACATGGTTGCAGAGGCATTGTGTGTGTTGGAAAAATATTTTCCAACATCTTTTTTTGATATCAGCATCCACCTCATGGTGCATTTGGCTGATGAAGGGTTAATTTGTGGACCTGTTTATCCCAGGTGGATGTTTCCGTTTGAACGGTATGTATAATTCCTTTATTTTTATTTGATTTTTAGCTGCAACTATGACGAAACAACAAAGTACAATTTTGTATTTTTTAATTTAATAGGGCAATGAAGGAGTGTAAAAATATTCCCAGCAATAAACGATATGTCGAAGGCTCCATTGCAGAGTCCTATATTGTTTCTGAATCCGTTAGGTATGCTATGGAGTACATGCCAAATTCACGAGATGGAAACCACAAAGCTACTCGTGAGGCATTTCTAGATGAAGATGGCGAGTATAGTGATGAAGGGCCAATACTTGAGGGTAAAACTGTGACCCTAGGCAAGGAACAATGGATACAAATACGTAGATGGGTCCTTTTTCTACTAGACGTTGAAAAGCTTGATGAATACTACAGGTTTGATTTCTTGACACATTTGGCTTAAAAACTTACTACTCCAAAAAGTTGTAACTACTTGTGTCAAACTAAATGAACAATTTGCAGTGAGTATCGTGCCTTGCAAGAAACTACTCTTGGTAAAAGAAAAGGAATAGCAAAGACGGAAGTGGAGATACAGACTGAGTTCATTGCTTGGTTATATGACAAGGTATTGTTATATATATTACGCTTAATATGAATTTACATCTAGTAATTTTATCTTTCTAAATGGCGGTTTTTGTCATTTCACAGTTGTTGGCTGCAAAAGACACGGACTGTGACTTATGGCGATTTGTTGTGGGACCATTATTCAAAGCTAAAACGTATAAAAAGTATCGTGTTAATGGTTTTGTGTTCTCTACTAGGTCGCACGACGAAACAGTTGCCACACAAGACAGTGGTGTTTGTATGAATGCAATCACTGCATTTACATCAAGTAGGAAGGACAAAAATCCCATTAATGCATCGACCAAGTGGTATGGGGTTATTGAAGAGATAATAGAGTTGGACTATACGACCTTTCATCATGTTGTCTTTTACTGCAATTGGGTGAGGGTGGAGGACAAGACCAATGGTTGTAAACTTTGTCCAGATTCTAATTTGGTGATGGTTAATCTCAATAGGCTAAAGAGTATCAATAATTCTTTTGATGAGCCAGTGATTCTTGCATCTGAGGCTAGTCAAGTATTTTACTCAAAAGATTTGAGAAATCCCAATTGGTGGGTAGTCATACATTCGCCTAGGCGATTGACATGTGAAGTGGATGATCTAGATGCACCAACTGTCTTCCAATCTATTCTCGACGACCAACCTAGTTTGGAGTCGTTGATGCAAAGTCTAACCTGACTGTAATAGTTGCACACTTTTATTAATTGGTGAGACATACAGTTACATGCAAAATTTCTCATTTTCTACATTTAGATATAAATATTCCTTTTCAGTTTGCTTTAGATATAAATTTCTCATGTAATAGTATCTACTAACAATCCTTTGTCAAATATTAGGCTATTATACAATGGCATCAGGTCAATCACGCCTTATTGCTTCCCAACCTTCTAGTTCAGTGCCACTTCCATCTCATAATTCAACTTCGGGAGCCTCACCAGCAACTGGAACCATTAGTAAGTTACCTATAGAGTTCAATGCGGACGGCATTGCCGTGGGTCCTAACCATGCCAAATGGAATTCTCGTGTTGGTTATTACGTTCGAGCTCGTATTCCAATTCATTACAAGGACTGGAGGAAAATAGATGGAAGTTTCAAAAATGATGTTTGGAATGAATTAATGGTAAGGTTTACATGTACATTTGATGTTTTGGATACATGTATCCGACATTTGCTTATGACTAATCTTTTTTCCTGAAGATAAGTGATGGAGATCTAATCTTTTTTACTTCTTGTATGTAGCAAGAATTTGAGCCTAATGTTCCCCAATCAGCGGCACGCCAAGCAGTAGAAAAGGACTTTCCCCAAAAGTTCAGATCAGCAAAGTATACCTTACGGAAAGAGATTTTGAGTAAGTGCGGGGGTGTGAAAGAAGCTATTGCAGCATGCCCATTGGGTAAAGATCCAAATCATTGGGCAATGTTTGTTAGAAATGAAAGTACTGATGAAGTGAAAGCTAGAAATGCAAAGAATGCAGAGAATGCGAAAAAGAATAAATATCGGCATACTAATGGGCGGGGCACATACGCCCATATGTTGGATAAAATGGTAGGTGTCTATTATTGCACCATTAAATTCCATTCTCTTTATCCCAACAACTAATGAAGATTGTTTTTGTAGGACAAAGAAGATCCTAGCAGAAAACATGGACGGGTAGATAGTTGGAAAAAAGGACATGAGCGCTGTGATGGGACTATATTGGAGAGTGCTCGAATTCATTATGTAAGTTCTAAAAAAAGAAGATTAATTCTTCTAATTTATATTACTACTCATATCATTGGTTGATAATATAGGAACAAGTTGAGGCTGCTCAAAAAAGAAGAAAAGAGGCAAGCTCGAAAGTTGAGGCTAGTGTATTTGAAGCAGCCTTGGATAACGATGAATTGGCTGAAGTCTTTGGGCCCGATAAAAGCAGTAGAACTCGTGGAATCAGCTTGACCAAGTCTAAGAACCAATTGCAACGTACAGCTATTGCAAAGGCATTACAGCAACAAGCAAGCTCTTCATCCAATTCTGAGTTGAAAGGGGAATTGAATGAGATGAAGGCTTCCATATGTAATGTCATGGGTGTGTTAACGGTGAGTTACACTTGTGCCTCCTTGCATTTAATACCATTTATATATAACTAATTGTTATCTCCATTGTGTCAGGATATACTTAAGCTTGTAAGAAACAATGGAATGTCGAGTGCTCAAGCCGCATGCGGGACAACACCACCCGAAACTGAAGTTGGTTCCAATTCAGTTTGCTGTCAGACTCAACGAAACTTAAAGGACATGTTTGACTCTGTGAATCCTTCTCCTGGGACGCTTGGTTCTTCACCGAATGTAACCTTACTAGATAGGAATGGTCTTGCGGTTGCTAAGGGTTACGATATGACAGAGACAGCTGGAATTTGCCATGGCAGAAAAGTTCTCATAGGTGAAAAAAAAGTCTACATTGAGGAAGTCTTAGTTGGTGATGCTCTTGTTTATGACGGCCCCCAAGATGGAATAAGGTATTTGGATGGTTTTAGTGCAGGAGGGCCTTTGATTTGGCTAGAGTCAAGGATGGAAATTTCTTAATTAGTTGTTTTGGATATGTTTATTGACTTATTATGTTTAACTTGAACTTATTGGCTAGTTTATGTTTTGAGTGCATTTTGCTTGATATGGATGTAAGAACTTATTGGCTTGTTTATTTGGATGTGTTTGCATATTTTTTATTTTACAAATATTAATTTGGATTACTTGCTTGTTTGAATAATCAGGTTCAACCTTCATTTTGTTCTTTTTCCCAGTCAATCTTTTGGCTGATTGTTTTATTGCATTTGTTAAGTGATATTGATCATTAATTGTTTTGGAATGGAAAGTGTCAAAACCAGAGTTGTGTGAGCTAAGTGATTGAGTGGATGAGAAGGATATCATAGGCTCAGAAATTAGGCTTTGTCTGTATGCCTTTTTTCTTGTTGCCTGTATGCCTTTTTTTCTTTTGGGACTCCCCTTGATTTCCTGCAGGTTTTGGTTTGATGGTGGAGGACAATGCACAGGTATTCCCTGCAGCCTGAGAAGCAAACGTATCTAAGGTGTCTGGGTGATGCTCAAAGCCTGGAGGGGGTCCTGTAGATGAAGTTCCTTCAAAGATGGTCTGAAGGTTGCGGCCATAGTAGCTGGGGTTGAGAGCTGGGTCAGGCAAAGGAGCAACTGTCTAGGATGGAAAAAGGGTTTGATGTATTAATGGTTGGAGTTGGGGTTTTCTGGAGGATTTCTGTGATAACATCATAAGGCAGGTCACTGAGAGAGGATTGGGTTTTAGAAGTTGTTGGTGTTTTAGTTTTGGTAGTAGCTACCTTTTTGGAGAGGAGCCATGGTTGGTGGTCCATTTGGTTGAGATCTTGGTTAGGCTGGGAAGGGGTTTTTGGAAGGCCAGAGGAGTTTTGAATGATTGGAGACAAGGTTTGTGGAAGGGAGATTGATGGTTGGTTATGAGAAGGACTGGTTAATGAGGCTAAACCAAGTTTAACTAGAGTGAGGGCCTCAGGGTTTAGATGGGATGGGTGGCCAAACAGGGGAGGAACAATGTTCTGGCCTGAAGGTTCAATCATGTTGGGACTGAAGAAGGTTGGACTGAGTTTGGTTATGGACAGGGGGGTTTGTTTGGGCAGGGGAGTTTGATTGGGTATGGACAGGGGGGTTGATTTGGGCAGGGGGTTTGAGCATGTGAGTTTTGTTAGTTTGGTTAATGATTGCATGGATTGGAGTAGTAGTGGGGACTGAATGGGTTTTGTTTAAGGTTCTTGAAGGATTGGATTCTGGGCAGTAATGAGTGGAGTGTCTAGGTGAAAGGCAGACTGAGCATGGACTATTCTCATACTTGCAAATGTTAGGATTCTCTAGCCCATGGTGATATCATCGAGCTTAATAGGTTGCCCTAGGGTGTTTGCCAAGGAGAAGAGGATATTTTGAGTCCAGCAATGGTATGGCGGCCCTTTAAGACGTATCCAGATAGGAGCAATGGAAGGCCAATATGTTTCTTCTTGTCCAGGGGACCAAGGTAAGAAGGAGATTTTCTTCCCCTTTTCCATTTGCAGGGGGGATTGACCAAGGATGTAGGCTTTGTCTTCAGGGGAATTGAATCTGAAGATGAAGTATCCTTTGATGGTGAGGGAGATCAAACAAGGCCTGGACAGAGCCCAGAATTTAGCTTTCTCTTCTACCCATTCAAGAGAGGGTCTCTTGCTTAAGAATCTACCTATAACTGCATAAGAGAAAGACTCTTTACTAGAGGATAGCATAGTTTGGGGTATCACAAGAGCAGGTTTACCATTTTTCCAGGTGGTGGGTGGAAACAGAGTTGAGTGGTACATGGGGTTTGGACCTACAAAGAGGTTGGCAAAAGTTGGGTGTCTAGGTAAGGTAGAAGAAACAGATAGCTGAAGGTCTCCCAGCTGAGGATGGATGGCCCAGGCGAATGGAAAGATTGGAAGGGAAGGTGGAGGAACAGAGGTTTGGATGGGATGAGGGGGGAGGTTGGAGTGGAACTCCTAACAGAGCTTGGTTGGTCGAGGTTGGTGGAAGGGAAGGGGGAACCGGTGGAGGGACTGAGGGTTGGCTGGGGAGGGGGGGAATGGTGTGGCTGTAGTGAGGGTACTGGGGGAGGAGGGGGAAGCTGGGTTCAAAGATCTAGCCGGAGAAGAGGAAATTTGGGCGAGAGAAAGCATGTTTTTTTACTCTCACTTGGAATCAATGTATCTTGCAGTAGGTAGCTGAGTTGATAAATTTTAATAGTGTTTTGTTTTTTTCCACAGTATTTCTTCATTGGACTTGGTTTCAAAATGGATGGGTGAAAGTGAGAAGCTGGTTTCAAACCTTTTTCAAATGGCACGTGAGAGCTTCCATCTATCATCTTCATTGATGAAATAGATTCATTATGTGGTCAACGCCGCGAAGGCAACGAAAGTGAAGCTTCTCGGCAAATCAAAACAGAACTTCTTGTACAGATGCAGGTATCTCAAATGAGTCTGGAGAAGTCTTGTTATAATATGCCATGTTCCAAGGTTTTACGAGTACTGACTAGAATGCACTGAAGTAGTAATTTGCCACTGCCATTTGAGATGTGCTGGTGCTTCATTTACTACACAGTTCTGTAACATGATACTGACTTGTGTTGTATATTTGGGTTTGGATGTGACAAGCACTTGCAACTATTTTTTTTTATTATGAAGTATCTTTTGCATGATCATTACCATATTATGATGAGGAGAGATTTTTTTTTTTTTTTTTTTGTCTACTCTATATATTTAGGTACATGCAACATGGAATATTCTACAAGCCAACGTTAGTGCACAGATGTTTTCTATTCATTTGCAATGGATTTTATATGCATGATTTAGTATATTTGGTCCGTTTATTTCTTAGGAGTTTTTACAATAATCTAGACCATAAGAGATGCATTCATGATTGGCTCTGATTTCTGAGTAGGCATCACTTAGTGGCTACTTTTGATGGCCCATATATGCTTTATGTTTTTCTCATAACAATATGTATGAACCGTGCAGCAGGTTCGGTATTCAGGGGTGGTTTTTGGATATATTTTTTTTACACATGAAACAGTTTTGTAACGGTTATAAACCGTTAGGAATGTCATGAATCAATAACACAAATTTGGCATGACAAAACGTTAAAAAAGATTTCACAACCGTTAGGAATGTAATGAATCAGTAATTCAAATTTGGCACAAAAAAACGTTACATAGTTTACAAAACCGTGACAAATATTTAAGTGTAAAATACCGTTACAAAACTTGTGAAACTGGTACTGTTTTATTAAAAATTATTAACACAAATGAGTATTGAAACCGTTAGGAACTAATTTCAGTAATGGAAATCAAGCGTTACAATTGAAATTTTTTTAACGGTTTATAACCGTTAGGGATGTTTATAACAAATTAGAAACGCCCAAACTGTGACCGAAAAAAACCGTTACAATTTTTTTTAGTAACGGTTTTGGACCGTTAGGTATGTCCTGAAATGGTCTAGTGCCTAGAAGCTGATGTTTGGAACTACTTATTAAAGCTTTCATCTCCATGATGGATAATTAATATTTACTCCATTAAAGAGGTGGGTAGTCCACACTAACTTTCTTATGATAAAAAGACCACATCTCAATAATACAAATGGGCATTGGCTTTGGCTGTAATAGACGATGATAAGAATTGGGCATCAACTTTTGTTTACATAGAAATGGTTGGATATGGGGATGGGCATGGGCATTGACTATCATAGAGATGGTTAAACTTTGAAAATAGTTTTGGGGTTCTATCAGTTACATACATATGGGCATTAGCTCAATAAGGAATGGACATTTGGTCATAATTCCTCAAATGAGAGATATAAATGGATAAGGCTCACTTGTTAAATATAATTCTTAATGAACATTGTCAAAACTACTTTTTCCTATCACATTCACAGCATTAATTTGGGCGGGGACATCCCTGACTCAACTGATACAATTCTGAGACACAGCACCCACACTACTCTCCCCGCACATAGCACTAACACAGGCAGTGATATCCCCGTTCACAGCACTAATTTGGACAGGGATATCCCCAGCTCAACTAGTAACACTCTTAGAGACAGCACTCAGGGAGGCGGGGATATCCATGTCAAGCTAGTTGCATCTCTACAGCCCATGAAGGCTGGGGTCGTAAAACCCATTTTTCCCTTTTCGTTCTTCTCCCATCTTTTTCTCCCTTCCATGACGTTGAAGCTGAGATCCTTCAAAGAAAAAGAACACCAAAAGACCAGATTAGAAGGAGAATCCCTTCCATTATCCACTTCTCTCTCTCTAATATAATCAACATCATCTATTTCAATAGTACATATACATCGCAGAGAAGAAAGATGGAAAAATGGTGGGGGTGGTGATTCACGTGCCATGCGGCCTCTGTCCTTCCCAGTCTCATCATCTTCACCACACGAATTGCTGCGACGCTCTCACCCTTTCCAAATCTCCAGTCTCCTCCTCCTCCTCCTCCTCCTCCTCCTCCTGCAACCATCGAGAGAGCATCGATTTCTTCCCTATTCCCACGCGGAAGGAAAGGGCTACAATTGCCACTGCAGCGGTGACGAGGCTCTCGAGTTTCTTCTCTGAGAAGAACGAAAAGGCAAAAATGGGGTTTGTGACTTTTTAAAGTAAAAGGAGCAGGGATATCCCCGTTCAGAGGAAAAAAAAATACCAAACACAACTCCTGTGAACCACTATAGTCTTTATAAGACATTGATGGTGTTTTTGGCTTATAAAGAGTCTTAGGGGATATTTCTAGGAAAATCCTCTAAATCAAAAGGTGATACAATGATTTTTAGTATTTAGTTATTTATTTAAAATGTGCAGTATATTTGTATTATTTGATCACATAATTATTTATATAAAATGTGCAGCATCTTTTATTATTATTTTTTTCATTCCCTCTCTCAACATAATATACAATCACCTATCTAAAGATTGTGTTTGTAGGATTCTCGGCCTGGCCTTATTAAGTCCAATGGAACCTACATTAAGATCTAGCCACCTAAAGTCACAATTTCCTTTCCTACTTCCGAACCAAATTTTAGTCCACTTAGTGGTGCGTGACCTGCCATCAAATTGACATACTTATTTTTTTACTTATTTATGTAATAATAATCCATCCGATTGTAAAAGCTAATTAAACGAGGGAGTGGTTTTAGGTATGGCCTGCCTCGGGAAGAGGAGAGGCATCACTGTGAAAATCGATGTTTAAAAGAATTTCAAAATGACAAAGTGATTCTAATCAAAAGGCAAGGATATGAAGAAGAAACAGTAGAAGGCATGTTCGCACATATATATATATATACTAGCCTGGAAGGACTCTGGGTCTGGGATTTTGATATCATCTCCCAACCCTGTGGACCTCCGATTCCAGATCCTTTGTCGGAATTACTGTTTTCTTGCACGTGAAACATGTCGGCCTCCATCCATCTTTTTCAAAAAGAGAAGGAAGAAAAAAACACAAAACAAAAAAACAAAGGAGAGAGAGGAAAGAAATAGCAAATGGAGTTAATGAAGTGTAAATAGTATGATCAATCTAATTTAGAGCTTCATACTAATCTGATCTTTTAGTCATTCATTAAATCAAATAAGTCAACACCATTTTCTTATGAGGAAATATAACTGTTTCTGGGAAATCTTATCCCCTTTTTGTTTGCTGAGATCTTAACCTAGTGTGTGAAGATGATTCGAGATTTTTCTTTAGACCAACAAGTACCTTTTATAATCAATTTCTCTTTTCCTTTGTAAGTTTTTCTTGCCTGGGCAAGTTCTATGCTCTAGCTTGCAGCGCCCACCTATGATCAACTTTACCCTCTCACACTTATTAATTACTTCCCATGAAATTATCACCCACCACAATTTGGACTCTCAGTCAATTATACTCACCATTAGATTATTATTATTATTATTATTATTATTATTATTATTTTGCTTTAAAAGGAAGTTTATTAGTACTTAAGAAACTTTGACAATATTAGCTGCTGGCACTTTGTTATTGTGCCGAACAGTGTCTAGATTAATTAAAAGCAGTCTTCATGGTTAGATATTATCGCTTTTTTAGGATTTCATTAAGTGTAGAGTGAGAAAATGGGCCACATTTTTCGCTCAACAAGTCTTTCTTCATCTTCCTTTTCTTATTACTAGGGTTACAGCCATTTGATTTTAGGATTGATGTGGTGCTCAGCCCATACCAGACGTCTGAATTTACCCCCTCCCGTGGATCCTGTATTATGGGTCCAGGCCCTCACGTGAGGTTCTTGTTCGTCAAGAAAATAGTGCCCATGATATGAGGAGGATAATCCATTGTGATGTCTTGTCAAGATGGGAAGAGGGTCCATCGCTTATGAGAAACCAGTCCTTATCTGATCCTAGCCATAGCTATTTAGACAGGATCACGAAATCCATCTCATCTCATTCTAATTTTATATGTAGAACGAAGTAAGGTAAAGTATCAAATCAAGAGGAAATATAATATAAGCGAGTTATAATTTCCTTTCATCTTTAGTGGCTTGATTGAAAATCTCACTTTTTCTATAAAAATTGAATATTTTTTTATCATTTAAGGGAGAAAGGATTTTTTTTTTTTTTTTTTTTTTTTTTACGATTTTTCATATCATAACCCACTTTATATTTTATTCTCTCTTTATGCTCTACCTCACTTCATTCTACCTATAAAATTAGGATGAGATGAGATCGATTTCATGATCCTGTCTAATAGCTCTGGTTAGGATCAGATTAGGACAAGTTTCTCATTAGCGATGGGCCCTCCTTCCTTCTTGACAATACATCAGAAATGGATTGCCCTAGTCAGGTCAAGGGACCTATTTTCTTTTTTTTGGCTATCGGAGGGTTTTCAACTCTTTGAACTGAACTAATCCCTCCGGACCCAGATGGGAGCCGGATAAACTCTCCTGTAGTCCCAGTGTGGTTATACAGTTTCAAACCTATAACCTCCGGGTGCAAACAGTGGTCCTATACCAACTGAACTACCTCTTGGGATTATGAGATCTATTTTCTTGACGAACAAGAACCTCGTGTGGGGGCCTGGGGCCCATTTGACAGGATCCACAAGAGAGGGTAAATTCAAACGACAGCAGTATGTTGTCTCTCAATAAATGTACTGTATCAAGGAATAGTCTAGATTTTGGTAACATGTAAGTGGCCCCCACAAGCACAGGTGTTGGTGGTCAGTTTCTTCAAACACAACGACACACGGATGCAGCTTTAAGTGGGCCCCACAGATTTAGAGAAAATAAGCAGGACAACTTCTTTCATTTTTTTCAATTCAGACGACAGTATTTGGTCTCTCAATAATTGTACTGTATCATGGAATAATCTAGATTTTGGTAATATGTAAGTTTGCCCCACAAGCACAGGTGGTGGTGGGCAATTTCTTCGAACATGACAATGCAGGGAAGCATCTTAAGTGGGCCCCATAGGTGTAGAGAAAATAAGGAGGACAACTTCTTCCCTTTTATACTAGGGTAGTATATATATATATATATATATATATATATATATATATGCATTGCAGCCACTAGCCTACAACTAGTCAACTACATTTGGGGTGTGAATGAAATAGCAAATGGGCCGGCTTGACGCGCCCAACCCGACCCGTAGAATATGCCTTTCAATAAATGGGTTGGCTTAGGGCTGACCCGCCTAATCCACCTATTTTGCATGACCTAAGCTTTCTTTAAAACATTTATTATTAGTCCAAATCCTCAAGAGGAAAAGACCCAAATGATACCCACTTTCTACTACAGCCTCCACCATCCAATTGAAACTAATCACCCCGTTTTCATATGTTTTTTTTTTGAATAAAGACTTTATTTTATTTCTTTTAGTTCTACTATTTTATTTCTATAGTCATTATCTAAATTTTTTATACAATATTGAAGTATTAGATAATTCTTTTTCTTTTTTTCCACTCAAGTATGTCCTTTGCTAGCTTACTCAAGAACATTTTTATATGATCTTTTTTCTTAGGATATGGATTATGGATGTGAAGAAAATACAATAATAGACATGACATAAACAAGAAACGAACTAAAATTGAATTGGATTATTTCAATCCATGGGCTAGAAAAGGATGAATGGGCCTTCACCAATTGGACCCCACCTTTTATGGGTGGGAAATTGAGTAACAGCTCACATCCAATATGAAAATTCACTCAAAAAGGAAAGCTAAAATGTCAACTATTACCAAATCAATGGTTTTAATCCTTCTCCGATGCCCTAGGTGTACAAAATGTTTTGTATTGTATTCATGTGCAAGAATAGTTAATCTATGCGTAATGGAGAATCTATATCTTTATCCTCCATTACTAAACCTTTTAAAGAGTCCAAATGCAAGTAATCCAATTGAAACCCCTGTTTATATTTAGCAATGCCAACTTATCACACACAGGTTAATGCACCTGTCTTATTCATTCCCATTTTTAGCCGTAACAACCCATCATATATAGATGTCAACTGGGGATGAGAAGCACCACCTCAAATTAAATGAGGGAGTGGTTTTAGTTATGGCCTGCATCGGGATGAGAGGAGGCATCATTGTTAAATCAATTTTTAAAATACTTTCATGCTAATAAAGTGATTCTAAACAGAAGGCAAGGATATGAAGAAGAAACAGTAGAAGGAACAAAAGAAAAAAAAAATGACATGAAGCATGTGGGCAACTTTTGCACAGCAGCCACTAGCCTACGACTTCATATGGGGTGTGAACGAAATGGCAGAAAGCTTGACCCGCCCTACCCGACCTGTAGAAAATGCGTTTCAAAAACCGCCTAACCCAGCTATTCCGGATGACCTGTTTAAACTTTCTTTAAAACTTTTATTATTAGTGGAAAACCTCTAGAGGAAAAGACCTAAATGATACCCACTTTATACTGCAGCCGCCTCCAATATCCAATTGAAACTTATCACTGGGTTTTCATATGTTTTTTTTTGAATAAAGCCTTTACTTTATTTCTTTTAGTTCTGCTATTTTATTTCTATAGTCATTATCTAAATTTTTTGTAGAATATCGAAGTATTAGATAATTCTTTTTCTTGTTTTCCACTCAAGTATGTCCTATGTTAGCTTACTCAAGAACATTTTTATATGATCTTTCTTACGATATGGATTATGGATATGAAGAAAATACATTGATAGACATGACATAAACAAGAAAAGAGCTAAAATTGAATTGGATTATTTAAATCCATGGGCTAGAAAAGAATGAATGGGCCTTCACCAATTGGACCCCACCTTTTATGGGTGGAAAATTGAGTAACAGCTCATATCCAACATGAAAACTCACTCAAAAAGGAAGGCTAAAATGTCAACTATTACCAAGTCAATGGTTTTAATCCTTCTCCGATGCCCTAGGTGTGCAAAATGTTTTGAATTGTATTCATGTGCAAGAATAGTTAATCTATGCGTAATGGAGAATCTGTGTCTTTATCCTCCATATCTAAACCTTTTAAAGAGTCCAAATGCAAGTAATCCAATTGAAACACTTTTCATATTTAGCAATGCCAATTTATCACCCACGGGTTAATGCACCTCTCTTAATCATTCCCATTTTTAGCCATAACAACCCATCATATATAGATGTCTGTAGGGGATGAGAAGCACCACCTCAACTTAAAAGGCACCTTTCTTCTTCCTTCTTCCTTCTTCTGTAATAGCAAAAATGTCTTCCACTTTATCATCCGACTCATTTGAAGATAATATTTCTCGTGTATTTAACGACTCGGAGCCAATATCATTCTCCTTACGGATGGAGTTGGATTCATTTGCTGAGACCCCCATCTGCTTTCAAGGATCCATGGCTCTAGAACCCAGCACCATCCCTGACAAAACTAACATAGCTACATTGGCTGGAGCTATGGGTGAAGAAGCTTTAGAAATAGCCGAGGAAAAATGCCAATCCAACATTCCTGAAATGCCATCTGAAGCCCCCAATGAAACTAACATAGCTACATTGGCAGGAGCTATGGGTGAAAAAGCTTTAGAAGTAGCCGAGGAAGAATGCCGATCCAACATTCCTGAAATGCCATTTGAAACCCTCGATGAAACTAACATAGTTACATTGGCTGCAGCAGAAGGTGGAGATGCAGTAGAAGTAGCGGCAGAAGGACACCAATCCATCATTCCTACAATGCCATCGAAAGTAATTACTACTCCATCGCCTGCAACAGCAGGATCTAAGTGGGGTCGTAAGAAGAAAACTCAGGAGGAGCAGGAAGAGTTATGGTCTTGAACGCCACATTGGCTACCGGAAGGCTGGAGAATGGAAGTCAAAATCCAAAAGGTTGGTGCCACTTCAACATAACATACAATCTCCTATCTAAAGATAGTGTTTATAGGATTCTCGGCCTGGCCTTATTAAGTCCATCAATAGAACCTACTTTAAGATCTAGCCACCTAAAGTCACAATTTCCTTTCCTACTTCCGGGCCAAATTTTAGTTCACTAAGTGGTGTGTGACCCGCCATCAAATTGACATACTTGATTTTTCACTTATTTATGTAATCATCCATCCAATTGTAAAAGTTAATTAAATGAGGGTGTGGTTTTCGGTATGGCCTGCCTCAGGAAGAGGGGAGGCATCATTGTGAAATCGATTTTTAAAATACTTTCCTGTTCATAAAGTGATCTAAACAAAGGGCAAGGATATGAAGCAGAAACAGTAGAAGGAACAAAAGAAAAAAAAATGACATGAAGCATGTTGGCAACTTTATGCACAGCAGCCACTAGCCTACAACATTTCGGGTGTGAACGAAACGGCAGATGGCTTGACCCACCCAACCTGACGCGACGCGCGAACCCATCCCAACTTGACCCGCCCAACCCGACCCATAGAATATGCGTTTTAATAAACGTCTAACCCAGCTATTCCGCATGACTTGTTTAAACTTTCTTTAAAACTTTTATTATTAGTCGAAATCTGCAAGAGGAAAAGACCCAAATGATAACCCACTTTCTACTACAACCTCCACTATCCAATTGAAACTTATCACTTGCTTTTCATATGTCTTTTTGAATAAAAACTTTACTTTATTTCTTTTAGTTCTGCTATTTTAGTTCTAGAGTCATTATCTAAATTTTTTTGTAAAATATTGAAGTATTAGATTTTTTTTTTTCTTGTTTTCCACTCAAGTATGTCCTTTGTTAGCTTACTCAAGAGCATTTTTATATGATCTTCTTTCTTAGGATATAGATTATGGATGTGAAGAAAATACATTGATAGACATGACATAAACAAGAAACGAGCTAAAATTGAATTGGATTATTTAACTCCATGGGCTAGAAAAGAATGAATGGGCCTTCACCAACTGGACCCCACCTTTTATGGGTGGAAAATTGAGTAACAGCTCACATCCAACATGAAAACTCACTAAAAAAGGAAGGCTAGGATGTCAACTATTACCAAATCAATGGTTTTAAACCTTCGCCGATGCCCTAGGTGTACAAAATGTTTTGTATTGTATTCATGTGCAAGAATAGTTAATCTATGTGTAATGGAGAATCTATATCTTTATCTTCCATTACTAAACCTTTTAAAGAGTCCAAATGCAAGTAATCCAATTGAAACTCCTTTTCATATTTAGCAATGCCAACTTATCACCCATATGTTAATGCACCTCTCCTAATCATTCCCATTTTTAGCCATAACAACCCATCATATATAGATGTCTGCAGGGGATGAGAAGCACCACCTCAACTTAAAAAGCACCTTTTTTTTTCTTCTTCTTCTGCAATACCAAAAATGTCTTCCACGATGGCGGTGGGTCACACACCAATAAGTGGACTAAAATTTGGCCTTGAACTAGGAGGGAAATTGTGACTTTAGGTCGCTAGATCTTAATGGAGGTTCCATTGATGGACTTAATAAGGCCAGGCCGAGAATCTTATAAACGCTATCTTTAGATAGGAGATTGTATGTTATGTTGAAGTGGCACCATCCTTTTGAATCTTGACTTCCATTCTCCAGCCTTCCGGCAGCTAATCTGGCGTTCAAAACCAGAACTCTTCCTGCCCCTCCTTAGTTTTCTTCTTACGCCCCCACTTAGATCCTGCTGTCGCGGGCGATGGAGTAGTGTTCACTTTAGATGGCATTGCAGGAATGACAGATTCGTGTCCTTCTGCCACTACTTCTACTGCTTCTTCACCTTCTGCTGTAGCCAATGTTGCTATGTTAGTTTCATTAGGGATTTCAGATGGCATTTCAGGAATGTTGGATCGGCATTCTTCCTCGGCTACTTCTAAAGCTTCTTCACCCATAGCTCCTACCAATGTAGCTATGTTAGTTTCATTGGGGGTTTCAGATGGCATTTTAGGAATGTTGGATTGGCATTCTTCCTCGGCTACTTCTAAAGCTTCTTCACCCATAGCTCTAGCCAATGTAGTTATGTTAGTTTTGTCAAGGGTGGTGTTGTATTCTTGTTTATTGGCTAATTCATGGGTTGGACGAAACTCTAGGGGTCCATTAAGTTGTATTCTTTATTTAAAAAAGGACTCTAATTAAAGATAGGAGATGAGAAGGACTCAGAAGAAGAAAGCTAGATGAAATAGACGTGCTTAATTTCCGAGTCAACCAGAATGGGGTCCGCTCGAGCGCCCATATATTCGCTCGAGCGGATGGAGTCAGAATGGCCAGATGCACTGACAGAGCCTTTTTGCACTAAGACAAAACCTTATCCGCTCGAATGGACAAGGCGGAAGAGTCCAAGTTAAATTAGAAACTTCTTTCTAATAGTGCCCAAACTGCTTGTTTTAATCCTAATCAAGTTAGACAACCTTAAGGACAGCCTAATGGCTATTTAAAGGATTCAAGGGCTATTCTAAAGTGACACCTCACCTCTCAAAGTTCTGAGTTAGAGATTTAATTGAGAGAAATCTTCTTTAGAGATTTATGAAGGAATTGTGCCGCCAAGTACTCTAGAGAGCCACGCTCTTCTGCGTCCCTTATAGAAGATCATCTTCTTGCGTAAAAGATTTAAGGAGTCAAATCGAAGTGGTCCCTCAAGCTTTTTGGTGTAATCCACATTTAAGGTGATTATTTTTAGTAAAATCCTCCTTTTTAAATAAAGATGCCAGGAAACATATATTTTAATTTTAATGGTGATATGGAACCATGCCATTTGAGGATGTGGCCTGGTGCACTGGAGCCCAGCCGTGTGGTACCATACTTAGCATTTAATGCTTTATAGTAAAGCTCAATCCTCCCCTACCATATGGAGCCTACTCACCACCTCCTCTGCCTGTTTATGGGGGCACAGGCAGGAGAAAAGGGGGGCCAAAGCTTTTGATAACTTAAAGTTGGATAGAGTTTTATGAGTCCGGGATCTGGTGAGGCTTGAGCGTAGCCCACAGTGATACAGTAGACCATGATTGGTCTACTCATAACAACCGTGGGTAAAATTCTCAAAGGGTCCCGATTCGAATTTTATGCTGCTTAATGTCCCACCTAGAAAAAGAAATCTTTGTTCCATGATGCCTGCCGCACCCAACCAGTTTGGGCAGAACATATGCCCAAGTCCCAATTCCATCTCTAGTGTTTATATTATGTACAAAACGCCATTAGGCTCAGTTTAGTCTTGGTTTGACATTTACGCTGGATCTACCTGTAAGTTCTTCTTGTTTGGTTTAAATATGTTGTTGATTGCTCTACAACGGAGTAAAATTGAGTTATCGGACTAGTGATCTGGTCGATAGGTTTGTTTCCTTTTTCGACTTATTTATTTAATAATTCTTTTGCACAGAAATGATGGGATTTTCAGATAAATATCAATGGAAGATCATACCCAAAGTTCCCATATATATATATATATTTATTTATTTATTTATACGAGAAAGACCTCTCCCTAAGTTGGAGCTTATGTTACCCCAAGTTGAAACAGTGTCGATCCCACAAACCATAGTCGACTATCTCTGTTTTTGGCCCGATTAAACTGAAAGAATTCAGTTTTAATTAGATTTAACTAAATTCTGGAGACGATGATTTGAGACAGTTTACGATATAGAGGATTTTGAAGACTATTTTAGCTTAGGAGAGCTCCCCATCTCTCTGTCTCTATATATACATATACATACACATATATATTATATATATGTATATATATATATATGTGTGTGTGTATTAATGTATGTATACAGATATACATACATACATACATACAAACATACATACATACACGCCAATAAGCATTTGAATGGGCCCATCTTCATATTGATTATGTGTCTCTACATGCGATGCAATCCCTTGGATTTTTTTAAAAGATTTTTTTTGAAATAATTAAGCTTATAATATCATTAGACGGTTATATGAAGAAAAATAATGAAACTATGTGTAAGTTGTTTGTACATTTTTTTTTATGAAAATTCTCCCAATTAATGATATTGTTTGGTTGACGATATCGTCAATTGAGGTTGAAAATATCGTCAGTTGCTTGTATTTAAACCTCAATGCGAAACATGAGTTTTCAAATTGGACACTACTTGTATTTAAACCTCAATGCGAAACATGAGTTTTCAAATTGGACACTACTTTTTCCACTCTTCTCCTTTCTTTTCATTTCATTTCATTTCATTAATCTTTTCAAGCGCCTCTTTTCAAGCCATACAAATAACTGATCATATATACCTAAAAAAAAGTGATCATATAAAACTTTTACGAGTTAGACCCAAAAAATCCTTGGTTTAAGCGAGTAATAGTGCTTCGGGTCCGTCTTTAGAGGCTAAGGAAATCAACTTGAAAAACCCATTTCTGTTCTTATACAGAGCTTTGGCTCTATCTTTAGAGGCTAAGGAAATCAACTTGAAAAACCCATTTCTGTTCTTATACAGAGCTTGGGCTCTATCTTTAGAGGCTAAGGAAATCAACTTGAAAAAACCCATTTATGTTCTTATCAAGATGACGTGGGGTAGACCCACAATCCTTTAGTTGTGGGGTTAATGAGAATGTGCCTTTTGGAGGACAATTTTTTTTTTTTTTTTGTTTGAGCCGGGACTAATCCCTCCGGGCCGAGAGGGAAGCTGGATAAATTCCCCTGTAACCCTAGTATGGTAGTACAGTTTTGAACCTACAACCTCCGAGTGCAAACCGTGGTCGTAGACCAAGTCAGCTACCCCTTAGAATTTTTTTAGGACAATTTGAATGCAAAGGAGGGTGCTCTGTACTTGACAATGACCAGACAATACAAAATCCTCATTCATCTGTAATTCACCCATTTGTCTCCACTTCTATCCACTTACTCAACCACTTGAACATTAATGAAATCCAAACAAACACCTCAAAATTTACTCGGCCAAAGACTCATACAAGTGAAACCTGCAAGACCCAATCCGAGCACTAAACTTACCCATCTCTATTACATTAGCAACCACCTACTTTTGAACCTATTTGAACCCAATAACCACAACGATAATACCCATCTTCACAGCCTAGCCCACTCCGCACTCAACAACATAACTTTACAGCTTCATTTACCCCATGCCAAACATCCAAAAGCAAACATTTAAAAGTAAAATTCAAACTTGGCATTTGTTCCGACATTTTACCAAGTAATTTGAATGCCATATTCCCCATTCCGGATTTTTCTCAAATAAGATGAACAAAAGAAAATAAAAAACAATGGAAGGAAAAGAATAGAAATGAAGCAATGATGACCTAAAAGACTTTCTTGCACTCACCTTTTAAAAACTGACCAATGGGCTCACCTAGGATGGACCCAGCCTGCTTGTATCACATGCTTCTTAGATCTTCCATTTGGCCAAAATATACACCAGAGTGCACATGATCATTTGATTGGTCTCATAAAAAAGCATGACTACCACTGCACTTTTTTATTTTCGATTCTTCATTTTTTGGAAAGGCTTAACTAACCTGAAAAGGTATTCCACTGGAGTTAATCATTGATTTTTGTGTGATTACTCTAACATTGATTTGTATGTCGTCCATTTCACAGGTGGGCATGTTTGGATGTATGGTGGATTAGAATGAGGTGAGGTCGATAGACATGCACTTATTGCCAAGGCATAAGATTGGATGAAGAAAGTGAAAAAAAAAAAAAAAAAAAAAAAAAAACATAAGAAGGAAGGTAGAGGATTTAATGTCCAATGCATTTAGTTCTTCTGAAGGTGAGCAGCAGTCAAGTGGTATGAAGGAGATTATTGCCACCAGCCATATATTATTGTCCTTGAGGACCCAGTCACCCGCCCATTAATGGCAGTATTGAAGCAGGCGAGCTTTCCCCACCAAGGTTGCAATTATTGCATCTGCAACAACATTAACCCTGATGTTCAACTTTGCAGGCTCAAAGCCTTTCCAGCCTTCCAAGCTACTCATCCAGAAGGATGCCGATGCCAAGGAAGACAAGGGTAATGCTATAATCCTCCATTCAAACAAGGGCAATTCAATTGAACTTCAACTATCCTGCACTCTGGACTTTAGTCTTAATATATATGGCCCCTACCCTTACTCCCACACCACCGTGAGAGTTACTCTCACAGAAGCATCTCCCATAACGCAGGGACGGATGCACATAAGGGCGAGCTCCTCCTCAACTTTTCCAAACTCTATAAGGCCACAAGGTGTTTTAAATTTTTTCTATGGGTAATTTTATCTTTTAACTACTTTTGCCCTCCTTACTTTTTGCTACAACTAAGTAGGCCGGTCAATGGGACGGGCTAAGATTGGGCATTGGTTGTCCAATCCAATCCCGAATATTGGACTGGCCTGCTGGGAATTGTTCAATCCTGGTCCTAAATTGAGCGGGAATATGTCAAATCCCATCCCGTGCGGGCTCGGGCCGGGCATGGGCTTTATTTATTTTCATCAATGGAGACTTCTTTTATATTCTTAATGGGTGAAGCTCTGTCAATAAAGATGATAATGATGGTCGGACAAGGAGTGAACCAAATTTCAGCTTTATCAAATTTCAAAAGGTCTAAATACTAGATAGTAGATATTAAGTCTTCAAAATGAAGGGTGATAAATCTACCAAAATTTCAAACCTCAACTCAATAGTGGATCCAAGCCAAGAATCAAATTGAGTCCACTGCCAATTCATGGTGTGGGTTTTTGGTGTGGAGTGGGAAGGGATTGAATTAAAGAGATATGGTGGAGGAAAGAGACATTTTGGAGGGAGTTTTTGGAGGGTTTTCATTGAAATATATAAAAGTCAGTAAAATAACCTTGCGGGCGGGCTAGGCTTTCAAAATAATTGTCCAAGCCTAGCCCATGGGGGTCGATTTTATTAAATGCCCTGTGTTTTCGGGCTTGGGTCGGGCTGGGTACCCTTTTCAACGGGCTAAATTGACAAGCCTACAACTAAGCTATAATACCATAAGAGGAGTTGGGATACAATTGTCTTTTTTATCTCTTCAAAAGCAATTCATTTTAGACAAGATATTGACTCTCCTTATACAGCAAGTTTGTCTTCCGCGTTTTCTCCTCTTTTCTCTTTTGCTTTATTTCTCTCTTAGTTTCCAAATACAAATAGCTACTACCTAGTCTTTTTTTTTTTTTTTATTGTGCATATCCATTGCCTATTGTCTCCTCCTTCATTCTTCAACACTTAACTCTTTTGCATTGTTATGCGGGCTCTCATTTGGGTCCCCTTTTTCTAGGTTACAAAAAAAGAACTCTTTTGCATTGGTTCTCAAATGCACCTATACAAGTAATTCGAAAAACCCATCTTGTCTTTTGGTTCTTTTGTATCATTTTTTTTTTTTTTTTTTGCTTGAGTTCAATGGATGCCTCTTTAATAAGTATCTTTAAATGCATGTGCTAATTTTCTTTTTACGTCTTGTGTGTCTTTGTTAAATACAATTACCTTTTTATGTTATTTAATTTTCCTTTATTTTATGCTGTGAGAATTTTTTTTGATACCATGTTATTTAAAAATTTGCCAAGAATATTGATTTTGATTAGATTTGGTTAAAATTCTAGTGCTATCAGGCTATGTAAATGGATAGATTAGATTAACAAGAATAATAGTCCACTAGATTATTTTATGCGCCGCCGTCTTTTTATAGGTTAGAAATATTAAAAAATCACTATTATTTGCTAACTTACAAGTCTCCTAAAACCCATTATAGGGCTTGTAAGACCCCGACCCGAGAGACCTCAATTAGTGTTAATTAAGGTGTGTGTTAGTCTTAAGCGTGGTTAGTGTATTTTGGTTTAGTTTGGACTAGAATAACTTCGTTATAGCTTTGAGGAATTTTAAGTACCTTTTGTGATTAGTGGGGCCTTTCGGGGGTTCATTTTTATGACTTTGCGTTTACTTGGGGGATTCCTTGAGATTCCATTGATTTGTGTTTCTATCCCACTTTGCTAATCTCGTTAATCTCTACAACTTTCATGTTAGTCCCGTTCCCGTTCGAGATCCCGAAACCCAACTTTTCTAGCTTCAAGTGCAAAACAGTCTTTTTACACTAAATCTGTACCCAATATTTGATATTCCCAAAACCAGCGAAATATATAATTTTTTGAAACTAGAAATTTCAACGATCATTTCTTCCTTCTTCGTCGATTTCATCTGAGGTTCGAAAACTACTATTTCAGCCTTCCAAGATTTCTAAGGGGTGGAGCCCACTTGCATTTGCTTATATAAGGTGAACCCATCTCCTTCCTTTCTCTTTTTCCAGCATAATCAACTAAACCTAGGGCTCCTTGCTTTTTCTCCTTCTTCTTGCTTTCCATCACTCAATCTCCCACCAAACTTGCATCAACATCAAAAGGGATCCCACCATTCTCTTCATCTCCACTGAGGCTTCATCTTGACACTATTTTTGGAGAAAACCTCCATTTTCAAGATCCTTTTTGAGCTTGTCTTGCCCATTTGGAGAACCTACAAGTAAACAATCCCCTCCATCTTCTAGATTTGTGTTCTTATGACTCTAGATGAGCTTCACCTCCATTATTGGAAGCTCTCTTTTTTTATTTCCTTGTTTTGACCCTTTTAGGGTTTGTTTAGGGGGTTTTTGTGTAGTTTTGGAGCTTGGCTTGGAGAGAGTGTGAGACGCTTAATTTTCTTGATTAGAGACCTTGAGGCAAGTGGATGATTTGATATTTTGAGCTTTGAATGGTTTTCATGAAATGCATCAATGACTTCACTATATGTTTCATGTTATTTTTGACTTACATGATTTTGAAATAAATGCATATAAATGAGTTGGTTAGCTAATAACTAAATGAGATATTGCATTAATGACCTTCCATTTATTACTTGTTTTGGTATAAATGACTCTTTGTGATTGTGGATTTTCTCTCCTCCTTGTGGTTGAATGTTGAATTGAATGAGCACTTTTAGCTCATTTTATTCCAGGAAGATGAATGGGAATGAAGAGAAATGGTTTGAGGGAGAGATGGGCTCAAAATCTGGACACAGTGGGGTTTTTCTACACCTTGCGGTCAGCCAGCGGTCACTTATCAGCTAGCTGCCTGGTGACCGGCGGCTAACCGCCAGCTGACCGAACCATCGCGGTCACATTTCCAGAGAGCACAACTTCACCCAGAATCCATGGTCAGCCTCGCGGTTAGCCAGGTGACCGAAATTACACAGATATTCTGAAACAAAGAGAAACGAAGAGGATTTTGTCCCAATCATTTGTGCACCCTTTTAGAGAATGATGGGGACTGTTCAACTAGAGGTATGTATGGAGTCTGTTTGAGAAAGAATCCATAACACAAAGATTCATTTGAAGCCTTAAGAAAATCCTAAGGTGTATAAAGAGCCAGGAATGTCTCCAAACTCAAGGAGTACCAATTTATATTGAAATTGACATACGGGACCCTTATTCACCTTGATTAGTTTTGAATCCCGATACTTGTCCCGAAAATTATGAATTATGATTTATCATTCCCGAAAGCATTGAAACTGTATTGTAGCATTTTGCTAGTCCCGATATGCACTTCCCGTTTGAAATGATATTTGTGTCTTTGAGCACCCCGTCCCGCCCGTTATATAAGTGCATCATATGTATTTCGTACTTGTCTTTATTTCTGTTATTTGACCTATGAGTCGGCACCACTAAGCTTGGATAACCTTGTTAGTCTGATCCACCGACTTGGAGATCCTCATCTCGTCCCGCCAGCTGCAGTTTGGATCCCGCTACCCGGTTATTACCGTGGTCTTGTCCCGATGCCGCAGATTACTACTGTGATTCTCCATGTCCAGTTCGCTACCATGGTCATGTCCCGTATTATTATTATGTATACGTATATATTACTTATGTTGCATCTTCTCACTTCGGTGATTGAGATCAACATCCCAATATGCTCATGTCACTTCGGTGATAAAGGACTTTAGCTTCGTGTGGTTGTCATCTTGCTTGTTTTCCGATTTCCTTGGATATCTTACATGTTTTATATTGCATATTGCTTTTCCAGTAAATGATTATTCTGTTTTATGAGAATTATTGTTTTCATAGGTTTAAATGTTTTCCAAGCTAATTTCTATTATTGTTTTATCTTTTCACCCACCTACCAAACCGTCGTGTTTGATCCCTTTGCTTTGTTACTCAGGTCCCGTTGTCGGTTACCCCGAGGAGGAGCACGAGGAGGCGGTCGGAGAACCGCAGCGTCTAGTTGAGTGGCACGCCGATGATGTTGTTTAGACATTCGGTTGTCTGAGATGCGTAACATTTTGGATTAGGACTAACCATTCTTTTAGGGACTTGATACTTTGTTTATATTGGCCTTTGTTGGCCTCTATTTTTGGGAAATGTAATTACATGATCTTTGATGTAAACTTTAACTTCCTTTTGGGGAATAGCTAATGATCATTGCTCATTTTGATACTGGTTTTATATATGTTTTAATCTTGTCATCTTGGACATGAATGTATGAATTAGATTTGCTACACGCTTCCGCAGTTAAAAGAAATATTCATGTTGATGTGATATCCGCACCGCGGACACTTGTGGGAAATCGCGTGTACAAGTGGCATCTTTTATGGACTCACATACTTTTTGATTTAAATAAATATTATTCTTAGTATCTATCATCATCATTCATCCAAAATTTAGTCCCGATCCCAGATTAGGCCCGCCCGCTTGGTAACCCGGTTCGGGGTCGCGAAAGGGCCGACATAATTATAATCCAAATCGTTCAAAATGAACTCCAGCCACCCTAATGACATGCTCTAAAGTTTCATATCAATAGGAGTGGGGCCCACTGTTCAATTGAGTAAATGATTGAATATGTCTTATGATATTTTACGAAAAATGTAGTTTTATAAAAAAAAAAAAAAGGTTAAAAAATAAAAAAAGGTCACTAATTATCAATTCTAATTGACAAACATTGATGGTAGTGATGAAAATAGGACCGTGATGAAAATGCGTTGAGGACAATTGTAAAAGAAGATCTTATTTAATGTAATTGAATGGCTATTTGATATATAGGTATTTATGTTAATATAACTTTTTTTTTATAAATTTTAGATTTATTGAAGATTTTAATTCTTCCTTACCCCTCTTGGAGAGATTCTTGGATCCGTCAATGCTCTTACAGTACTATGAGAGTAAGGGTGAGAGCTTTCACATCCATATCCAATGCCAACAGCCTAAATGTGAGGGCCGCCACCCCTTACTCCCACATATATATATATATATATATATACATGGAGATGCTCCTATGAGAGATATCTCGCACCTTTTATTAGAGATAGGGGTGGGTGCCTCATATCCATATCTAATGCCAACAACTTAAATGTGAGGGCCCCACCCAATCTATCATTTAAGGTGAGAGATATCTCACATAGGAGTGTGTATATATACACATTTGGTCGGAGGTCCCTCAGCTTCGGTTTTTATTGCAAACGGTCCACCTTTTTTTTCCATAGAGCCAAATGTCCATTTTCAAGTTTTAAATAGTTAAAAAGTCCAGAGTGCCCCTCTGAATACACTTTGTGCGGTATACAAAAAAGGAAAACTAATTTCGTTAAGAGTTTCATTTGGAGGAAAAAAAAAAGGAGAAAACCCGTCAATTTCGTGAAGATGATTTGACTGCACAAATCAAGGATTACGACATATTAGAGAAAAACATTGGGAAACTGATTTAAAGAAGGAGAAATCATCCAGAAAACCCGCACGTGGAACTGGGCAAGATTCAGATAAATTTATTTAAGAAGGAGAAATCATCCAGAAAATCTGCACGTAGGATTGGGCAAAATTCAGATAAATTTTTTTCAAACTCAAATAAATTTGTTCCAAAATCAGATAAATTTGGTCCAAACTCAAATAAATTTGTTTGAGTTTTGCCAGAAGTTCAGATAAATATATCTGAGTTTGAAACAAAAAATCTTGAAAAAGAAACTAAGACAAACTTACATATCTTTTCGAAGAAACTCTAAATAAATAAAAAAAAGGAAGGATATATAGTACCCATGTGAGGAAGAAAGCTACGTGCAGAAGATCACGAAAACTCTCGTGCAAAACTAGAACGACCCCATTAAAAAGGAGTCAATACTGATTTTGTGCTGGGAAAAGATCAATTCAATACTTCTGATATGTTTTGGTGCAAGTCTTCTCCTATGTCTTATGGGGCAACGATCACATAAACTCCTGCATACAGAATTCCTAACAATGAGGTAGGGCAAAAATCAGTTGGAAAGAAATACGTTGATGATCAGATCTTGGGCCTCTCCACCAAGATGGGTATGATATGAATGGCATGGTTATCTAATGACTTGAAAACAAAAACCCATGAAAGCTTCTGCAAGTAATGCCACGGCAGCGAATCGTACATTGGTGTAGGAGGCTTGGATTCGTTTCATCCCATTTGAATTTCGAAACATGATCTATTTCCTCTCATATGAATTCAAAACTTGATCTAAAACTAGGAAATAAAATCCATTAGACAGCTTGATGTTTTTAAAGGGGCAAATCAGTCATTAAATGTCATGATAAGGAGCTTAAAACTAGGGAATTTATGCGTAAAATAACTTCAGACGTTTAGAAGGGCAAATCAATTATGCAAATGTTTGATTTCGCATACTTAGGGACCTCCGCCTGCAATAAGTCTAGGCGCATAGACCAGAGGCTTTAAGGGACCTTTGACTAATTTACTATTATATATATATAAATATTCATGCACATCCATCCCTCACTATAGGGTGATGGATACTTACATGTCTTTCCTTCTTTGCACATGAACACTCCTTTTCTACAAATGACCATATATGGCTTTTCCTCTTTTGCACACAAATATTTTCAATTATGTATGTGACCCTGATCGTAGGCCACAAATGCAAGGCAGTGATTGTAGTAATAACTCGATAAAGTCCGAGGTCGATCCACATGGAGTAATTAATCATGCAAAACCTGTCCTATTGAAAAACTAGTTCTAGCCTAAAAAAACTTATACAAATCAAATTTCCTACTTTAATTAAAAATTAATTACAAGTATGAAAAAATTAATAATTACAACCAAAGAAAAAAAATCCTAATATAGAAACCTAATCTAACTACTGCATTCACCATAAGATTTGTCAGTCCAACTAATTGCAATAATTATGAAGATGCATAAAAATAAAAGAAAATAAAATCAGAGAATAAAAAGAAGGATTTTAATTCTATAATTTTGCAACGGTTACTTTGCTAAATGCCATCAAGAAAAATCAAGACCACCGCACCAAGTACACGATGTCACTACGCACAAAAATTCGATGTTGACCCATTGGTGAAGACCAAGACCCCATAAACTTGATTTATTAATGAAAGACCCATTACAAGCAAATAACCATTACAAAATTATTTGAATCAAAATAAAATGAATCCAACCTTACCCTAGACACATGAAACACTAAACGGAGGAGAATGACTCACGTTCTTGAACAGCGATCTAATCGGCTCTCGTTTTGCGATCTGAAATCCAAGCAAGGGAAGATGATGAATGACTGGTCCAATGGTGGAGTGATGGTAGCAACAGCGGCAGTGTGACGATGGCGTAAAAATCCAAGTGGTGGTGTGCCTTAGAAAAGGACTTGGATGAAGTAGTAATGGAAGAACGGAGTTGGAGAAAAATTAATGGAGTATGGGCTGGTTGCTGGTCGTCCAAGGTCATGTGTTGAAGATTGATATTTGGTTGGATATATATATATATATATATATGATGAGTGGGCCCAGGAGAGACTTTTGTGTGGTTAAGCCAAGAAAAATTATTAAAACAAAACGTTTATTAATTTCCAAGGTTCGTTTTGACGTGCACGACTTGAGTGGAGGACTGTGTTGCACGTCAACACTTTTGGTGGATTTTTGAATTTTTGTTGGGTATGGCTTGGGTTCCCCCTTTTGTTTGGAAGGGTTCTTATCTTAATCTCCAAGTTAGGATAGGATTTTTGGTAGATTTAGGAGACTTTTATTGGAATTTTATATTTGAATTCTCTTTTGAATTCCTTGGTGCACAAATCCTAGCACACTCCTTATCCCTTGCAACTCCTTTACTTGGGCCCACTTTGAAGAATACAGAAAATTGCCCAATTGATTTTTCAAAGTGTTGCAATCTTGTAACATGTATGGGCCCACCTTCCCTCTTAAAAAAATCTCAGATCTGAAATTAATTTCATTGCACACATGACATGAGAGTGGGCCCCACTTGGATGTGTGATTCTTGAATGGAAGATCTTGGATGTACATCTCCCCCTTGGCATTTTTTTCTTCTTCTTTGTTTCCTTCCATTTCTTCTTTAATTCTTTAATTGATTTATCTCTTCCACGGGTCCCAAGAAATTGATTTTCCTACAAAAATAAAAACAAATGGCAAAAAATAATCTATTCATATAGGGAAGGAATGATGCAAGATGAGGGCCCAATTCACACTAAATAGATGCATAAAATGTCACCATTTTATTAAATCAATGGTGCAACGAAAATTCATCATTTCATGTGTGAATCAAAAGTAATGAGAAATTTGTGACTTTCAATGCTAAGATATAGAAATTCATGATTTTATGTGAAAATACGATTTTTCAATGAATTTGGACTCGAATTCAAACTTTGATGCCCACAAACATAAATCATGATTCTTTTACTAAAATGGTGCATGATTTGAAGATTAAGTCTTTAATTAATTCTAAAATGATGGCGAAATTATGCATTTTTAAGGACTTATCATTCCCTCACCCTATAGTGAAGAATGGATGCTAGGGATGGATAGGTCCCCGATTCTCCGATTACCCGGAGGTTCGGACCCGTTAATAACCAAGTCTGGGTCCTTATTTAGGCCCCGATAAGTAAATGGATCCGATTTCGGTTCTATATTAGTTCGGACCCGTGGACCCAAGATCAGACATATTACCTAAATTTTCAAAAATCTCACCTAAAAACCATATTTTTTTAATATCATTCTCTACCTTGATCCGGACCCGTCCCATATATGGTTTCGGTTCCGCTGTCGGAGCCAAGAAACCAGACCCAGTTCCACATTTTCCTTAACGGTTCTGGTTTCGGGTCCATTATGGACCCAAACTAGAACCGACCCCTTTACAACCCTAATAGATGCACATGAATGTTCCTCATAAATATATATATATATATACATATATATATATACAGTGGCAGACCTTGGATTTTTATTTTACTTAAGCTGACCATGGTCAATTGAAAATGGTAACAAATTATTTGTTGAGTGCTGCTAAATGCACATTGACTTTTGCTCTCTACACGCTGCACTTTTTTATGACCAAAATAGCCATGTGTTAAATTACCTAGAAGGATGTAAATAAAATAAAGGTGCTAATGTAGATGCGTTGCAGGAATGTAAATTGCTTGAAAAGTAAAGTGTTTGAATGGAAATGACAATGAAATTTACATGGTTCGACAACGCTTACTCCATGACCGGGAGGAAGGACTCCTTCCTCCCGGTAAGATCTTCATTAATGAATAGATGAACCAGTACATCTACAATGGTATTTTAAATAAGAAGTGGGGACTCTGGGCTCACACTAAGCTCCCGGTCGATTAGAGAATAATCGCTACCACCCCTTTTACAAAGAGAACCAAGAAACTAGAGACTAAGACCAAGGGGTTGGATCAAACAAAGCTAGTTGAACTCGTTATAACTCCCCAACGCTATCGCTTGTTATCGCCAAGACACCCTCTTGGACAAGAAGGGAGCTGCTGAGGGAGTCTCTGCCCTGCTCTCCAATGGGTGCTTGTAGACCTCTATCTCTCCTTCCTCGCTCCTCTTCGCTCAGTCCTCATTGCCTGGGGATCAGTGTTATTTATAGACTTTTTTATGGTGGTCCCCAATGTGGAGGCACAAAATATCTCTAGCTGGCAAGGGCCTTCCTTGACTATCAAGTAGTGAGATCCTCTTTCGGTTGTTGTGTGAGCAAGCTGCTTTCGTGAGTACTTGCCTTTGTGAGCTCCACGCAAGAAGCCTCTTCCGCGGAGGCAGAAGGTGCCTCCTTCCTTCGTCGGGTAAGTCTTGGGTTTCCATAGATTAGAGGGCCTTGGAGGCTAATTACGTAATCTCCAACTCGTCCCCCATTCATGCCTACAAGCCTCTTATGTGGTTGCTACCAAGACGTCATCCTCATGAAGGCCGCCTCTGGGAGGGCCCCTTGCATGAGGGCCTCCTCTGTGAGGCTGTCCCTGGGAGGGCCAGCTTCATGAGGTCCTCCTTCGTGATAACCACTTTTGTGAGGGTTACCTCTGTATGAGAACCGCCTCCATGGGGCTTGCTTACATGAGGGTAGCCTGTGGGGGCCCACTACCGTGAAAGCCACTTCCTTGCATTAAGCTAGGGCGCTAGACTTTAAGAAGTGGGGCCTCTACCACATGGCTTTCCAAGGCTGAACCCCCTTTTTGGAGACCTCTTCTTGTTTAGGTGTCTACAAAGGACTTCTCTCCTTTCCCAACTTTTTTCTACACCACCCACCCTCATTCCCACCCCCAGCCACCACCACCCCCTTCGGCAGCACCACCGGAGTGGGAGGGATGGGGAAAGAGGAGGAGAGGAAGAGGGAGAGGGAGAGCGGGCGGCGGATAGGGATAGGAAGAGAGACATGAATATGAGGAGAGGAAGATAGAAAAAGGGAGAGGGAGAGCGGGCGGCAAGTGGAGGGTGGGCAGGGAGACGGAAAGAGACTTGGAGAAGGAGAAGGAGAGAGACCTGGAGAGGGAGGGCGGGTGGCAGGCAGACACAAGGAGAGGGACTGTAGAGAGAAGTTGAGAAAGGGTAGTTTAGGAAAAATGGAGTATGTAAAGAGTAATTTTGTTAATTTTTCAACTAATTAAGTGGTGGGCTTAAAGAAAAGCAGTGTGTGGAGAGAAAAACCAGTTTGCATTTAGCAGCTCTCTTCTTTCTTTTTTAGATGACTAATGGTAAGGAGAAAATAATACACAATGTCATTAAGCAAACATAAATGCAAAGGGCCATAGTCCCAAAGGACACAATCCCTTCTTTCCTTCTTAGATGATTAATGGTAAGGAGAAAATAATACACAATGTCATTAAGCAAACATAAATGCAAAGGGCCATAATCCCAAAGGACTCAATCCAGCAGGAAAGGGATGGTTTTAAAAACTATGGAAACATAATTATTTATATCTGGAACGAGTGTCATATGATCATCTTTCTCATATGAAAATAATTGATGTAGTGGACACTAGGACAGATATACATGACAGAAAAAAAAAATCTAGCGGAAACAATTTCACTATGCTTAGAATGGTCACTTGAATGTTTTTGCTGGAATATTTTTTCACTGCACTTAGAATGGCCACAAATAATGAAGAACACAACAATATCTCACATTCCATGTAAAAAGTTATAATAATAATGCCAGATGGTAATGATCTTTCAATGAGGTTGAATCTATATTAGCACTTCTAGTCACCTGACTGTCCTAGTGCAAATTCATGACATACCGACAAATTAGAAGGAAAATGAGATTTCTGATCTAGGTGACGCCTCATGTCCATATATATATATATATATATTCCTTAATAAAGAGGACTTTGATTTTCTACGAAAATACAAAATTCCATTCTCATGAGGACATAAAAATCTGCATAAACTAGAATCCTCTTGTTTCACATTAAACAAGTCCAAATGGAATGGTTTTGTTTTATTGGGCTTTGAGATTATCAATGGGTAACAAAAACTTGAATGTATTTCTTATTGCTAATATTATATATATTAACAAAATTCTCTTTTCTATATCTTCTTTATTAATTATTGCTGTTATTATTATTTTTATATTGTTGTTGAATGGATTTTTTAGCGTTATCTTTGTAAAAGTTTATTGTTGATGTTGACCACTTGTATTTGTGATTGAAGATGTGTTGACTATTTTTATATAAATATACATAAATATATTCTTATATGTTTATAATTAATTTTGATATCTCCTAAATTCAAAATTTAATGTCTTATTTTTTGCCCTAAGCTAAGCACGGGGCGTTGTTGCTAGTGTGTATATATATATATATATATATGGGAGATATTCCTATGAGAGTAACTCTCACGGTACTATGAGAGTAAGGATGTGGGCCTTCACATCCATATCGAATGCCAAGAACCTAAATGTTAAGGTCACTCCTTACTCATGGTAGTGTGAGAATTACTTTCATAACAAAATTTCATATATATATATATATGTGGGAAATTCTATATGCACCCCTATTTTTACTGAACACACCCACCTTTAGAAGAAAAAAAATACACATGAAGAAGGAACGTGGGTGTGCTCAGCAAAAAGGGTGGGTGCATGTAAAATTTCTCTCTCTCTCTCTCTCTCTCTCTCTCTATATATATATATATATATAGAGAGAGAGAGAGAGAGAGAGAGTAACAGTCCAACGAGGTGGTGCAGTATATGAGCTAACTTTTTAGGGCTCACTTGGATTTCTTCCAACCACGAAGGGCATGAGAGGTTGAAAGATCAATATGGGTACTAGGTGTGTACAAAAAATCAGCCCCATCCAATCAGATTAATGGTCCACATTTGTAATGGTTGAAATATAAGATTTTACCCAAAAAATCCTGTTGGACTCGATGTATACCAAAAGAGCCTCAAAACATATGTATCAACTATAGTATTCCCAGGGGCCTTTTTCGGTCTTTATTTTTTATTTTTTTATTATTTTTTTTTTCTCTATTGCCTAGGTAGGGATAACACTGCTTCCCTTAAAAAAAAAATATATATATATATATATATATATATATAGATCAAGTCCTTCTGTCTTTTGGGCGATGTCCTCCACCAGACAAAAATTGGGAAAGGACATCCAATTTCCACTATTCAAGGCCTGGGGAGAAACGGATGTAAACTATGTTTGTTTGATGTGGGAATATTATTGTTTGTATGCTTTGTCTTACGTGTATTGTCGTAATAGCTTGAATGTAAATTATATAGTTTAAAGTAAATGTGGCTGAAGAAAGAGTGAAATGTGAATGTGGTAGTTTTCAGTGGAATGTGGCTGTGAAATGTGTACTTCAGGTGGATGTGTGCTTCATGTGGATATTTGTGGAGCAGACAGGAACGTGAATATGAAATGTGAATGTGAAATCTAGAATGTGGTATATAAATGTGAGTGAATGTGAAAAGTGATTGTAAATGCATCTTGAAATCCACAATGTAAGTTTTTCCAACCTTTTTCTTTTAATCTGGGATGAGCAATAGTATCCCCACTCGGCACAGGTTATACATTCAATTGAGCAGGGATATTGTCGCCCATGTAACGAGCGGTGATAGCCCTGCGTATGACATTTTATACATCTTGTTAAGCAGGAATATTGCCACTTAAAGAAAAATTAAGAGTGAGAAAAGAGAGAGAGAGAGAGAGACGCGACGACTGAGGGGCTGATATGGTCTATATTAAAATTTAAAAGAGAGAGAAGAGAGAGAGAGAATCGCGACTGAGGGGTCTATATGGTCTATATTAAAATTTGAGATCATTTTATGCATTCACCGAGTCTAAGGAAAATTCTCACTAAAATCCATATATATTCAGCTTTGTAGAAGAAATATTGGAGGAAGGGGCAAACGTAAAAGAAAAACTATATATTGATTTTTAGAATTGGAAGGGTGGATTTAAAAATTTTAAACTTTTCACATATGTGGGTGTGGGCTTCAGCCCCCAGGCAGTTGTACGTGGGTCCGGGTCTGCCCATGGAAGTAAGAGGGCCTGACTTCAGGTCTCTACTGGTAGGTTTGGTACGGACGTCTACACAGCATTAGGTCCATTGACTTTCATTGGTGTGTGTTTAGTTCGAATGAAAATGGTATGGGCCAAGGCTGTCAAAGAGAGATTCCAGCAGCATCCACATGGATTTGGATCCAGATTTTATTACATTCACTGGATTTAAGGGGAATTTGATTTTCAACTCAAAGGTCTAAATTTTCTTACATTCACTGGATTTAAGTGGAATTTTAATCCACAGATGATGCACTTGTTTCTTTGTTTTTTTAAGAGCTGAAGTCCACTGTAGGTAAGCACAATGGCCAAGTGGATTGGATGCTGCCCCACAAATATAGTGGGTTAAGCCCAAATAAGCCCAAACATAGGGGTGCTCATGGGCCAGGCCAGCCTGAGCCTGACCCAGACACAGCCCGCCTTAGGCCAGGCTTGGGTTAAGTGATAGAAAGCTCACCCCAGCCCGGACTGGCCTATATAAGAAATGCATGTAGTTTAATTTAATTAGTCTAAACATTTGCTCAAATGCCCACAAAAGTGAAAAAAAAAAAAAAAAAAACCAGTTCAGCCCAGCCTGATTAATTAAATGGGCGGGCTTGGGCCAGAATTTTACAGCCTGTGTCATGCTTGGGCAGGGACTGGGGCAGTGTTTCTAAAGCCGGACTGGGCCTGGATATGGCTTAGCCCGGACCGGCCCATAAACACCCCTACCCAATCATAAGCATATGGGCTACATTATGTTATGTTTATATTTGATCAAACCATCAGTATATATCACTATGATTATAGTAAAATTTATAAAAATGTCTCTATATAATTCTTTTGTGTTAATAAAGCAATGTGGCCCCCATACTAATTTAATCAGGTGGCGGGCAATGATCTCCCAATATGGCATACTTGTAGTTTCTTTCTCTATAAACTATTCTAGTCTAAAATCACTAGCAAAAAACTATCTTATCTTAGAAATGATTGTGTGCAATAGGTCAGCATGAAATCACCTCATCAGATAATAAGATATATATATTGGGTAAAGAGAGTTAGACCAGCTTTGGCAAGCTGATGAGCCCCCACGCTTTAGGAATTGTAATGATAAACAGGAGAAATGATCACACTTCAAGAAATTTCAAAAGAAACAATAAAAAAGCAAGTGAGTCAAAAGAGAAGTGCTAAAGAAACTATATATTAAAGCAAAAGACTTCATTCCATGGAATGGATTGAAGGAAAAAAAAACATAAAACATGGAGATTGTCATTATCACCAACCCACCAAAACCAAAAGAAAGATAGAAAGAAACTCAAAAAATTCCCACCAACCACCCTTTGTTCAACTTTCAGCCAAAAGGAGTTCACCAGAAGCCCACTCAACCCACAAAAGAATATACATACAAAAATTGCATTTGATTGGTCCAAGAAACAATGTATATTTGACCTTATATATCATGGGATCTTATGCTGTTTATTTGTCTCCATTTCCTGGAAATCCCACTCGACATTTCCTAAGAAACGGAAATGACAGGCAACAAAAAAACATATATTGTTCCTAAATGTCATACAAATACTTTTGAAAGTGGTCCATGTGGTCCGCTTGCAACGAAATGGCCAATGACAGGCTCCCATCATTGGTGGGGCTGGGGAGCACAAAAGCCAGGCCCTCATAGGCGATCCCGCCGGGTCCCATGAATATGGGCCTGCCCCAACCGAAATCCGCATCGTGGATCGGGAGCCGGGACCAGCTAGTGATCCCGAGGTTCGGGCATCTGAATGTGTGGGCCCCACGGACAAGCGCGGTCAGATCAGGCTGGATCTCCAGGTAATCCAACGCCGATCGTAGATAACCATCATCCATCCGCACCAATGCATCATGGATCCGGCCCGCTGAGTAAGTCAGTGGCTTCGACAGCAGGTCGCCGGAGACTGCGATCGGGGTAGCAGTGAAGATCGCATTGCCAAAGTAACCCAAGGGGAGGGCCGGGCGGAGGCGGGCCCGGCCATCGGTGGCGATGTACATCTTTGTGGGTTGATCATCAGGGAGGCCACGAGCCTTGCAAGCGCAGCGCCACACGTGGCCCGCCAGCATCTCATAGGAGCTGTTGGTGGGGGTGCTGTTGGGCCCATCCTTGGATTTGGACTTGAGGGTGTTGAGCTGATCGCGGGTGATCTTGAAGATGGCAACGGACGTACAGGATTGGATGTCTTGGGATGGGGGTGGGGTGTTCATGGGAGGTGCGGGTTGGTACTCAATGTGGTGGAACTTGGGGGTGGGTGGGTCCCGGGCCCGCAGGAGGGTGCGGTCGATGAAGGGTGGGATGGTGAGATCGAGTCCGCGGGCCACATCTGACCAATAGTTGATGAAGTGGAGCCCAGAGGCCCCATCGGCCACATGATGTTGCATGCCCACGCCCAGTGAGACCCCTCCACATTTGAAATAGGTCACCTGAAATTGAAAATTACAACACAAGTTAGGATAAACGTTAAACCCATATCATATGAATTGGGTAACAAGTCAGATTCATGGTGTTATAGGTGTAAATGGCTTTGGATTTATTGGTGTGGATAAGTTGGAGGTGATTAGAGAAGAACCAAAGAAGTGTGAAAATGGTTAGGCAGAATAAGGTGTAAATACACACAAGATTTAGTTTCATATGTAGGCTTTGTAAATTTTTATTTTTTTTCCCAATCGTAACATGACTTGAACCCACAGCCTTAAGGTTGCAGAAGTGAGCATTTTCTACTGCGCCACAGGCTCTCGTCCTAATTCTAATTGAAAGCCCAATGAATCTTCTTCAACATTGATACAAGGAAACCAAGATGGGAAAAGTCACCTGTAACACAAGTAGAGCATAAGAGGAGATATCTCCAGAGTAATCAACCACTGGGAGGAGCCGCTTGAGCTCCATGGTAGGTGCAAAGTCACCAAAGTCATCTATGATCGCATCGGTCACAGCTTCGACGAAGAGAACACCGTTGCCATTGCAATCGATCTCGATCCGACCATCCTCATCTCTTTTCAGCCTCCCAGCCATGGGGTAGAAGGGAACCAGGGCCTTGCTCAGTGCCTCCTTGAGTATCTGTGGGTCAAAGAAATTTGTGGAGCCATTGGGCCTATAGAAGTAGACGCTGGGGGTGTGCATTCTGGGCACCACCAGGTCCACGTTAGAGTTCCATAGGCTTCGCCTTGGAGTATCTTGTGCCGGGCGCACCATAGTCGACTCCTTGATATTGATCATCATCTTCATGATTCCTGTGACTGGTTTGGGGCACTGAATGTCAGCTGGATATGATAGATATAAATTTTAGACTATTGGTTTGACAGAATCTGTATCAACTACATTTGGGTATGAAATAAAGTCCAGATCCTCCAAGGCAAGAAATTAATGAAAAGCTCCTCAGTAGGGCCTACTTTTCACAAAAATAAGAACTGTTCCAACTATCACAAATTGATCACTATAGAACAATTGAAATTTCTATTCACATGTATATATAAGTGATAAATCTTAAGATAGGCCCAATAGCCAGTCAGACTGAAATTTTGCAAGTATTTATTTTTTAAGTGGTTGGGATCTTTATTATAAACGTAAAGATCCACCAGAATGTCTTGGACAATACAGGAAGGGCCAAACACATGGGAATGACTTTGACAACACATAAAGGGCCAAACGCATGCATGGCATGTGGCTGGCCGGCTTTGACTAAAAGGCAAAAAAATTTCCTAACCACCTATAATACCATATGCCCCAAGTTTTGGTACTCTCTATGAACCTGCACAAGACAATTTGCCTTTCTATATGCATTTTTGAAGGAAAAACCTTCTATGGTTTCTTTGACAATTTATGATTTGTTTGGACAAAATGGTTAGGAATCTTTAGGTTGTCACAAAATTTCTGCCACAACAACCGATTCTTCTGTATACTTCCAAAAACCAAAATTTATGGAGAGGGACCCAGTGCCAAATGGCCAATTCTAGCAACCTTCTTAAAGAGGAGGTGAATTTAATTTTTAGCAAGCATGGTTAGGATGAGGGCTTGAAAAGTCTCTCACCCACCTACTTAAAAACCAACTAGACAAAAGAAAGTATCAAGGGCCTGAATGTTGTCCACATCCTAACCATTAGAGGAGATTCCCATGATCACTTGAGAAGGGCCTGGATATTTGGGTGAGTTCAAATTTGGGGTACTTCAAATTCATAGTGGCACTCATCCTAACTACACGCCAAAAATGACTCACCATTGATGGTTATCATAATAGGTTTACATTGAAGATCTAAAACTAAAAGTTAGGATCAATGTTTCAAAACTCAAACTCGGCTCCCCGGCGGGTCGAGCAGAGTCAGGTTGAGTCCAGATTTGGGCCTTTTTGGCCCTCAAAAATCTGAAAAAATAAATAAATAAAAAAATAAATAAAACTAATTGGTATTCCATCCAAGTGGCCTAAATACATGGCATTCAAACTTTGGATTGTTGATGAGCTTCTTCCTAGATTGAGTTACCCTTTGAAAATTAGAAGAAAATATTTTGAAAATTTAAGGGTTTAGAGTTATCTTGTATTGAATTGGGGGGTTGTTTGGTATGAATTATCTTGTGGAGGACAAGTTCTAACACATAAAGCAAACTTTGGGGAGCAAAGAGATGCCATCTGAGCTCCAAAAACTGCAAAATGAGGTCCAATTAAACAAATGGGTGTTTCTTCTCCCCTCATGCGAATTTGTTTAAAAGTAAAGTTAGGTGTTTCTTCTCCCCCAACCCTACCAACATAATGGGTCAACCACTTTGTAGCAAATTAGCATATGGGAGCAACTGTCCACCACCTTTGAGGACCCCAAGTAGGATAATCTACCTAACAAAAATAACAAAGTAGGACAATGTAGACAAGTGATGTGTCAACTTCATCATGATGACGCGAGCCTCATCGAACCCACTAACTTAACCCAATTATCAAGTCAAATCAAAATCAAAGAAGCTTTGTATAATGAGTGGGCCACCAGCTTTGTTGGGAATCCGGATCCTCAAAGGCTTTAACCTAGAGGATGTATCCTCTAAAAAAGGCATATAAGTGTACAGTAGAACCCACCTATTAAAAATCCATACTGTTCAAAATAAAACCCCTTCATTTGAGGATACTCCATAAATCATAAATCCATATGAAACTTATTTTGGAAGGCTGAATTTTCAATTGGACGGGGCCACTCTAGAGTTTTACTCTATTAACTCAAGATTTCTCCAGGTATTAGAAAACCTAAAACCTACACCAGTGGATCTTATTTATCAAATAAAAGCATTTAAATACATATCTACCCCATTAAAAATAACGGTTCCTTATCCGAATGGTACAGAGTGGCAGTTTTCACATACTGTCCGGAGTTCAAATCTTAAATACGTCACCTCTTTCTATAAATAATCATTTCCACTTGTGCGGGCTCTTTTCCACCTCTTTCTATAAATAATCATTTCCACCTGTGCGGGCTCTTTTCCACATGTGTGGGAATCTTCCACATAATAATGTTTCACAATAGAAAGTCTTACTTTGTGTGGACCCTCTACTTTCAGCCCACTGGGCTGTGTTGAAAAAAAAAAAAAAATCCTGACTGTCAAATTAGAGTACAGGTAACTTTTGAAAAATCCTGCTGAGCTGGGCGACAGATACGTGATATCAGTACTGGTTAAATGTCTGATGAACTAATCTAGGATTATGTCTAATGCATTTCTGGGGTGCTTCCAACGGTAGCCTGTCAAGATTTGTTATATTTGGAGGAGACTTAAGATATGTTCCATTATTTAATATTTACTTGGAAAAGGAGTGGACAAAATAACATCTTTCCTGTAAAAATTAAAAAAACAATCCTGGCCTTTGGCTTCGTACTCATCATGAAGCCGTATCAATCGGATGGTCGTGATAATCCACTGGGGCCCACTGAATCACAAATAAAGGGGATGTCCCACTCTTCTAATCGTCCCATTTCCAAGGAAAACCAGAAGATGAAAAATGATGAAAATCAAACAAACATTTCAGTACCTTTTAGATGGAAACAATCGGCCAGTGACACTTTTTTTGTCGATCGAGCAGAGGAACAATCAGAATTCACAGAATCCTACCATGGAAAAGAGCACTTGCGTCTTCAATATAAGAAACAGGAGAAGAAAGATGGGAGAGAAAGTAAAGAGATTTTTCAATGAGAAAGAGAAGAAACGAGGAAATACCAAACGAGAGAGAAGAAAAGCGAGGATTTTGTTTTCTCAGGGAGGAAAAGGGAACAAAAGAAGAGGCTCCTCTTCAAACGTTTGGAGAGGAGAGGGAGGTATTTATCATCCACGGCCGTATTGAAGTGGAGCCGAAGCAGCTGACGTGGCGGTTGGATAAAAATAAATGGTAATGACTCGGTGGATTCGCGTCTACTGAAACTCCCTACACCCCATCTCCCTGCCGTTGATTTTGTTAATGGGTTGGATTTTTTTTTGTTTTTTCTCTTTTCTTCTTTCTAGCAAGCCAGATGTCACGAGAGAGCCCCCGCCCCCGCCCCCGAAGACGAAGGGCCTAGACAACTCGAGAAAAAATAAAATGAGTAAGCGAAAAAAACGGTGATGTAACCGGCATTTGAACTTTTGATAGTAAGATGAAAATTGCTGCCATTTACGAGTGAGGTAAGTGGTGATTTTCGAATTGGATTTTATTAAGGGAGCTCTATAAATATTGTTTGGTAATAGGCTTGGACTTTGGATCAGACAAGGGGATGGGGGCAGGGATCATAGGCAGAATAAGGACTGTAAAATGGGTTGAGCTGCAATTTGTTCATTTGTTCATGTTTTGGGTGGGTTTGATTGAGGAGTACAGGTCCAAAAAGATTTTCTCATGACCTAATTAAGTGGAAAAAAATTGAAAATCTTCTCATCAAGAAATATAATGCTTTCTACCGCAAAATTTTCATCATAACCAATAGAGAAGATAGGATATCGGCCAGGATTTTGTACAATTAATTGTGAGAGCTCTAGATTGATTATGGGATGCTAGGTTACAAGGTTAGATTTTTCGAAACAGTAGACGGGCCAAATCAGCCTCAATTTTCGCATGCATGCTTGAGCTTAAGCAAGCTCTTTGTAAGTTATCATAAGCTAATGGCAGATTAGCTGGACTTTTCAAGATATATCTCATTTCTAAAACAAGATCAGGCTGAAATAAATCATCTTACAAGCCAAAGCCGATGTGAAGTATGCACAATACGGTGATTTGACACGAGATATCGATCACTAAACAATTGAGTGGGAAATGAAATATCCAGCCAACCAGGCTATTCCTATGTTGTCGTCATAACTTAATGTATGCAATACACATATAATTTTATTTTGGTAGATTTTTTTTTTTTTTTTTGGTAAAATGCACATATAGTTTACTTAATTGGTCATGTTCAAGTGGATTCTTTAAGACTAGAACCCTGAGTCCACCTAAAAGCCAAGCTAATAAAACGATGTCTCCGTCATGAGCCCATATCCAATTTTATTCACTACTACTTGACAGGTATGGCATGTCATCATCAACAACACGCCTAACCTCACCCCATTTTCTTTTATATTACTATTTTCACTTGAAATTAGATGTACTACCCAACCAAATAGATAACTTGCCACCCTTGCATCACTGGCACCAGAGATTGACATAAACCTTATCCTTCATGTGGAGGTATGCCTCAACCAACCACACTATGTTAGTGATGGCAATTCACTGTGACAAATACCATTACAATTGAATACTACTAAATTATATATAGGAATCTACAAGACCTTTAAATAAAAAAGATAGATGCATTGGGCATCGATCCAAAGTAGGCAAAACAATACCAATAAGAAACTATACTCAGGGAAAAACTTAAACTTCTTACAACATCAATGCAAGTCACAAGGGTTTATATATATCTACATGCAATAAACTTTTGTTTTTTGGGTGAACATGTTTGTGTTGATGATGACGACGATGATGATGAATTAACGAAACAACACTAAATTCAACATCAAATATTAGACGGTTTGATGTTGATAACTTATGTGTGTCACTATTATATAAACTACTAGAAAAACATAATCATAATAATATTAAAATTTATAAAAAAAAATTATGATCAATTTCTTTAAAATTAAATACAAAATGTTTTAATCTAAGAGAGAGGGAAAAAAAGTCCATAAGAATTCAATACCAAATACCATATAATTAAAAAAAAAACACACACACAAGCCCATGAAAATTGAAGACTAATGATCAAGCAAACTAAAAAATAAAATCAAAACAAACAAACAATATAAACTCTGAATAAAATCCAATGAAATCAGAAAGACACATTGAAATAAAACATAGAAATAAAAATCCATATTCAACTCAATAACATAAGCAATTTAAAATAATCAAACACTCATGAGAAAAAAAAAAAAAAAACTAAAAAATGGAGTACAGAAGGGCAAAGACAAAAGAACCCACAAATTCATGAAAAACCATCATAAAAAAAATAAAAACCCATCATAAGTGAGAAATTATAATAAAAGAAATACAAAATGAAATGAAATAAATTTTATTAAAAAGGCTATAAAAATATATATAAATAAAGATTCATAGACAATACAAGGATAAAAGAAATTTAGAATAACCAAACTAACTTATGATAATCTAATACTCAAAAATGAAAATCTTAAGCCACAAAAGAAATAAAAAAAATCCATAAAAAATATTTCACAAAGAGAACTTAAAGAACCCAATGGAAGTAAAATAAATAAATAACTCATAATGATAAGCATTAAAAAACGTAAAAAATAGAACAGAAAAATGAGAATTTCCAGAAAATTCCCAAATAAAAAATTGATTTAAAAGAAAAAAAAATCAAGGAGAACCTAACACCCAAAAGTTGAAACAAAAAGAGGGAAAAAAAAAACTCACAATCTATAAAAACCATACAAATACAAACCATAAAAATATTATAAATTTATAGAAATTTTAAAATGACGATTCTTTTGTATAAATTATATTAAAATGACATAACTAAAATTGCTTAAATAAAATATGATGAATTCAAAAGTAAATGAATTAAATAAAATATGATAAACATCGCTAAATCCAACATCAACTATTAGAAGGTTTGATGTTGATAACTTATGTGTGTCACTATCATATACACTATTGATTTCAACATAACCCCCACGTAAACTCTCATAAAGAAGTTTACTATCTCACCTAAAAAGTGGTCCTACCATTGAACAGTTAATGTAACCTTTCATGCAATAGAAACAATTACATGTTAATTATAAAATCTTGGTATGGAGAAATAACGGCCAGGATTTGCTTGATCTGTATTTTAACTATGTGGGTCATCTCCATTAATAAAATTGATTGATTTCAAATAGATATGACTGAAGAAGGGAGTGGTGGATGGGAGGATATTAGGCGGACAGAGGACAGTGAGAAGGAGGCAGGAGAGTGAGATGCGGGTGCATGGAAAAAGGCAGTGGTCAAAAGGGGACTACGGAAAGGGATGTCTTAGCGGAGGGTTGGTGAGCCAGTGGTCCGACCGGGTCTAATCGGTGTCTCACCTAACACCATCCGGTGAAAGGGAATAAAAAACAAAGCATCCACCCCACACTTTCTTCGGTAGGTTTTGGTGGGTGGGGGCCCAGTCACCAACCCCTGAAATTGACCTTATCTTCTTACTATCCCCTGCTCTTTGTCCGCACGCCCCCATGGGCCCCACCTCGTCATGGTTTATGCGCGGCGGACGCAGGCAGTAGTAGGTAACCGAGAAAACTGGCGAATAGGGGAATCATTGCTTTCAGATATCATTCTCCACGGACACCATTTATTTATCTGTTTTTGCTTTTCCTTGGTGGAGGTGGTGTTTCGTACCCTCCAATGAACAGAATTTCGTAAGGAGCCTCGTTGGGGGCCAATTAGGAAAAGGAAAATGTTAACAACTTATACATTATAATAAAGTTTTATAGAAAGAAAGTTCTTGAAAAAAAAAAACAAGAAGAAGAAGAGGATTTTATGGAAAATTTCTCGATCGGTGGCCGTTGCACCAAAAAGGTCCATGTAGTTTTGGAACGGGGTCTGTCAACCCATTTTCGTTGTTTCCTTTTTTTTTTTTTTTTTTTTTTTTTTTTTTTTTTTTTTTTTTAACCTTGAGAGGAGCGCCGCTCCAAATGTGTTAGGGAGATTAAGGGTGCGATTGGCTTCGTGCCATTTGGATGTTCCCATGTTTCCACGAGATAAGGGTGTAGAAAACATGTTTGGTATGTGTAAATGATTATTTCAAATTTTGTTCTCATGGGATAGAATCTCAAAATCTTAACCCGCCAACATAAGAAAGTTAGAACCAAAAAACATTATCTTTTTTAAGAAACAACTTGCTTGCACAATTATTGTTTCTTTCTTATCTATTGCCTTCTAAAGAATATCATTTGAAGATTCTAAACCCCCTCACTTATCCTAAATGTAGGCCCCACGTTCACAATCTCAAAGGAGATGGCCCCACTTTATAATTCCTAGAGGTGGGTCATATGGTCACAATCACAAAAGGTAGGCCCCTATTATAATTCTATATATAATGGTTGGACCACATTATAAATCATTTATAAAGGTAGGCATCACGCTGTAATTTCTCTAGATGGGTCCCATGTCCACAATTACATTTTAATAGTGGCCTCATATTCAGATTTCTAAATGTGGGTACTACATTGTAATTTTTTAAAGGTAGGTCCCGTGTTCACAAATAACAAAAAGTATGGCCCTACATTTTAATGATAGCCCCATGTTCGGGTTTCTAAATGTGGAAACACCACTTTGTAATTTTTTAAAAGTGGGTCCATTGTTCACAATTAACAAAAAGTATAACCCCACATTATAATTCCTATAAAGGTTGACCCACATTGTGGATTTTATAAATGTGCAACCCCATATTCTAATTTTTAAAGGTGGGCACCACATTCTAATTTCTAAAAATGGGCCATGTATCTACAATTACAAAAAATGTGGCTTCACTTTGTGATTCATAAATATGGGTCATATGGTTTCGTTTACAAAAGGTGGACCCATATTGTAAATCCTATAAATATGAGCCCATATTCTAATTTCTAAAGGTAGATCCCATATTTACATTTACAAAAAGTTGGCCTACATTATAATTCCTATAAAGGTGGGCCTACATTATAAATCCAATGGATATGGGTTCCATGTTCTAATATTTAAAGGTGGGTACAACATTGTAACTTCTAAAAGTGGGTCCCATATATGATAATATAATAGTACTACAAACAATAAAAGGTGGAGGTGGGGTCCCACATTGTAAATCCTACGTAATTGAGGGCACATTTCTATACACTCGCGCAAAATTGATTTCCATGGAATTTTTCCTCTTTTGCGGAAATAATGCTTTTTTCGACCCCATAGGAAAGGCTTAAATGAGTGTTCATGGAAAATTTTTCTCATTTTGGCATTGTCCCTTGCGCAAAAGCAAAAAACATGGATTTTGCTGAAAATCAGAAAAACTTTATCTCTTGCCACACTTTTTTCACAGAAAAATGTGTGTACAAATGTGCCCTAATGACGCTTGCATCACATTAGGGGAAAAATCGAACTTTGCTTTTCTATAGAAATTTTTTCTACTTCACCTAGGAAACGGTTTTTGTAGGATCGTAGAAAATTGTGCTCATTTTATCATTTCCCCTCACAGAAAAGCAGTCCCACAATGGAAATCATCCGGCTTTACCTCGTGTGTGTGTGTGTGTGTGTTTTTTTTTTTTTTTTTTTCAGAAACATGGCTGCACAATTGTGCCTCATATGTATATGTCTTTCTCTCGACCGGGAGTGATACTTGAACCCTCGTCACAATTAGGAGTGTAAACAAGTCGAGTTAAGGTTGTGGCCTTTCTTTTTACCAAAGCTAAAGTATTCCATCAGGTAATTTAAATTTTCTATGTTTAATAGTTGAGTGATATTCTACATGTTCATTTTTATCCAAATAAGGAACTTCTTGACTTGTATAAATACATGTCAACCATGGGCAAGAGAGATAATTACGTATGGATTATTAGGAGTAGATTAGAAATTATTCACATCAAAATCATCAATCCTTTGAAGGGGCTTAAAGTTTCAATAAGTATTTTGAATGGTTTTTTTTTTTTTTTTTTTTTTTTTTTTTTTTTTCATATGAGAATCTTCATATTGATTCAATGCAAGTAATTTGAGGTAAGCACCTGTTTAATGAGTGGTGGAATGTAAGGATTTGGATTCATCTAGGTAGGCCCAAAAAGTTCCTCTTTCTGGGGAACAAGAAACTCACTTGAAAAGGACGGGTGGCTCAGTTGGTTGGTTGGCTAAAATATATCAGGAATTAACATTAGTCTCACCACAGTCCTCGCTTGTGTGAGTTCTCCTCCTTGAATGTATGAGTTTCACTCTCGATGTCTGTAGATCATCTCCTAAAGTGTGCAAGTTTCTCAGCATCCTAGGCCCCTTAGGTTTTTTTTTGTTTTTTTGGTAGAAATAAGATATCATTAAATAAATAAATAAATAAAAACAACTAGAACAAAAGAGAAGAAGAGCAACCAACATAAAAATAAAAATAAAAAAAACAAAACCCTCATCCCATCTAGGGTGCATAACCTCCCCAAGCCTCACATGAGAGTAAGACCCATAACACATCTCCGCAAGTTCATAAGCAAACACATTTACATTTCTAGGAACATGAGCAAGGGAGATCTCTTCAAATTTGGAGATGAACCTAGCCCCCTTAGTTGGGATACCGAAAAGACAAAAAGGGTTCTCTTTTGAAAATTCTCCTACAACAATTTATATTATGTATTTTATATATAATATCATTAAAATATGTTTGTTTGTACATGGACCTAACTAAAGTCGGATTCAATTATCAATTGGGCCTGAAAGGTAGATGAGGACCTAGACCATTTATTCATTAGATCTAAAAGGGTCCATGCCCATATAATAAAGAAATGGATTAAAAAATCACCAATAAGATTTGTATTGGTCAATACATTAAAAAAAAAAAAAGGCTAATCCGGCCAAGCTTAGATCCATGAGAGCAACTGTATACGCTTAAGTGTGGAGAGGACGCCACAAACATGGGGAGAGACCCATAAATCGATCCCTGGTCATGGGGAGAAAGCCAACGAGAGGGGGGTGGGGCAGCGCTCCTACAATTTTGCCCCTCCTTAGCTTCTTTTTCCGTTCATAAAAAAGAGAGGATTTTAAAAGTTTTGAGGTTTTTTTTTTTTTTTTTCTTTTACTTGCTTTTAAAAGATGAGTAAATCATTCTCTAAGTTTCTAGGAGAGTATTAAGGATATGTTTCTCTTCCCTAGCACTTTGAGAAAAGCCTTTCAACTATTTGGATTTAGGCATCTAGACTATCCCTTAGATTCAAATAGGAGTTGGTCCCACCATCTTTGAGCATACCACAAGCATCCTAGCCCATTAAATGGTCACAAGTAACCGATCAAAAGGCTTTCATTAATTAATTTATGAGTATAATTGACTGTATGATTCTAACATCCCATGTTATCGTGAAATGCAGGCAATTCTGTCCAAAATGAGAAATATTTCAAACTATTCTACAGTTATATAGCTGGGTTATTTCGAAGTGTAAAAGGTATCTTCCAATAAAGATTTCTTGATTTTATAATTGATAAAATATTTCCGTAAAACTTTTTTTGTTTACAAAATCTAATATTCTGATTTGCAACTTTAAAGAGTAGTAAAAACTGAAGAATAGCAACTATTGGAAAGGTTTAAACGAATACAGAACCTACAAAGTGAAGCATAAACCAAATCAAATAAAACCAAGCATTTTCCCACTAAGTGGTGTCGGCTATATGGATTTAATGACGCCAATCAAATCTGTTTATGGCCATGTCCTCCGTTAGATTCATATGGGCAAGGTCATGTTTAATAGTTTCTTTCCAACTTCTCTTGGGTCTCCCTCTCCCTCTCCTACTCCTGACAATCTTCATGCTTTCACACCTTTTAACAGGTGCCTCCGTTGGACGCCTTCTAACATGGCCGAACCATCTCAGTCAATTTTCTCTCATTTTATCTCCAATCGGTGATATTCCTACTTTGCCCCTAATCTCCTCGTTCCTAATTCTATCTCTCATTGTGATTCCGCACATCCATCTTAGCATTCTCATCTCCGCAACTTTCATCTTCTTAACATGATTATGCTTTACTGCCCAACACTCTGATCCATATAACAACGCTGGGCGTACCGCCACCTTATAATATTTTCCTTTAACCTTGAGGGGGACTTTCCGATCACACAAGACGCTCGAAGCACTCCTCCATTTGGTCCATCCGGCCTGAAACATGTGACTTACATCAGTATTAATCCATCCATCCTGTTGCACCATAGATCTAAGGTATCTAAAACTTTCTTTCTCTACAATCTTTTGTGTGCCCAAACTTACTTCTATGTTACCAGGTGTCCTACTTTGACTAAACTTGCATTCCATATATTTCGTCTTGCATCGACTTAGACTAAACCCTTTAGTCTCTAACGTTTTCCACCACAATTCTAGCTTAGCATTCACTCATTCTCTCGTCTCATCCACTAAAACAATGTCATCTGCAAATAGCATACATCACGGCACCTCATCTTGGATATGTCTTGTAATCTCATCCATAACTAGGGCAAACATACGGGCTTAACGCTGAACCTTGGTGTAGACCGATCGTGATAGGAAACTCTTTAGTTTCTCCGCCAGTCGTTCTTATAGATGTCACGAGTCTATCATACATATCCTTTATCGCCTCAATATATGCGACACACACTCTTTTCTTTTCCAGCACTCTCCATAGAATCTCCCTAGGAACCCTGTCATAAGCCTTCTCAAAGTCAATGAACACCATATGTAAATCTCTCTGACCTTCTCTATACTGTTCCATTAATATTCTCAGGAGAAAAATAGCCTGCATGGTTGATTTCCCAAGCATGAAACCAAATTGATTCTCTGAAACGTTTATTATTCTTCTTAGTCTTCTCTCAATAACTCTCTCCCATAATTTCATCATATGACTCATCAATTTAATCCCGCGGTAATTCACACAGTTCTGAATATCTCCTTTGTTCTTGTATATGGGTATAAGAATACTTTTCCTCCATGCATCAGGCATCTTCTTGCTCTTTAGGACTACGTTAAAAAGCTTTGTCAACCAACTTATGTCATCCTCCCTTAAGCACCTCCAGACCTCAATAGGGATACCATCTGGCCCAACCGCTGTCCCATTCTTCGTCCTTTTCGATACTTCTTTAACTTCTTCCATACTTCTTCCCTCCAAACCTCAATAGATGCAAAGTGATGCATCTAAATAATAAAAGATTCACATCCTAGCACAATGGGCCAGAGTTGGCCTAAGACCACAGTTTGCTCCCGGAGGTTGAGGGTTCGAAACTGTATTACCACATTGGAGCCACATAAGATTTACCCGGCTCCCCTTGGGCCCATAGGAATTAGTTTGGCCCAAAAGGACTAGGACACCCTCCGTTAAAAAAAAAAAAAAAAAAAAAAAAAAAAAAAAAAAAAGAAGAAGTAAAAAAAAAAAAAAAAGGTTGAAAAGTATACAAGTAGGGTTACTAAATGGTATATAATTAAAAAAAACTAAGTAGACTTTTAAATATTTTAAATATGAAGATAATTCAAGCGATCTAGGCCTTTACAACGTTTATATATATATATATATATATTAATTATAAATATAATTATCCTAGATTTGGATCCTTGAGTCAAAACGTACAATGATCCGGCTTCTGATATCCCATATCCAAAGATTTGGATCGAAACCCAAAATTAAGTTCCATGCCTGCTTTATTCAGAATCATTAAACGTAAAAATTGATACGCACATGATTTTAGTATTTTCATCTTTTCTTGATTTTCATATATTTCTGTTCTTTTTCACTTTTTCTTCAAGATTACAACAATACAGAATTGATACGTACACATATCATCAGTGCAATACAGATTTCTTTGTGGGACAAGTTGAGGGCCCGGACCAATAGTTCAACCCATGCCTTGGGGTAACCATGTAATTGGGATCCATTGACATAATCGGCCTATGAGAATGGCCCTTTTTCATTGAGAGCACCCTAAAAGCCCACTCAGTGGAATCAACCTTCTTAAACCCAAAACCTTTCAAAATTAGAAATCAGCAATCTACATGAATGGGCCTAATTTAGCTGTAGTGGGTCCTGCTGAAATCCACAAATCATGACTTCATTTGCTTTCGGTCCAATTTACGTTGTTGGCCTGTGGTACTCTTTTAGTTGTAGTCGGCAAACCATGACTTTTTAATGCTATTCAAGTTATGAGATGTTGACTAGGTCAATGAAATACTACTTTTTGGGGCAGGGAATTGGGATGGGTCAAGTCGGTTTTAGTTGACTGACCTAAGGATGTTAAATAAATGACACAGGGTCAAGTCGGTTTTAGTTGACTGACCAAAGGATGTTAAAAAAGTGACAGAGTTCAGATGGTCCTTTGCAGGTTGGTTGTATCACAGGTTGTGTATCACTTATCCATCTAAAAATAAGATGACGACATGGTCCAGAAGATCTTGGTAAAAGAATCAACAATTGGATTGAGACACATTAAAACATTCGGTTACTAAAACTTTAAAATTTGAGTCATTAAAATCAAAAGCTAGGATGATCAAATTAAAGTGATATTTAATTTGGCCAATGCTTAAATCATACTATACCCTTCTTCTTCCTTTACCCTGAGTTTGACATGTATCCATGTGGCTCCCACACAAACAGCAGTGCTTTTTAATAGCAAAATTGTTTTCGTTTCCTTTCTTATTGTTTTTCTTTTAAAATTAAACCGGGGAGATAAGAGATGTTTAATATACGAAAATAGAGAATAGCTATATATATATATATATCAAAAGGTTCTGTCAAGATCTCTTCCGTTTTTTTTTTTTTCTTTAATATTGAAGGGAGCAACGCTTTCGTCGCTCTGATAGGTGATTTTCTTAAAACGTAGAACTCTTTTGTTTCTTTCTTCCTCTTATTATTATTTTTTTTTCCTCTTCTCCCACCTATTTCTCCATTTTCTCTCAATCATCTTAGGAAATGGGTTTCATTTCCAAGAACCCAAATAAATGATGCACAACCAAATACTATAAATGTATACATTTATATATATATAAATATTATTTAGGTATAAAATAACAGTATGAAATTTTGGGCCTTGACTTGGCCCAGATATAGTCCCATAATTCCAATCTTGATCAGTGTATGGGCCTTTAATTGTAACTTGGGTATAGGTGTAGGTCCTCGAACATGGACCTGACCCATTTTCATCCCTGATGTCAACCCTAATAAGAAGTTAGAGATTGAGTTGGATGGTTGTTTCAGAAACATCCCCTAAGTAAAGTGGACTTAATTTTTTTTTTCCCCCGTTTCTATCGCCTGTGAATTGTTGACCCACATAGAGCATTTGTTAAATTATAATTTCAGTGTCAATATGAAAAAATTTTATATATAAAAAAAAAGCAGTATTCTAACTTAGCCTAATCATCTCAATCTGCTAATTGAGATGACTTGTTCAACACAAAGATGACGGCTACATTCTGCTAATAATTGCAGTTGAACCATCTCAACTGCTACATACATTTAGAATGGGTGGATTAGGAAAAGTTTGGTATAGCAGTCTATATTGTTTTCTATTGATAAAGAAACTTGGAAATGTGATCAAAGTTTGATTATGGTTTAATATTGATTTGGATAATATATATGAGAGTAAACATGTAGAGATTGGGACATTGGGTACACAAATCAATTTCATCTTATTAACTTAGCCACTTCATCTCAACCAGACTTTTGCAAACACTGAGATAATTAATGATGCCCCACTCCACCTATCAAATGAAAATGGATGAGAGAACATGGGGTTGCTTTGGTTGGCAACCCCCACACCCACCCAGATGACCATGGATGGTCCTTGGTCTTCCCCCACTTAACCCATGTGCGAGTTCTCTTTTTTTACATGTGTCAGTTTCACTGTCTATGTGTGTGGGTTCTCTCTCCACATATGTGCGAGTCTCTCATATCTCCCCTCTCAGCCAAGATACCAAAAATCGAAAAAAAACAAAAAAAACAAAAAAACAAAAAGGAAAGAAAGAAAATAGATAAGGATGACATTTTGTATAGGGCTAGTCATGGCTGACACTAGTTGATGTCGACCCTGTAAAGTTAGTTCATTCATCTCATGTTATCCATATTAAAGATATGATAACAGATTTAGCACACGCGGGGCCCACATATCAGCACAACATCCTCACGCTCACTAACTCTCATGAATTGACACTCACCCTGGCTTGATACTGCTCAAAATCATATTAATTAACCATTAGATTGAGTTTTCTAAATAATGCAACTTGAGAAATTATTAATTTTGAGGCCACTAAATCAATTGTAGTGACAATCTAATTGACGTAATTTTTTGCCCAAAATCATACTTATCGGGACTAACATCTGTCTATCAGGCTTAAATTCTAAGTCCAGAGTTGGGTATGTTTGGCTCATCGTATCCAGATGAAACTAGAAAGTAAAGATGTGTCAAAATGGACCTATATATGTTGTGTCAGACCGGCCTGAATTCAGGTGGCAGCCTTTTGTTTTTTTTGTCAATGCCAGCTCTTTCCACTATTAGCCTCTCCCCATGGACAACAAACAGAATAAAAGAATTCTTTCAAAGCAATAGAGTGATAATTAAAATAATCAATTGGTTGGCGTGGTCAAATCAATATCACCAAAGTGCGCTTGTTCAAGGTGGTAGGTCACAAGTAGATTGCCAGTCCTTATATCCACTACTTGAACTGATATTCTTGATGCTAACTTGTAATAATAGAGAAAGAGGTTGGTGGATCAGATTCCTCTCGTCAACTTTGGTAGCTAGGTTGGGAAAGGAATTCAATTTTGGGGCAATCCATTTATACGTGGGGTGATTATATATACACGCATTGAGTCCGGATCCATCTTATACCAATTTTCATCGTATGGTATCTTTTGAGGCTTTTCCCCACTGAGACCATGAGTAGACCCACCACGGTCCACCACATCATCATGGGATGGTGATGAAAATGCAAGCCCTCCTATGACTATGAGCCCTTATTGCATTGAGAAGTATGAAACAATGTCAACCTGAGATAAGATTGTAAAAATTCATGATGTGTAAAATAACTCTAGTGGTGTTCAATTTTGTAGAAAAAAATTGGCTCATTGATTCAAGCGGTGATAACAACATGTATTTTATTGAGAGAGGCTCATTGATTCAAGCGGTGATCGATAACCACATCTAATTTATTGAGAGAGATCAACAGTAACAGTGACAAATTTTTTTGCCCCAATCTTTGCAAATCCCACCTTTGGAACAGCCCTTCAAACACACATCGTTGCAGCTCTTGTTGTCATGATCTGTTTTAGGGTCGCAGTGAAAATGCAGTGTCGCACAGCATTTGGGCTCTTCTGTGGAGCCTTCAAAATCCATCATCAAGTGCCACATACAAAATGTTAGAAAAGAAGTTTTAGAGAAATAAGCCCTCCATCTACGAGGCTCCAAGAAATAAAAGGTGAAGATTAATACAGTACCTGGGCGTCCAAATGTTACACCCCGACCCAATTTAACCTTGATTAGTACTAATTAAGTGAGTTTTAGCTAAATTAATTATATTTAGTCACTAATTATGGTAAATAGTATTTAATAGTCTTCATAGACTGAGTTAGTTGAGTTATGAATCCTGAATTGGTGAGTTGGAATAGAATTGACCCTATTGAGTTGAGTCAAGGGCTTTTTCGTACTTATGAGTTTTCGAATTTTGCATTATTTGCATGTCATATTGGCACCATCGCGTGTATTTCAATGAGTACATCGATTGTCATATTAAACTCTTTTCCGTTTGACCAACCGTTGAATAATTGGACCCTCGTTTGACTTAAAATGAAAATAGACAACAATTGTGGGCTTTCTTGCAAAAATGACAACTTTATCCCTTATAAAAGACTTCTCCATTTCCCCTTTCATTTCATTTCTCTACTCTTCTTCTCTACTCTTCTTCTTCTCCACTCCTTTCTTCATTCCTCCTTCTTTCTTCCTCAATCATCAAAAGGCTCCTTAGAAGCTAAGTGGCCCTCCCTTTACCTCCATCATCTTCCTCTTTCTCCTAAGGGCAAGAACCCATTTCTTCCATCTCCTATCCCCTTCAAATTCGAATTTATTGTTGAGGTAAGAGTTGAGATCTTTACCTCTTGGGATTTTGGGTTACATTAGAGTCAAGAAGCTCATATTTACTCATGCATGCATATTCATTATCTTTTTCCATGTATCATTGTGATTAGGGTTTGATTTTTCGGGGATTTTAAGTTCCTTGAGCCAAAGTGTTTAAGAGAGTTGGGAAGTTCAACTAGAGGCAAGTATAAGCATTAATTTGGTCTTTCATAATGATTATTTTCATTGATTCAAAGATATTTAATTTTCATGATTTTATCTCTTAATAAAGAATAAATGATGTATAAATGAATGGGATTGTTAAAGGATGGATTATATGATGTTTATGTGGAGAATGGGAGCAGGGAGGCTCTTCTTGCAGGTTTAGTTGTGGAAAAGGGAGTTAAACTGAATAGGAGAAGAAATGAATGAGAATCATGTGTTCAAGAATTTTGTCCAGTTCGCTCGAGCGAACTGGAGTAGTCGCTTCTAAAGTATCGGGTCGAGCAAACAAAAGGATCGCTCGGACGCCCATCTCTCTGGATGGGGTTCGCTCGAGCGAACAAGGTTCCGCTCGAGCGACCACAACCCCTGAAGACCTCGCTCAAGCGAACATTTTGGGTCCGCTCGAGCGAACTTGGGTCCGCTCGAGCGAACATTCTGGATAGAGTTCGTTCGAGCGAACTTGGGTCCGCTCGAGCGAACCTTAAGCTGAACCCTAGCCCTTTTTCTGACCCACTTTTGGATGAAATATCATCCTTAAGTTATTATAACCCACCTTAATCTTCTTTAGTGGATAATTAAGGTGTTTACCATACTTCCATAGGATATTTAGGAAATTTTAAGACTTTACGACCTGAGAAATGGAATCATTAACTTGATTAGTTGGTCCAACGGACAAGTATTAGTCTAACACTATGTCATGAAGGTTAGTTTGGAAACTCCACGTATTTCTTATAATTATTGACACCTAACAAAGTAGTAGTACGTTGATGATTTCCAAACTTACCTTGTATTGGACGGTGTGAGACTAAGCTAGTAATTTACTTGAGGCTAGTGAAATACCTTAATCTTCCTTAATTATTGTATTTCATATTGGATTATAACTTCCATTGATATCAAATTTTATTTATCATAATTTGTTGCATTGTAATACTCTTTGAAGTCCAGTTATTTACATTCACATTCGTAACATCTATAAGTTTATCAATTTAGTATTCGTCAAGATGCGGATTGAGTGAGTATTGTAATAATTGTGATAAGTTAAAATAATTCGATATAATTGAATATAAATAAAAGAAAAATGGAAACTCACTCAAATCCCAGTTATAATTCAAATTGCATTTGATTTGATTGAGTCGGCACTACTTAGCTTCGACCTTGTGATACTCGACGGAGTTACACTTGGTTTTGTTATATAAGACTACTGCAGTAAGTCATCTGGAGTACCGGAACTCCAGGACCGGGTAGCCAGTGAGCCTTTGGCCGGGCCACGGGTGACATTCCAACTAGATTTGCTCTCTAATTGAGATGATAAGCTTAAGGTAGTAGCCATTTAGCGTGTTTTCATTTTTACTTGATCCTCAAACATAATTATTTCAATGATGCAACCATTTGTCTAGCTGATACTTATCATTGACATCCTTAATTTATTCGTTCGTAAATTTCAATTTGATATATTATGTATTTCCTTAATTTTATGTATACTTGCTTAATCGTCGTATCAACGATACTACTTTTGGTGTCTCAATCCCAAATGCAGCCTCCGGCCCTAAGAAGGTCGAAGAGGGAGAGAAGGTTACCCTTGAAGTACCTTCGGGCTTAGAGGAGTGGCCAGAGTTAGGGCCAGCCTAAATGTCTTCTTTCGGAGAGCGTACATGTACCTTTTGGTGATTTTTTGTTTTGTGTAGTCAGCTCCTTTTTGTGTGAGTCACACTTAAGTTTAGATATTCTTTTGTTATACTTTTGGTAATGTCTGCCTAGTGTTCTTTATACACCCTCTTTTGTAAACAATGTATATATTGTAAAAAAAAATTTGTATTAAACTCGAATGTTAATTGGACCGAAAGGGAACTGATATCCTTACATAATTGAACACAGCTTCCGCTATAAATAATTGATTTTGATAAGTGTATGGAAGGTTCTTTTTCTCTCCTTCATGTGTTGTATGTGGCTCGAGACAGGTACAACACGCTAGAGTACATGTGACACACTTCGGGAATTACCCTAGGCCAGGATGATTCGAAACCAGGATGTGACACCAAATGAGCATGCATCAAATACTACTACTAATTCAAGGGTCTGCCAATGGCCAGGACTGCACAATCAGCCTTTTGTCCCAGGCCACAGCTGCCCAGCCCAACTCTTCTCATTTTAATCAAGTTAAGCCCTTCCCCCTTGTCTTGTTAAATTAATGTAATTTCATATTGCTTTATGTTTTTTTAGATCATTTGGTCGTTCTCTTTTTGCTTGAATGCCGGGGTTGTCAACTGTCCTGATTCTTGAAGGACCCACGTGGGCCCAAACCCATACAGCAATATGTTCATATTATATATGTAACATAAACAAGAATTTTCAATCCAAGTCCATGGCACGTACTACATGCATGCATATGCAAGTAATTTCATTAAAGTCGACGCCAGTGTACACTACGATTATCTAAGTGGGTATTTGAATGTATAAAGGAAATGACAATAGCAAAATCCCCACTAGGTAGAAAAATAAGAGGAAGAAAAAGTAATGGTGGAAAAACTCCTTGTGGAGAATCACCACATACAATGTTTGATTTGAATGTATAAAACTATGTTTAGGAGAAAATCATTTTGAAAATATTTCATAATTTTTTTTTATTTTAAATAGTTAAAATTTAATTTCTCATCAATGAAAAAAAATCAATTTCACTAGAAGATAGGGTGTTTTCTCCAACCCCATTAAAAGAAAAAATATTTTCTCAAACTAATTAGCAAAAGTTAGTGAAGAGAATATTTTTACTCTTCTCCAAAGTAGATCCAAACATGGTAAATTTATTTCATTAGAGAAGAAAGAATTATTCTTCTTTCAACTTATCTACATCCAAACAGGCCCTAGGCACATTCTAATTAACGTGTAAGGATGTCAACAAGTCAAGCCAGCTTGGTCCGGCTCAATTAAGCTAAGCTCGAGCTTAGCATGCTATCTCATGATCCAAGCTCAAGCAAGGTTAGCTTGGCTGAGCTCAACTTGAGAATAACTGATCAATGGGCTATAATTTAATAACAACAGAAATGATCATATTCTTGGAAGGAAACTAAAATAAATTTTACTTTAAATACTTCTTTCACTATTGATTTTAAGGCTATAATATATACATACATCCAATAAAATCCTTGAGATTAAAATTTGAGGCTATCACTATTCATGCATAGTATCAATAAAAGTCGAGCCGGGTTCAGCTGAATAATGCATGCTCTAATAGTGCTCATACTGCAGTGCCAAGGACAAGGCTTCCCAATATTTGATGACATTAGGGGCAAGCTTGACTCGACCTTTATATGCATGCAGAGCTGAAGCTTTGTTGGTTGGGCTTGATTTTTAATCAATCAATATTTAACCAAGCTCAACCTGAGATAAGATTATCATCGCTCAAGCTCGAGGTGGCTTTAGTTCAAACTAGGTTCGACTGTTTTATATTTCTATTCATCTAATTTGTGTAGGCCCTTTAGGGCCTGTTTCTTCAGGAAAATTCCTGCCATGTTTTTGGGATGCTTGGGTTTTTAGGATATGATGTGATGATGGCTTACTTCTGGCATTTCGAAATGCTATATTTCTTTGACTGAATTCCTACTTCCAACCACGTAAATGCCTCAATGCCCTCTTAGAATTCCCGGAGTTCTAATCCCTTTGTATGTTGCTCGAGTTTTAGACTTTTCAATCAAGAGAAGGATTTAGGAGTTCCACTCAAGGGGTCAGCTTTCAGATAATTCGAAATCCTCCATGTTTCTATGAACTCATGTAAAGAAAGAACTTGTCACCCACCCTACTTTATTAGATCGCTAGGATTTGGAAGACATTAGAGTCCTTGTAACAGTGCATTTCTTGACTAAATGGTTCCCAATTTTCTTTCATAGGTAGATCACAGGTAGAGTATGAATCTGGAAGGAACACATCTATGATACAATAGGGCTATGGATTTTACACATACAAAGTGAAGTACCAAATATGGCATGACATGCTGTATTGCTTATTTTAAAGTATCCGGGTATCTCATAGGTTAAAGACTGAATCCATCATTATATGCTTTTGACTCTAATATATAGCTTTCTACCAAAAAGCACTAATATAGAGCTCAGGCCTTGCCCAAAATACCTATTAGAGAACCCAAGTCCAATGTTTAAGGGCTTGTTTGGTACAAACACACTTCGCTTCTTTAAGGGTTTATTTGGTATCTCTACTCTCTTTTTTTTTTTTTTTTTTTTTTTGATAGATCCATCAAGATAGAGCCATTAAGAAAAGAGCAATAAAAAAAAAGATACTAGAATAAAAAAAGAGTGTTTGATAATGCAAGGATCTATTTTAAAGAAACTTTTTTAAATTAATGGTTGAAAGTTTTTCACAAATTTCTCGAGATCCATAAGATATCAAGCTTTAAGAGTTAACCTCGTAGTCGTGTTTTGCCTTCTGAAGAGAACTAGCGGTGTGGATATTATATTTGGGGCCCACATAATCCCAAAAATACTATCAAATGACTCTTTTTTTTTTTGCACATATCTTGAGATTGGCGATGATCCAACAGTTGGGAATTGGTCCCATAGTTGTTCTTGATTGTAAAAACAATTTCAATGGTTTGGATCGTGATTTAGTATTTTAGAAATATATATATATATATATATATAAACATGACTGCTTATGGACTAATCCAAAATTGAGCATGTTACATAAATGGATGATATTATTTTGCAAGTATCTCGAGATCCACAAGGCATCAAGCCTTGAGAATTGACCTCATAGCCATGTTTAGCCTTCCCAAGAAATCTAACAATTTGGATCTTGTGTTTGGAGCCCATAAAATCCATAAAATCCTATAAAATGACTCATATTTTATGCACATATATCAATATTGGTAATGATCCAACGGCTAGAATTTGGTCCCATAGTCGTGCTTGATCTTAGAAGAAACTTCAACGATTAGGATCCTTATTTACTCTAGTATATTCTTTAAAAATAATTAGAAAGTGACTTAGCGTTGTGAACACCCAGTCCACTGTAGCGCCGCCTCTCACCCTCTATCTTTAAACTAGGCAGAGAATGTGGTTGTGAGAAGGAGAGGCGAACCTCTACTTCTCTAAAGTGGGCAAAGGCTGGAAATTCTGCCAAACGCCTCTATTTTCAAAAAAATTTGTCCCTTTTAGAGATTTATAAAAGTAGAAGGCAAAATTAGTGATGCCAAATAGGGGCTAATATTCATTCAGTGGAGCTCATTTGACCATAACTTCCTATCCATTCTAATGTGAACAGACAAGCCCTTGGAATTGTTATCCTAAAGTACTGGAGACTTCTCCACGCACATTGCTTTACTAATGGTCCTAGCGATGGATCGAACGTTCCACTTTATCCATGGAATATTTCTAAGAAATCTACTCCTATCGAAGTGGCTAAAATTGACCACCATCAAATAATTTTTCATTTAACTAGCTCTCACCCTTGCAATTTAAATCTTGAAAAGTAAGGGTTCCATTTATTTCTTTGCCTAACTATATATACTTCACCACTCACTCCTTTGATATGCCCTTCTGTGGAACCATTTTGCTATAAATTTCTAGAAATTTAATTTTATGCAAATGAAATGGCATACATAAACAGCTTTTCCACCTCTCTCAAAGCTAGTGTATGAACAAGATAATAATTAAAGAAGACCTTGAGGTTTTCACTAACCTGCACTCGCCAAGAGAAGCAAGAAAGCAAGAGCCACAACTCTTATTGTCGCCATAGCAGGAAAATCAGATATCCCCTTGTTCTTCTTTTACAGTCTTGGACCCTAGAAATTGCTTGGTTTTTAAAGCTTTATTTACACATGCAAGTAAAACCACTATGGAAGACCAAAATCCCATGTACTAGATTTAGATGCCGCTTACTATGTCACTTTATAGTAAGTGACAACTAAGTGCAGATTGTGTGCATGAATGGGATGATCCTATTCTTTATTTAATTTTACGATGACTTGATTCTCCTGGAGGTCTTTGTCCTAACAAAACTAATCCTCCACCGCTAAACCCACGTAAACACTCACAAGGTAAATTTAGGGTAATTTCAAATAGAAGAAGTGGATATCAAACCCACGCTTTATGCTACTCCACCAGCTTCAAGGTGGGTCATGAATATGATGATATTTAAAAGTATCATTACAATACATATCTATAATGGCAATCTCGGTAACATTGTGATATTTTCAAAATGCAACAGGAAGTGAAAATATTAAAAGAAAGCAAGAATAAAAATGGGAATAAACCAGGAGAAGTTTATAAAATATTATTAATAGTTTTATATTTATTTATTATTCTTGCTTATTTTAAATTAATTTTTGTGACCATTTCTTATCTGAGAAGAGGAGCGAAACCAAGGCCCATGACCTAGCCAAAACTTTTCGAATTTTCTTGTCTTACGTAGAGTGGCCCCTTAGGGCCTGTTTGGTAATTTTACTTGGCAAGTAAAGTCAAGTCAAGTAAAGTTAAGCATCAAATCAAAAGCACTTTATTTGAAAACTCCTTTCATCTTTTTTAAAAAAAGTAAAATAACAACTACCTTTATTCAAAAAAAAAAAAAAAAAAAAACTCCATTTCCCTATACAAAAAGTCAAAAATGTTCTATCCCAAACAACTAAAAATAAAATACCATCATAACTCACTTATATTTTATTCTCCTCTTTATTTCACTTCACTACACTTTATTTTAAAAGTAAAATTATTACTTAAGGTTATCTGCCGGTGTATGAAATAAGATTCATGACAATGATAGGATCCTTTTGATATGAGATTAATTAATATATGATGAGCCCCATGACCACATGCATGGATTTTTTGTTTCCTTGTGATTTTCTTAGAGTCCTTAACTAGTACACCCTTTTACCAAAAGAAAAACAAAATCTTGGTACGCCCGAAGGATGTAATTGAATACAGACCGTGCAGACTTGTTTTGGAAAAGTGCAGCATCCATTTAGTACGAGAACTTCAAGGGTTTCATGCCAAAGCTAAAAGTTTGGTTGGAAAGAAAATACATGCATTGTGTTCAATCTGACAAATGGGGAGTGTAATTGTAAAGCGGCTATGACTTTCATTATGATTCATACGAGAATATATAATCGATTACAAACAAGTCAAGCATCGACCTTATAACTAATAGGAATTTGGTGATTTGTGACCGTTGCTTCAAGTGCAAAGCTTCGATTATAGTAAGAACCAGTAAAACCTTAAGAGTAGGCTTTCCAAATTATACTTGCCCTAAATAAAAGCTAAAACTAGACTAATTAAAAATTAATTACAATCATTCCTACTTTGATTAAAAAGTTTAATTACAATCCAATGAAATCAAGAATTTCCTCAAAATAGAAACGTAAATCTAAAAAGAATCACAAGTTGCTGCAAAAGAGCACACAAATTAGAACATCAAATTAGATATAATCCTAAAATAAAACTAAGAAACTAAATTAGAAACAAAATAAACCTAAAGTTAGAAACCAAATTAAATAAAAATAAATTCAACTATAATTAGTAACAAATCAAATCAATTAAAATAAAATCAAGCAAATAACTTTCTAAAATTAAAAATTGCCTAACTTAGAAACTTTTCTGAATTAAATTCCTAAATCGAAATTAGAAACTAAGATCTATTTTCCTAAATCAAGTTAGTTTCCTTTCTCTAATTAATTACTTCCCAAAAATTAAGATTTGCAAATCAACTTCCATTTAGAAAGTGTTTAAATTAAGAAAGTAAGAAAATTAGTAACTATCTAAATTAGAACCTAGGTTAAATTAGTAACTATGCTATGTTAATTACTTTCCTAAGTTAGTATATTAAATGAGTAAACTTCCTAAAGTTAAGGACTTTCCCAAAGCGAAGATTTTCAAATCTCACCCAATTTAGAAAGAACTTAAGTTAGTAAATTAGAAACTACAATAAGTCAACTTTCTAAGTTTTAAAGAACTTTCTAATTTTTAAGATCTTCACATAAAACGAGCTTAGAAAAATCTTTTAGTTCTGGAAATTATCTAAAATAATTAAAATACAAATTAATAAACTAATCCTAAAGTTAGAAAGTTAGTAAAGTTAGGAATGCAATGTATGTCATGAGATGCTGAAAAGTTCTAAGTCTAAAAAACTAGTATGCATGCCTATTTTTATGCATGAATTCGTTTACCCTGATGCAACTTAAAATTAAGTTTAACGGCTGGAATTAAAACTAGAATGATATGTGAATCAAGCAAAATAAGAAAAAAAACGAAAGCGAAAAACAATTTAAAACGAATGAGATATGAGTGCATGAAAATGACCAAAAATCTGAAATTGTGAAGAAACTCTACACACAAGTGGGTCCAACCAGCCATGTTTAAGCACCGGTCACCATCTTGCCAAACAAGGGCGGACCCATACTATGATGATCTGGGGTGGTCGCCCCAAATTAAATCTAGTATTCTACGTAGAGTCGAATTGGGCCCTGACGCATGCACCACATGTGTCGAACAGGTTGCCCCATGCATGCCAAAGAACGCCCCACATGTTCCTTGTTGCGCTAGTGCATAGAAACTCCTGAAAAGCAAAATGTTGAGTCCCAATCCTCTGTCAGACCTGTGATATGGTGACTGTGAGTAAGCGAGTTAAAGAACATCACGTATCTTTCTTATTATGTCACACCACCTGTGTTTATTATTATGTCTGAGGGCACTCCTAAGAGGAGATCTTGAAAGTTACAGGAGAAATTTACAAATTTGAAAGTTTTATCCCCAAACTCTACCAGTAAGAGGAGATCTTGAATTGCCTTACATGACGCATAATGGGCCATTTAATTATGTCTTGAACTAGAGCTTGGGCAGAAGATCGGGGACGAATAGAGGAAATGATAATCATATTCTTGTATAGAAAAAAATAATAATAGTCGAATATTTGATCCCCGGTCAATACGAATAAGTGGAAATGGGTTCAATCTGGTAAGTAGTGACTAGATGGCTTGTTGACGAAACAAGCAACCCACATCTTGCCACCTCTCAACTCCCTGTCCTTTCTCCCAACAACCCATCTCTCTCAATGCCCACCCTCATAACTCCATCACCATCATCACCACCACCATCAAACCTGTCCACAAAATTCACCAAAATCCCATTTCAAACCCTCCCAGTCCCAAACCAAAATCTACCCCTCCAATTCAATTCAAAGAGACGATCCTTTGCCTTGAGATCATGGGTGTGGTGAGTGAGTGCAACATAGACTTATAATGTCATGTGAGTGTGAGTGTGAGTGTGAGTGTGTGGTGTAAAGAGCATCTAATAGTGTCCGTCTTCCCCGTGGACGTAGGCCAAAAGCCGAACCATGTAAATCTATGTGTTCTCTTGTGCCTAATTGATCTCTTCTCGTAAGCCCTAGATCACAACAATAATTATAATACATGACTATCTTGTTGTGCAACTTGTTTGGCATGTAGTGTGACATGCGCTTTATAATGCAAGTATATGCCAAGTGCGCTTTGCATAAATTGTATTCATAGAGATTAAAGGATTTGTTTTATAAAAAATCATTGTGAGTTGTGTTGTGTCCAGTCTTTAGTTCTCTTATACTTCTATATAGATGGTCTGAAAAGATACTCTTCGCTAATTGAGCTTCTATAGACTACTATTGATTTTCGTAGCCCATCTCTATCCGCCCCACCCAAATGAAAATCCTGTTTCCAAAAAAAAAAAAAAAACTTGAAATTATGGGGTTTGAAAGTACACTAATCAAACTTTAATTCCCCCAAGTTTCACAAAAAAATAAATTTTTTTATCAGCTTTCTAATTGCAAACTTTTCACTTAAAATATTTCCTAAAATTTCTATAACAATATGCAAAATTGTGCACTTTTATTTTGGGATCTGAATTTTAATAAAGTGTTTGGCCAAAATTCTTCATTCAAATCCATGATTTTTTTTTATCCTTTCAAATCACAACTCTGATTCCAAATTTGACTTAAGGTTAATCACAATCAAAATCATTAATCATAAGTGATTTTTCAATCGAATCGAATCGAATCTCCACCAATACATATATCATATGGTCGTCCCAAACACAACCATCATAACTGATTTTTTTTTTTTAATTCAGTTTTGAATGCTCAAATAACCAACTACTTAAACATGTCAGACCTCCACCAATATTGATACACATGTGATGCTAACTAGTTCCAACCATAAACTATACAAAAATAGTCATAAAATTGAATTGATCATAAAAATAGAAAGTTCAAGAATTTAAATGTGTGGTAAGCACCAGGAAAAGTAAATGTGTGGAATAACATAAATTTAAATGTGTGGAAGTGTATTCTTCTCTTTCAAAATTCTTTTATAAATGGGTTCATAATTTGAATCATGCTCTTAGCTGGGTCTTTGGGTTGTCAATCTAAACACTAACAAGAAAATAAACATCAAACAAACATCAATCACCCAAGGACAAGAAAAAAAATTGAAAAGAGTAAGAAATACTTTTACTAATATATTATGTTTTTACATAAAAGAAATAATCAATAAAAAATAATTAACAATCACATACTAGGATGAAAGGACCCTTCTAGTTGGAGCTTCAAATTGGAGAGAGAGCCTTCTTGAAGAGAGAGAGTACATGGAGAAGAGATAGATGGAGACACAGGAGAGTTTATGCTAGAGGGTGGTGTCCCCTTTCATGAGGTGAAGTGCATGCCCAAGCCTCCCTTAAATAGGGTTTGAATTACCCTAATTCTTCTCCATAGATCCTCTTTTGTAGCAATGCAACCACCATCTTTGGTAACACACATCCCTTCTTTATCTCAAATTTTACAAAACTTTAAAATCTTGAAGAGAAATTCTTGCTTTCTACCATTCTTGTAAATATCTTTTGTTGACTTGGAATTTTGAGAGATATCTTTTAGATAGAATTTCTATAATTTTGAAGGGAAAATTGGGCCCATATATTCCAAGATATAGGACGTCCCACACGCATGCAAATCTTTCCTTTGTTTACAATTATTCCACATGTGCATCGGATTTTCTTCCTTCGACTTGCCTTTTCACAAAATTTCTTGTATTTTCTTCAAATTCACTTCAGATTCTCTTGAAATTACCCAAAATATGCAAAGGAGGTGGGCCCCATGCTCTTGGATGTCCCACACTTGTGCATGTGTGGGGTCATCTCTTGCAAATTCTTTGAATTTTCTTTCTTTCTTTTCCTCCTTTCTTCTCTTGACCAATCATTCCTTTGTTTCAATCCTTAATTGTGGGACTCATTTCATCAATTATCTGCAAATAAAAAGAACCACTTCATGTAAAATAGTAATTTTAATAAAAAGTCATAAATGCATGATAGTGGGCCCATCTCTCATGAAATGAGAGCGAAAATTCACTTCATTCTTCATGATTTTATTTGAATGCACTAATGATGATGAAAATTTGACATATTTCATGAGAAATAATTTCCACAAAACTTTCCAACAATACAGTTCTAAAAATGACAGGTTTCATGATTTTATACAAAAACTGTGAAATTTTGAGAGAAATATGCATGAAAACCCTACAATGATTCCAAAATGCTTAAGATCATGATTTGACAGTAAATGAGAGGCTCTTTTGAATAGATAAGTCCTTAAAATGGCCCAAATTGTGTATGAAAATATACATTTTTTTAAGGATTTATCAATTTGCGAAACAAATGAGATACAATCTTGACCAATATCCAAAGAACTAGCATCCCTTTATTAGGGAGTGAATGAAATGTGTTGCTTATTTGGTTGATGCTGATGTGCTTCCTTATCAGTTGCTATTTTGGTTGATCTTGTTGATGTGTATTCTTATCATGCTCCCTCAAACTTGGCAGTGCTACAACAACGATCAGTTTGGACTGTAGAATTCGAAATCTTGTTGATGGTAGTCCTTTTTGTAAGAATGTCTTCCCGCTGGTCCTTGGTTGAAATAACTTGAACTTGAAGATCTCATTTTTGCCGGTTTATCTCTGACAAAATGGAAATCCACTTCGACGTGCTTTGTACTCGCATGGAAAATGGGACTGGTACTGAGATAGGTAGCCTACACATTATCATATACCCAGGGGTGGCTCGACCATTGGGCAAAAAAAGCCCTTGCTTTAGGCCTCTCAAAAAATAAGGCCCCATAAAAATCATCTTTTAAAATTCTAAAAAAGCATTCAAGCAACTACCATAGTTTTATTTTTTTTTCCTCCCAAAGCCCTATAATAGTAATTAGTATCACATCTCATTAAAGCCATCTTTTCACATTTAAACAAAAGCATTAAAGCAAGTGTCATCCTTTTTTTTTCTATACAAAGTGTCTTTTTAAATCCCATCAAATCTCAACCAAACCTCCTTGCCACCTCACTAGTGAGGTTCCTTCTACCTCTCTCATAGATTATCTTTCTCTATAATTATTATTTTTTATTTCTAAAGAAATCTCCTTTAAAGATTTATTGATCTGGTTGTCTTCTTTTAAATAATATATGTGAGTCTTTTTTATAATATATGTTAATCATAACCCACTAACTCAAATATAATCCATTTTTTTTCATAATGAAAAGGCTAGATCAAATTCGAAATTCATCTACATCTACAATTTTTATGGCCAATAATGATAAATCACTAAATCAGATTCTATTGTTTTATGATTTTAAGATTTTTTCAATTCCATGCTCGTTTTATATGTTTATTATAGTTAGTGTTAGTTTTATTTATAAATATTATTAGTTATAATTTATAAATGATAAATGTATCTATTAGAAAATACGAATCCAAATGCTCAAAATAAAAAAATAAAAATAAAAAAAGAAGATAATTTGAGGCCTTATTTAGGATTATCGCTTTAGGCCTCAAATTGTCTCGAGCTGGCCCTGATCATACCATAGTATAGGTATGGCTGATAAATAAAGGCCAACCTCACCAAATAAGGACTGTTACCATGTTAATTCAAGAACAACATTTGCCCAAACCCGATATCCACTTTCAAAAGTAGACCTCGCAACTGTTTGTTGCTTTTTGAGATATTGTCGAAAGAAAATAAGATATCCTCCTTGTGATCTTCTATCAACTTGTATCTAGCCCACTCAACATCTGAAAAAGCTGCTAATTGAGAGGAAGAAGATCTTGCCAACATAGAGTCTGGATGGATCTGGTGAGGGAAAATCCCACGGTAACCGTGAGTGGATCATTCACGGTCCGCCACGTCACCGCGGGCAGCCCTCCAGCAGCCTGTCATGCATCGGATAAGGGCTGTCCGCGGTGACGTGGTGAACCCTGAGTAATCCACTCACGGTCACCATGTTGCAACTTATGCTTGAGAAATATTAGGATTTTCCTAACTAGGCCCTAATACTGATTTATGGGATGGTGCATAAACTGAGAGGCCTTATTAATTGCAAAGGAGATATCGGGCCTGAATAATAGTATACATATTGAAGTGCACCAGTTGTATGGTGGTAAAGAGTAGGATCATCCATCAAGGTCCCATCTAGGATGGAGAATTTGTTGTGGCTTTCTATAGGTGTGGCAAAAGGTTTGGAACCTTCCATCTTAGTGCGTATAAGGAATTCTAAAATGTATTTTTGTTGACTTAAGATATAGGCCTCCAACAAAGGAACGTACAATGGGCCTAGATCCTTGATAGCAAATTCTTAACTTTACCGTATAATAAGTGCATTCAAGCAGGTTTTGGTGTATTACCTGTAATTATAATGTCATCAACACAGACCAACAAATAGATGACCACTACATTTTCAATCGGCTGTTTAACTTTAACAAAGAAAAACAGTCTTCCTCTCAAGACGACCACTCTTTGTTTTTCTTATTACAATTTTATCTAAGGAATTCCTCTTTTCTCTTTTGTAGGATAGGGCTCCTTTATGGTGAATTTGACTTTAATGTACAAGACATGGGGACTATTACACACTAGATAGGTAGGCTGATTAGAAGAGTTACCAAACTAATCATTTGGTCAGTTATTAGATAGTCCACGGCTACAATTACTGGACCAGCCTCCATTGTTGGACTTCCCTAGCTCAGCCACTTATGCTTATGGGAATCAGTTTTACCTCAATTAGAAGAAGATGAATTATTTATTTCTTCCGTAGCAACATTGTCAACAATATTTTGAAGATCTGTCTGCTACCAACTGACTCAAATTTCTTCACTAAGAAGAAGCCCATGAAAATCCAACAGCCGAGTAGGGGCATCGCGAGTGGTAATAGATGTGACAAAAGGACCATAATCAAGGCCTAATCCACCAAGAATGTAGTGGATTAAGCCATCATCATCCACTGGTTTAGTTGCCATTGCAAGTTGGATCAGCAATGAATTTAGCTTTCAGAAGCTAGTTAGCCATGGTGTCAACGCCCTTTTTGAATTAATGCAGCTGAAGACAAAGCTGAATAATGCAAGCTTTGGAAGTCGAGGCTATGTTGTCACCAAATGATTCCAAACTTCATAAGATGTAGATAAACCAATGACTTAGCGCGAACACCCCTAATCAAATGACGAGAGGATCCAACTAAGGAGAAGTTGGTCTTGTCGCGACCGAGATATATATTCAGGATTGAGAGCAGAAACCTCACCAGATGCAGATTTGGAATTGGGATCTTTCTCAATATCAATAGATCCATCCTGTTTTGATGAGATAAATGGTGGTGGGCAGGGCTTCGTTCCATCAATGAAGCCAAGATGATTGCGTCCTTTGAGAAGAGGTAAAAACTAGGACCTCTATAGGAGTTGGCCGGAGGTAATTTGATGGGAAGAAAGTGGTGGACGTTGGATGCGAGAGGAGTTTCAACCATTTGAAATGATAAAGAGTGATATTGCCATAGAAGTTATCATAACCTAATGGCTCTAATACCATGGAATTGTGGTGCAACTATGAATTTCAATATGATTTTTATGAGAATGTATAATTGATTACAAACAGGTCATTGAACTTATCCCTTTGGGAATGTCGTGATATGTGAAATAAATGTGATATAATCTCAACCAATATTCCAAGAATCAGTACCTTTGATTAGGGAGAGAATAAGATGTATTACTAATTTGGTTGATGCTAATGTGTATCCTTCCTAGTCGTTATTTTTGTTGATATTGCTGATATGTATCCTGATCATGGAGAGTACACTTCAAAAGAGTTAAAAGAGTACCCAAAAGAGCATGGAATCCGGAGGCATGTCATTTGTCCTTACACTCCACAATAGAACAGAGTGCTAGGAGGGAAGAATCAACATTTAGAAGAGACAAGTCAGTGTATGCTGCATCACTTGACATGGTCTTTGATGAGACATCATCCTGATGTTCAACAGATGAAGTAATGTTACCAGAGAAGAATGAAAGGCAGGGGAAGTCAATTAGTCTAGGTAGGAATCAAATTCTAGTTTTTGTTGCATAAGTATGACGCAAAAGTATGAAATGAAAGAGAGGGAACTGGAAGTCTCATTGCATGATGCTACTCTCATCGCATCATCATGTATGAACATCTCTTTAATATCAAACCACCTTCAAGAATGTTCTCAAACAGCAAATAAGATCTCTACTTGCAGTAAGATGAGCATAGCCACAATGATTGCAAAGAAAAATATAGCACACTCAAATCTGATAAACTTTGCCAAGGAAGAAGATCAAATCCTACTTCACCACTTTTATAATAAAGAATTGCATGAATTCACATTTTATTTTTCTTTCCGTTCCTTATTCTCTTTTTTTTGGGTAATGTGACTCAAGCACGCAAGCTTTTGATTGCAACAAGGAGCACCTTCCAACTGTGCCATAGGCTCTACCCACAGTGGGAACCTTATCAAAAGAATCACATGTCCATGAATATATGCCCAAAGAGAACTTTTTTTTGGTGGGTGGATAGACAATACACTGGTATCCATTAAACTTAGAATAGTCTTAGATGAGCAGAAGAGACATATGGGCACATGTGTATGATATCCAAACCGGTCATCGAGCAGGCTCGATCAAGCAGAAGCTGTGGCAGAAAATTCAGGGCAGTCCACTCAATAGGCAAGTGACATGTCTACAAAACAAATGGACAACTAAAACCAATAGTCCACATGCAACATACATGCTGATGCTGTGAAATGGCTGAGCAGACCAACATGACTTGAGGGCTGATGAGCAGAAAAGACATAGTTGCCAGGTTTGCAGTTTGACTAAATCAAGTTCAAGTTCACAATTTGCAAGTTGATGCCAGTCATAGTTTGCTAAATGCTGCAGAAAGCTCATAATTCATCTAGTTCAAGTTGTATTAACAAGTTGCAATTTGGAGCCTGCCATAGCACGCTGATCACCATGGTAGATTCATTCAGATTGTTTTCCAGTTTTCCCAACTTATAATTCTAACCGATATTTTTTGCTTTAATTTGCTGGTTCATAGGTCCAGTCAACTAATTTGCAGGTAAATCGTCATTATGCATCCTCTATTTACAGAATATATCTGAAACCCTAAATGACCTTGCCAAATCAGACATATAGAAATTACAGTACACAAACTCCCTTTCAATAATTTGTACCAAAATAAAAGCCCTCCAAAGAAAGGCAGTTTAGAGTAAAGTACACACAAAAGACTAATATAAAATTTCAATACACTCAATATGAAAAAGTTGAATGGGAGTCCCAATGAACATGAATTAGTTAATTCTAATTCACAACTAGACTGAATTGGATATCGAACTATTGGCCAGGTTCAAAAGTCAATTAATCAAAAGAACTAGTTCACTGTTGAACCTAGTCAGTACAAATTAGATAGGTGTGGGCCTGACCTCAAACATTAGAACATGAGAGACATTTCACTTTTGAACGGAACTCAAAAAATACACTCCCACTTCTCATAAAAATGGAAGTTCTTCTAGAGTATGAAAAGAGGATATAGTATCCGCCAGCCAGTGCAATGCAAGTGACCAAGCAACAGGATCACAGTAGAAACTTAAAGTCTTTGCAAAGAACTTTTTGGCAACTTATCCAATACAGAAATATGATCCAATCTATTGTTCAAATCATAGATCCAATTATTGATAAGATGCTTTAAAATTATGATAATTGATAATTGGACCGCCCAAACCATCTAGGTTTGCAGTTGTCTACCAATGTTAAAGTCTTCAGCCAAGGAGAACTTTGTGGCAATTCATCCACTGCAGAAATATATCGAACTAGATTGTTCAAATCATAAATCCAATTATTGTTTTTTTAATGCTATAAATCCAATTATTGATGAAAGATGCTTTAAAACCATAGAAATTGGTAATTGGAAAACCCAAACCATCTGTCTAGTACTAACCTTCTCTACCCATCCTATTTTTGGCAACCAGTTAAATGGATGTGACTATCAGATTAACATTATCTTTAGGCCATAGTCTATCAGTTATTCACATTTCACAATGCAACCCACATTTTGGATGGTGTGGAATATTCTGGATTGAGGTATATGCACGCCGCAAGTGGAGTGAGCGAGTGGGCACAAAGTTTCACACTGCTTCATCGGAGATCATCACACTGCTTCATAGGAGATTTCTTGACTGAATTACAAAAATCATATGCCTCAGACTGATATTCTGATTTTTCTAATTTCTACCATCAACATGATCAACAAAGAAACATAATTTGTAATCTCAAAGAGTCAAGACTTAAGAGAGGAAGTTCTAATGGAACAGAGCATATATTCAAAATCACCATTTTTCTAAGAGACTATAACTCAGAGACTATAACTCACAACCAAACAAAATCGATCTCAAATGTTAAATTAGTCTTCTACATATTAGAAAGGGGAAATTTCAAAAGCATCCCTAAGTTGTTCACAGTTTCCAAAAAAGGACATCAGAAATCGATGATTTCAAAACAGAGTCTCAGATTTCAAAGTTTCTTTCAATCAGGTCCTTTCCAACCAAACACTTTCGCTGCAGGTGACCCTTTCCCGTTTTATTGTTTAATTAACTAAAATGTCCTCTCTTAAAGACAAATGGATCACCATCCTACTTAAATTCAATTCAAGTTTTTAGATCACAATTTGTTATCTGTCTATGTACACCAACCTATGAGGGTCAAGTCCATTCAGTTCTTTTCCCCCTATTCATAATTCTGTTTTTGCCAATTATTGTAGAAATGAAGTAATGCTGATTCCAATATATATATCTGTTCCATTCATACTTAATGTGTATCACAATGGCTATAGACAATATTATCATACTTAAAAAAAAAAAAAAATGAAAAAAAGAAACAGGACAGGAAGAAGTCCACTCCTCCAAAGAAAAAGAATCTGATAGACAAACTAAATTGAATTGGTATTCAACTATCGGGTGAATAAACCTTGAATTATTCAAATGAACTGATCAGCAATATGACCCAAGTTGGTACAGGTAACTTCTAAATCCAGAACATCCAAAATTGTAGCCCTCGTTAACAATGAAGTGTATGGAAGATCATGCCAATCTTATTACCAAGGCAGTAAGTGTGCAATTAGTAAGCTTCAATAAGCAATGATTCTATGCAGGTAACAGAACCACAAATTCTGAAATGGTCAAGCAAAACCACATTGTTGGCCCACTGCTTGTCAAGATAGACCATTAATTTAAAACCTTCTGTTGTGACTTGTAACTGGGCTCAAAAATCATTCAAATCAAATAGACATGTGCCTTTCAACTGAATTCATCTTCTTCGTTCATACAAAATGTAACAGTACCATGAGAAGAAAACGAATCCAAAGACAAATACACTGGGGATAATTCTCATCCAACAGTCTACCTAACGATAATTTTTTACATAATCATTCCTTATCTACAGCACAAATCCACAAACACCACGAAAAAAGAAAGATTTAGTACCAACTAATCAAGCCATTTTCACAGTAGACACTGTTCACATAGGGGCCACAATTTTGATCCAACCATCTACCTTGATGAAGATTTCACTAAAACTATTTAGAGTATGTCTCTTTTAAGTTGTCTAAAAGTTACTTCCATTAACAGTAGGCTTTTATTTTAATTAAAACAAGAGTTTCACTTATAGTTGAACATGGGTGCATTGGTGTTCATATAGTCCAAAATTTTGGATTGACAACTAAGGCCCACAATTACCCCAAATCATCCAACATACAAACGCATGTGCAAATAAATAATAATGATCATAACAACAACAAAGAGAAGGTTAACCCCAAAGGGGTAGTAAGACTACGGTCTGCAATTGGAGGTTATAGGTTCGGGTTATAGGTTTGAAAGTGTACTACCACACTGGAGCGAGCTACAGCGGAGTTTACGCGGTTTCCCTCTGGGCCGGGAGGGATTAGTCCAGCCCAAATTAATGAGAACCCACCATAGCACAAAAAAAAAAAAAAAAAAAAAAAAAAACCCTACAACATCAAGTGTCCTGAAGTGATCATTCTTCATTCCATTAAAGAAACAAACCCAAATTCCAAAACAGCAAACAAAGACAAAGATAGATTATTTAAAGGAAGAGGAGGTAAAACAAAGGGGAGATTATATGCCTATGGCTATCAATTGATGGGATGATAGTAGTCGCCATTTCGAAGGCGCTCACGATCAACGACGACGATAGCGTAGACGGCGTAGATGATCCCGGGGACGTACCCAAGAATTGTCAATAGCAAGCAGATACAGAATTCCATCTGCAAACAATCACACACACACACACACAAAAAAAAAAATCTCAAAACCCTAACATTATCACACCATCATCATTATCATTGTCATCAGATCAAATCATATAGCCCCAAAAGAAAGAGAAAGAAAAGCATACGCTGCAGCAGCCATGGCGGAGGAAGACGCCAAGAGGAGGGACCAAGATAGCGATCAGAACTTCAAGAAATATCGCAGTTCGGTCCGGACCCATCGCACCAACAAAAGATCGAGATGGAGATGGAGATGGAGATGGAGATGGAAATCTCTCAACAGATTGAGTTCTCTTCTTCTTCTCTGCGGAATACTGAAACTTTGTAGCGTGATATGCGTGGAAGAACAAAGAAGCCTAAGTTGCGTGAGACGGACCCCATCCTTGATTCGTCACACTTTTTTTCATGGGGTTTTTACGTTTTAGTTCCCCTTAAACTCATATGTCCCAATTTGGAGATCAAAATTGAGGTAATGTCACCATACTGGTTTGACTCTCGTAAATATTTTTTTTTTAATTCTTTGCTCCGAATATCATGATATCATCGAAACAGTGAATGTCAAAGAAATTAATAAATCTCATAATGACATGGTGATCAAATGTGTATTTACTTTTCACAAAATATCTATTTTTGTGTTCTATAAAAAAATAAATTTATTTATTTGCAAAAGATATATGATACAGAAATTGATAAATCTCATGATATCATGGGATATGGTGAAAATAAGTTAAAAAAAAAATAATGTTGACAGGAGTGAAACGACTCTAGTGACATTATTTAAATGTTGGGTTATGAAATTGGAAAAATTGAGTTTAAGGTGAACCAATGTCAAAAACCCTCTTTCTAATTCATGTGGTAGTAAGCTTTGTCATAAATATTATATATTTTACTGGGGTTTTCACCCAAAGCATCATCAAATACATGTAATATCCAAAAGCATCTGATATGATAGACTTCCTTTTTTTCTAGACGAAATTGTCCACAAATACATGCAATGTCTAAAAACATCTTATGTAGTAGACATCTTCTTTTTAGACCAAATTATCCTTCACTTTATCTCTTGCGAGTCCAATATATGACTCACGAGTACGGATCACAACACTCACAAGCTCAGGATTTTGTATTTATATATGTGTCCAACATCTTTCGCAAGCTCGAGTATGAATTGAACATTAACATGATAAAATCGTGATGTCAATAAAAGACTTATCAGTTCAATAGTTGAAGTTAACATAAATATGTTACATGGGTGTGCATTTAGATTGACTAACAATTCTGAATCTTAAGAAATAATTTATGTAGATACATGAGTTCATCCATTCTATTATAAGTTTCTTAAATAATGAATGTAGTCACCGCAAGCATTCTCTTACTACAATTTGTGGAGATTTTGCTAAAACTCTGACTTTTTCATTTTTATAAAGAAATACTACAAAAGTTTGTGCTCCGCTCCATTCTCATATTCGTAACCCTACTTTTACTACAACCATTTAGAGGATGATAACCTTCAAATTTGAGGACGTTTTTCCTCGACGTTTATTGTTTTAGAGTATAGGTTTAAAATAAATGTTAACTAATTATGTCTTGAGTAAACTAGAGAATTCAAGAATTGAAACAAAAATAACAATTCTCGAAATACTTCAATGCGCGAATGCAGTCGAATCTCGATGTCGTGAGAAAGGGGTTGAAAGGGAAATCTGATCCGGAAAAATCAAAGTATACAGTATAAGATGCTTTTGAGCATTACATATATTTGAATGTGCTTTTTGGAGGCATAGGGATATTTGATAATGCTTTTGGCAAAAAAAAAAAACCTTTTTTTTTTAATTTTATTGTTTTGTTTGGATGCACTTGAATGAAATGACATGTAATAAAAAAGAAAAGAAAAAGTGGAGATTTTTTTAATTACTGGGATAAGGGGTTTTCCAATCTCTAATCATTCATTTTTGTTTCACTATTTTAATATTTGAGAAAAAGCTATAAACTTGCATGCAAATTTTATTTTTAATTGTATGTATAAATAAGACATATTCACTTATAGGTTATAAAAATTGGCACCACACTTTCATCTCTCCACACCGCATAAAAAAAAATTTCCTATAGACTACCCCTCCTCCCTCTCCCTCCACCCCACCCTCGCAGTCTCCGGCTGGGAGGGATCCCCTCCCCCTCTCTCCCTCTTTCCTCTTCTTCTCCCTCGCGATCCCCTGCCGCCCGATCTCCCTCCCCTCCGGTAGCTGGAGGGAGGAAGAAAGAGGGAGAGAGAAAATAGAGGAGGGGGAGGGAGGTAAGAAAGAGGGAGAGAGGGGAAAGGGGCCAGCCGGGGATCCCTCTCCACCGGAGACTGGGAGGGTGGGTTGAGGTGGAGGGAGGGGATGAGGGAGAGGGAGGACGGGTAGTTTAGGAAAAAGATTTTATTTTTTTTTTGTGCTGGGTGGAGAGATGAAAGTGTGGTGCCAATAGAAGCCCCCTATATAAAATACTTTCAAGTCATTTTAAATATCTCATCGTTCAATGTAGCAAAAATGAAAAAAGATAAAGGATTTCTACGAGAAATATCCCCTTAAACTATGAAAGTATGGTCGTTGATCGATACTCTTAATTTTGACACAAAAGGCCCTCCCGTCTCTTTTTCATTTTATTTATTTATTTATTTTTATTTTTTTTTTGCTTTAAATTTTCTTAGGATTTTACTGGGAAAATTTTACCTAAAAGATATGTAACAACCATAATAACCCCATGGCCCTATTTCGTTCTTTTTTTTCTTTTCTGTGGTTTTGCCGAAGTGCGATATCCCTACTCACCTACATATATGAGAACATAAAAATAATCCCCAACCACGGTAGCATAGGTTTAAGAGGTGGGAAGGATGGGAATGTGACCTTCGAATCTGGGTTATCTGTAAGAGAGTGTGTGCATCTTTTAATATGATCCATCTATTTCAAGGCCCACAAGATGGACTATCCAAATTCAAAGATCATACGACCCGCCATTGAACCTGTGGTGTATAAACTAGAAAATAGTAGGCTGTGCATTGCCTAAGTTGGGTCGGGTTCAAGCTAACCAACCCAAGACCCCCTGCTATGTTATGGGTCCTAATATTAGATTCAACTCGTAGGCCTGAAAGTTTGGGCCCGAGCTTATCCCATTTGCAAATTCCTGTGTCTGTCTGTTTGTACTAAATAATAAAGACCTGTTTGGGAATCTATTCAAACCTACACACAAATCCAACCCAACTCATTCAGCCATCTGGAAAGAGAGCAGGCGTGGGAATGGGCACAAGGTGGCAATCTCTCAGTTCTTACCTGGCTGCCCAGGGTTCGAACCCCGGGTACCTCTTTCCGCTTGTGCCGTTGTGCGGGCTCTTTTCTCACTTTTGTGGGCTTTCTTCCCAATTGTGTCGGCCTCCTTTCCACTTGAGTGAGCACATTCCCGTGTGTATGCAGGCTCTCTTTTGAGTCCCAGAGATTTCTTTATAGAAAGACTTATTTGAATCGATTTGTGAAAGATATTCGAAATCAATTTTTCTTGAGATTATCTCTCTAATGGTTGATAGCAGCCTTTCGATGTTTCTATTTTAAGATGGAACTTGACAAGAAGATCAATTCAACCTCCAGATAAACCTATCCACTGGTAATTCAGTGGTGAGCACCTCCTCTCCAAAGTAGATTTGGAGGGACTTCCTTTGGAGGGACTTGTGTGTGGATGTGTGTGTGGTTTTGTGGATTTAAAAAAAAAAAAAAAAAAAGACTCGATCATCTTCCCTGTGTTATTTTTCAGTTGGAATTGGATGGGACATAGGTTCAAGAACAAATATCATCTTCAAAGCAAGTTACATGTGTGAGTTAAACTCACATGTGCAAAGAGGGAGGAAGCAGGGTTTGAACCCAAGACCTTTTAATAAAAACTAAGACTCTTACCACTAACATGAGGAGCTGTACTCAGCTATCTATGCTCAGTTAATGTTTAACAAAGACAATTATTGTGTTAATTTGAAAGATCCAATGATAGAGGTAGCAGAAGTTGAAAGTTAGAAGATCTACAAAACAAACATCCAATTTAGATCACCATACAGGAGCTGTTGGATGAGGTTGTAAAAGATTTACTGATTGATTATGTTAACATAGATTGCATCATAGGAAACCCATGGAGAAGATAAATCCAAGAATGATCCACCATTTACAAGAGTCAACTCACTGCATCTGCGATCAATCAAGCCCAGTAGAAGATCAGATTTTGTTCTTGGGGTGTTGGGGCTGCTATGTTGCTTTCGATCAACAGTCATAGTTGCAGTTGAATTAGCAACTAGAGGAAACATTTATTGCCAATTACAAAACTTAGTTTTATTGGTTGTTGATAATCTAAAGCACAAAATGAACAGTCCGTATATAAAAAGATGAAGCTTCAATTTCAACCACTAAATAGGCTTTTTTCTCGTATCCAGTTAGGTCTTAAAAGAGAGCCCACACAAGTGAAAAGAGAGAGCCTATAAAATAGAACAAGTGGAAAGGCATACTTAAGGATTGATCCTTAGACAGCCTATTAACATGCAGAGTTGCCAACAATTGCCAACAAACTAACCTAGTTGATCCTTGGGCACCCCTTGTCAAATATTAGACAGGTGGTTAGTTGATCCAGTTTGAATGTACCAAAGTACTTTAAACCGATAGGCACAGGTGCACAGTCAAAATGAGGGAGGGGGCAGGTCATGGGCCCCCTAAAAATTCATAAAACCCCTTGTATTTTTATAAAACTGTTTGTAGTTTTTAACTGATGCAAACACCAAAACCCCCCACCCCCAACCAACCCACACAAGGAAACTCTCTTGACCACCAGTGCCCATGTTGGACTCAAACGCAAACTCGAGCCTTTGACTCTTCAATTCTAATGCACTGATCAAGCTTGCATAGAGGGTTTTTTACTTTTATTTTTGCTGCATAGAGGTTATCATGCATGGGGGAATTTTCTCTTATGGGTGTCCTATGGAGTAGGGTTGCTCATGGACCGGGCCGGCCCCGAGTCCCACTTTGGGCCAGGCTTGGTCCTTTGATTATATATAGTATTAGGGCTATACTTGGTATTTTTAATTTTGACTCGTTTAATATATGGGTCAGGCTTGAATTCAGTTGTAGAGAGCTCGAAGCCCAACTTAGACCGAATGTAATAATGGTGTTAGCAACAAAAGTGACAAAGGGATTCAAATACTAAAAAGCCGACACACAAATGCATGCATGACCAAACCAATTAAGCTACCCTCAAAACAATGTTAACCTAATGAAGGCTGTACTAGGGCTTCATGTTGTTAAGGTGGATTGGGCTTGGGCAAGTTAGTTAAGGCCCGATTCAGGCTGGACCGGACTTGGGCCTACAGCTTAGAAGACGGACTTGGCATGGATGTTCCTTAGTCTGGCCCGGCCCATGAACACCCTTTATTTTTTATTTTTTTTGCTGATAAAAGGAACTATGATATTAAGGCCCATGAACACCCCTACTATGGAGCCATTCGGCAGAAGTTTTGGTCAAGAAATTTACTAGAGAAACAGGGCAAAACCCAAAGACACACAAAGGAACAAACGCAAGAACAGAAAAGACACAGAATGACCGACACTTAAGGACTGCAAGATGCCTGAGCCAAAAACCTGCGCCAAAAACCTAAAGCAGGCATCCCAAAACAAAGTACTATATCCAGACGGTTTTGTAACACCCTCCAAGTAAAGAAAGAGGAGTTTTGATGGGAGTTTCAAAGCCCATAATTGCTTTCACGGGAGGTGCGGGCATGTGGATAGCGTTGCAAATGGTTAACCGAATCTCCGATTATCCAGAAGTTCCGACCCACAAAAAACAAGGTCTAGAACCTAATTTAAGTTCTAATTGATAAACAGGTTCGGGTCCGAAACCTAATTTAGGTTCCGATTGATAAACGGGCTAACTCCGGGTCCATACAGGTTCCGACCCGTGGACCCAGGACCAGTATATGAGTCTTTGATATTGCAATTTGTAATTTAAAATCAACTCTTTTTTGACATTCTTATGTATAATACTAGATGTTGTAGACTTGATGTACTATTATAAGTTGAATGGTATGCTTATTTTAAGAAAAAATAAAGAATAACGATAAAATAGAATTGATTTTAGACCTATATTCAAGTCCTCTAGGTGGACCCAGTTCTGGAACCTAATCCAGATTTTCTTAACGAAACCGGGTCCGAAACCAACAAAACAGGTCCCAAACCTTTCTCATCTTGAATGATTCCGAGACCCACCTGAGAGGAAATCCAATGGAATCTAAAGGGATTTTGAGGGGAGCATTAGCCAAGCTGTGTATGTTGGGCACCCACATGTCCTGAAAAATATGCACCTAAGTTCCATCACCTATGACCCATCTTTGGATATGAAAAATAAGATGTCTATGTTGGATTATAGCTTTCCAAAATGGGGAGTCAGAACTCTTGATCTTATATTCTCTCAGAGTTGATTTGTTGAGATATTTTTCTATTAAAAGGCCCACCCATAAGGATTCAAGATTAGTCAAAAAGTCTCCATAATGTGTGGGCTAAGGTGGCAACATTTAATTTCTCCATCGACCGAAGCCCCAGGCCACCATGAACCGTCGGTTTAGCAACATTATCCCAAGCTATTGAGGTTCATTGGCGACAGGTGGTTTTTCCTTACCAAAGGAAAGGAAACAAGATTGGGATTGGTGGATCGTTTTCACATGCATTTTATTTCTCCATGCCCACTAATCTTGATTACATATGGACTGTTGTAACACACTATAGGATCTGGCCTTATTCAAAAAATGGTCAGCTCACTACAAAATCAGCGTATAAAGTAATTTACTATAGAAATGAGTCTAACCCTAATCTGATTATCAACTGGAAAGCTCTTTAGAGACTCCCCCTTCCGCAAAGGGTTCTTATGTTTGATTGGAAATGTCTCAAAAATGCTATCCCGATAAGAGCTATTATTAAATCAAAAATTAACTCCATAGATGATAAATGTCTTATATGTGAAAAAGATGAGGACTCAGGGCATGCCCTCATGTTATGCGATTATGCTTGGGCGATTTGGTTTGGCTCATAGCGGGGCATTCATTCTGATTCTAGCGCCCAATATTGGAGTCACTAGATTGGTGGAAGAACTTATATGAGCATGACCATCCGAATCCCCCTCTTGGTGATGATCTCTCAAAAATGACGGTTCTTTCTATGCGGTGGTCTATTTGGAAAGCTAGAAATGACTTCCTTCGTAAGGACAAGTTGTTAGACTAGTCAATAGAATGCTTTAAGACCACAAAACCCATGGTATGAACCATTTTTTTTTATGAAAAAACGGGATTCGTGTTGAAATCCCTAAAGTTTTATCTAGCAAAGAAGACGTCATGATCTTCTCGGATGCCGCATACAAGGCTAATAACAGAATGACCTCATTTGGTTTTGTTATGACGTTAAATGGGATTATTATGGATGCAGGTGCAATTCAAGGACTAAAAGTTGCATCTTCAAAAGAGGCGGAAGCTATGTATTAACTGCATTAGAAAAGGCAAGGGCAACTGATTTTGATAGGTTTCATATATTGATGGATGCTAAGAAAGTGGTGCAAGCTGTGAAGAGAGATGAGGATTGGTCCATCAACCCTATTATTTCAGACATTAAGCCCTTGGCTACTTTATTTCGTCGCATAGAATTTGACTAAATTCCCATAGCTCTAAATGTGCAACCGCATATACTCGCTAATTTTTATTTTTTCTAATGGACAAAATGTAAGTTGGCAAAGGGCTTCCTTCATTCTCAGGGCATGGATTTAAGTCTGTCTCTTTTGTAGTTGATATATATATATGTCCCAAAGTGGTGGAGCCAAGAGTCATTTCCCAGCCCTCGGTCCAGTCTCTCTCAAGAATGCGATTCGACCAAGTCTATTGAAGTCTTACATAGTATATAATTAAGAACAAAACCAATACGTTGCCTTCAAGCCATTTTGTTTCTTTGACATGACATGAAATACAAACGAATCAAAAAGGCCATGACCGACAAAAGGATCCAATGTTAGGCCCCAATGGTGTCTAGAATGCCCCCATTCTTTTATTGTTCAATGCCATCTCTTTCACCTTTCACAAAATGGCATCAACCCAACAACTACTATCCTTACTAAAGTGGTTGCTGGTTCCGGAGTAGGCAAGTAAGAACATGTAATGTGTCTATCATCAATCAGGACCCTACCATGAATTAAGCCCTTGCCATCTGCCATTTGAAACAATCCTATGTATTGGGTTTTCTAGCTGGACTTTTGATCTTAACTTCTCTTGATTGTCTTCAGATGGGTAATGGATTGGTAATATATTGATCTTCTAAATGGACCATCTAGAGTGAGATCCTTTAAATAAGTGGTCAAGATACATGTGCATGGAGAGCCACCAAATTTTGTGTTGATAGGTTGATACCATTTACTACTCACACTGGATGTGAAGCCATTATTTTAATGTTGTTAGACTGATGTTATCGGATCCTTTGGTTTTATTAGTCAATTATTTCAAGAAAGGATCGAATTTGTCTCGTTGGATGATTGGATATTGCGTAATATGGAAGATCTGCATCTACAAATAGTATGATTGGGCACAAAACCATGCACGTGATAGGTAGACCACTTAAGTGGTTATAGAATATGCATAAATTACATTGATTAGTTGATCTTAACCTTATGGTTTACATTTGGGAGTGTTAAAATAAGATTTTTTTTTTCTTTATCATTAAATTAAGAGGATTTTACTGAAAAAATCTCAAAATATAGTCATATATCCCGAAAGATTCTCGCAAATTGCATAGCACTAATGAGGGTCCTCTTGTGAATTTTTTATACTTTTTTCTGAGCGACGATAGCATCACCATAGGCGACGCTAGCGTCGCTTATCACACCCATCTACTACACCACAGCCGCACCAGCACCTCCTTATTTCTTTCTTTTTTTTTCTCTCCCTCTTTTTCTCCCTCACTGCACACACTGCACCACTCTGCCCTTCCCCACCTTCTTCTTCCCTTCTTTTCTTTTCCTTTCTTTCTCTTCTTCATCCTCCTCTTTCTCTTCCTCCCCACCTGCACTCACCATGAACCCCCACCACCAGCTACACACACCCACCTGCTGCACATACAACATTATTATTCGATCCGCGCATCTTCGCTTGATCATTTAAAATTCTGGTTGAAGCATCATCCCATTTGAGTGACACATCTCTCAAATTTATTCGATCCGCGCGTCTTCGCTTGATCATTTATATATGCAGCTGTTGAGTTACAACCAGGGCCGGCTCTGAGGTTTGGGTGGCCCTAGGCAAGCTCCTAAAAATGGGCCCTGTCTTAGAAAAAAAAAAACACGTGCAATTTTTTTTTTTTTCTGTAGAAGGAATATAGAACTTAACCCCACTAGCAAAATAAAATAAAACATAACTAGTGCCAAAATAATTACAAAAGCAAAGAATCATCTAAAATTTACTCGTCTCGCAGTTTTCGCTGCAAAATCAGTAATTACATTTGTATAATCTATCTTCTCTACCAACTCTTTTTCAATGGATAACATAGCCAGCCCATTCAGTCTTTCTTGCGACATGGTTGACCGAAGGTAAGACTTGATCATTTTCAACTTAGAAAAACTTCTCTCTGCAGAGGCAACTGTTACTGGTATAGTCAACAAAATTCTGTAAGCAACCCAGGCATTTGGAAAGCAACTAGCCCTTGAGTTCAAATAAGTTAGCACATCAACTGCCTTCTTTATGTCCTCTGGTAAAACTTCTCTCAAGATTTGCAATTCTAAAAGTAACTCTGTCCCATCAATATCAGAGATGCCATCATGTTTCAAAAACTCTGCAAGGTTGGCACAAGAAGCTATTAAGCTATTCCTATCTGCAGACTTTAACTTCTCCAAATTAAACAAAAACCCGAAAGTTTTCTCATATACTTGAAATTGTTCAAACCTATTCTTAAGTGAAGAAAGAGCTTGGTCTATAGTGAAAATGAAGTAATTGACTCTGAAGGATTCTTCAGCTGATTGTGGAACCTCTTCATCGACATTCTCATCAAATTGTCTCTTTCTATGTATGATACGCTTTTCACGGAAAACAGGTTCAATTTCCATAGTACTTGCAACTTCTTTAGCTTCTATCATTGCTTCTTCAAATCCAGTTTCTCTATACTTTTCAAAGAAAGAAATGAGCCTTTTCAACTCACTAATAGCAACATCCATCTGCATATCTTCTGCTTGCATCAGTTTGCTAACAATGTTAACACCACTCAGTATAGTGTGCCAAACAATCATGCCGACCAAAAACTCAAAATTCTCAATTTCATGTATGGCTAGGGACTCGGCTTCACTCTTTGTCTTCGGATCATCACTACTATCAGCCAAGTGAATTAAAGCATCTTTTATCTCTCGAGCTTGACTTCTAATAGCCTTAACACTATCCACCCGACTTTCCCAACGTGTTGGCGACAATGTCTTTAGAGTAAGATTCGGAGCCTTTTTCACATGGTCTTTGAAAACTTGCTAACGCTTTGTAGAAGAAGAAAACAATGTATAGACACGTTGCACAACACCAAAAAAAGATACTACTTTGGTACAAGAATTGGCCATATCACACAATGCAAGATTAAGGCTATGGCAATAGCATGGAGTATAGAAAGCTCTAGGATTTATTTCGAGTGATCTTTTCTGTACACCTTTGTGTTTGCCTTTTATATTAGATCCGTTGTCATAGCCTTGTCCTCTCACATCACCAATATCTAGTTGAAGAGTACTCAATACAGCTTTCAATACATTAAAGAGTCCCAAGCCCGATGTGTCGTCCACCTTCATAAATTCTAGAAAGAACTCTTCTATCTTGATTGGATTCGTCGAAACATCTACACATCTTATTACAAGTGACATCTGTTCTTCATGGCTTACATCTGGAGTGCAATCAAGAATAACTGAAAAGTACTTTGCCTCTCGAATTTTCAGAAGAATCACATTTTTAACCTCGGCAGCTAACATTTGAATTAGTTCATTCTGAATGTTATGACCAAGGTAATGGTAATGAACTTCAGAAGCCTTAATACGCCGCACATGCTCTTGCAATATTGGATCAAACTCCGCAATCATTTCAATAATACTCAAAAAGATACCATTATTTTTTTCATAAATCTTCTCATTGTCCCCACGAAATGCCAAATTATTTTTAGATAGAGTTTTCACGACAGCAAGTATCCTTAGTAAAAGTTGTCTCCAATGTTCTTTATCTTTAATGATTTGGTCTTGAACACTCTTATCAATTGTTTCATTCTTCTTCAACCTGTTTTTCAATTCATACCAACTATTCAAGATTCTTTTGTGGCCATCACTTTTCTCATGATCTTTAAGCTTCTGACTAATATTGTGCCATGTAGAGCATCCTTCACTATCTAGTTGAGAACTCTTTCCACTTTGCTTGTCCTTGAACAACTTGCAACAAAAGCAAAACACCCTATCCAATGAATATGAATAGACAAGCCACTCCCTATCTTGCTTCAAACCGCTACCCATATGTCGAACGTAATGCACAGTAGAAAAACGTCTGCCTTCACCATTTCTAGGAAAATCAATAGCATTATGTCTTACTGGACCTTTCTCAACTAATAAATCTCTGCATTTCTGATCAACATTATTCCAATTCCCTGGATCAAATAAGTTTATTGGTCCATATTCTCTATTCTCATTCATAGCTTGATCGGTTTCTTCGTTCGAGCAATCATCACATTCAAACTCATTTTCAGTATCAACTTCCTCTTCAATTTCAGCATCAATCCTCTCTTCATGTTCAACATTCACAACTATTTTAGTTTCATCATTTAATCCCTGTTCACGTTCAATATTTATTCTACCGTCACGTTTTCGAGGCACAATATCCTCATCTTCTTTACTGACGTAACTGACCAAACTTTCATTAGAACTCTCTCGGGTCTCTCCTTGTCTATTGTTAGGAAAAAACTTTCGAATGCTACCAGCCTGTGATTTAGTGAGTTGTTCCAGTCTTTGCTTCTTCTTTCTCTTATCACTACCGGAGAGATATTTTCTAGCATTCTTCATGATAATAACCAATCAAATAACAATGTTCTGAATAAAAAAGATTACATGTTATTACTCACTCAATAATTAATTCTCCAACAAATTCAACATCACAGTATTAATTTGATGGACTTTCATTCATGATCTAAATACAAAACATTCATTCCAAAACATCATTGGTGGCCCCCACCCCCACCACAAAACATTCATTCCAAAACTTTCATTCATGATCTAAATACAAAACATTCATTCCAAGCCCAGACCAGATTATTCCAGCCCCAGACCAGATTATCTAAAATTTCAGCCATCATATATAATAATATAATTGGTGGGCCCCATTGATGTGAAAAATTGACAATAGCTTGATGATGCCAAAGTATAACTATTTGAAAAAAAAAAGAACTCTGACCAGAATTTTAGCATCATATATAGGGAATGAAAAATCAATGGTGGGCCCCACCCCACTAACGGATGAGAATAACTGGTTAAGGCTTGATCTGTTTGGAAAAAAAAAAAGCTCCAAACCAGATCATTCCAGCCCCAAACCAGATCATTCAAAATCAATGGTGGGCCCCACCCCACTAACGGATGAGAAGAACTGGTTAATGCTTGATCTATTTGAAAAAAAAAAAAAAAAGCCCCAGGCCGCCAGACCAGATCATCCCAGTGCTAAACCAGATCCTCCCAGAATTTCATTGGTGGGCCCCACTAATGGATGCTCAAATCAGTGATGCAATAAGCACTCTCAGATGATTTGATGATACCCCCACCGATGGAATCCATTGGATGAGCCCCACCAAATGATTAAAAAAAAATAAAAAGGTAGAAGGAGACGGGAAGGTTCGAAGACGAAGGGGAAAAAAAAAACACATACATGCATATGGGTGAAAAATCTTCTCGAGATGGATACCAGTCACTGAGTCTACAAAATTTCTCCTCCTACTTAAACTTCTCTCTCTCCCTCCTTAGAATGCTAGTAGAGAGAGAAGGCAGAAGAGTGAGAGAGGAGCTTCACGAGGAAGGAAGAGAGAAATGCAGTGATCAACGTCAGAGACTGTAACACTTCCATCATCCAATCACATCTCATCCGTTCATATTGTTCTCCTTCTCCTTGTGATCTGCAAAAATCTCTCTGATGTGGGAAGCAACAGTAGTCTTCATGAGAGATGAGTCTCCTTCTACTGAAGATTTCTTTCTCTTCTCTGGGCTTCTTGGGTTTTTTTCTTTTCTTCTTTTCAAGACACAAGCAGCAGCCACCAGCCAGCAGGCTGCCTTCTATTCCAAGAAAGCAGTCATGGAATAGACGTTGCATTTATGGCATTATGGGCTCTGACGACTTCCTACGATTATTGTAATTGGGGGTACTGAATTGATTTGGTAAATGGGGCCCTAAATTTTAATAACATGTGGGGGCCCTAGGCAGTGGCCTAGGGGTGACTACCCCTCAAAGCCGGCCCTGGTTACAACAATATTATTTACATGGCAGAACAGTCCAGTCCAAGGAGGAGGTTCGGAATGACTAACATGCATGTTCGGTGACACTGACACAGATTTAGATTTGTGGCAACCCAGGGGTCCAAGGACTGCATTGTTGACTTAATAACCATATGAATGAAAAAGGAAAAGCCAAAAGAAGGGGGAGGGGCGTGGTAAGGTGTGGTGCTCAAAATTCACCAACACATGAACATCAAAAAGAAGAAAACGGTGGTTGATACTCACATGTCACAGGGTGAGTGCAAGTGGGGAGGAAGAGAAAGAGGAGGAGGAAGAAGAGAAAGAAAGGAAAAGAAAAGAAGGGAAGAAGAATGTGGGGGAAGGGCAGAGTGGTGCAGTGTGTGCAGTGAGAGAGAGAAGAAAGAAAGAAAGGAGGTGCTGGTGCAGTCGTGATGTAATAGATGGGTGTGACGAGCGACGCTAGCGTTGCCCATAGTGACGCTATCGTCGCTAAAAAAAATATAAAAAATTGGAAAGATGACCTCATTAGTGCTACACAATTTGCGAGGACCTTTTGGGATATATGGCTATATTTCGAAATTTTTCCAATAAAATCCTCTTAAATTTATTATCATCAGTTGGTTATGATTGTGATAAAAGTGGTAATGAGCTAGAGCAGCCCATTTGGCCTTTGATCCCAACCTCCTACGCTTGACAAGGTTTTTAAGGTTAATAAGTACGGTCGGATCAAGTCTAAGTGATCATTTGGAAACTCGGATCTAATTAATAAGAGCTAATTAGATTAACATCTAAAATACAAGCTCTATTTTTTAATTAGTGTGTTTTATGAAATTATAAGAAAAAAGCTCCTATTTCATAGATAAAGCTAATCACAAGCGCACCTTATCATAAGCTCCACGATTGCTCGATGCAGTGGAAGACGTCATCCCATCCCTTCAAACAGTCATGCAACTCATGAGTGCACCTGAGGGAGCCCCTATTTGGTGAGATAATATTTGGGGCCCACCTTTAGGAATTGTAGTAATTGGGACCCACCTTTTATAAAAACCTACAATGTAGAACATGCCATTTGTCTCTGAGATTATTTTTCATCTAAAACACATAAATTTTGCATTGTCCACCTTTATTCACTTTGGCTAAATAAAGATCTAAAAAAAAAGTAGGCATAGCTTTTTTTTTTTTTAGGCAAAAGCTCTAATTTTTAAATAAACTCTTAAAAAATATAGATTAGTGGTTTGCTAAATGCTCTAATAAATAAATAAATTCTAAATCACAAAACAAGACCTTATTTTTAGAGTGGCCAAATAGCCCCTAAGAAGTAAGCATGTCTAATATCAGTCAACCACCCAGCTGCCTTCTAATCGTAACAAGCTGGGAGGGCCTAGCATATTGGCTTCTTTATAGCCTAGTTATGTTATATATTAAGATATTATGGATGCGTCCACCATAGGCCAGCAACGGTATCGCTAAGAAAAAGTACAAGGGAGAAGGAATAGACAGAAGAAAATATGAATGAAAATAATAAGGATAAGTCTAAAGGATTGCAGGCTATCTAGCGATTTCTCTTATGATAGGGAGAAGTAAAATTCATATAGCTGACCCCTATATAATTCGGACAAGACTTTGATAATCATGATGATCGTGCCATTTGGCAACTCTTATTTTTGTGTCTATTTGTAGGCACTATTTAGTTTTGTATGCGCGCGTGCCAGAATATATATATATATATATACACACATGTTGAGTCAATCTAGTATTTTCACACACACTACCCCCTATGAATAGTCACAAGTCCAAGTTTGACATCCATCTAACGTTTCCTCACCGTTAGATTGAAATCATGATAAAATAATGCCTCTAAAACATTAAATCGTAGGACCATGGATCAAAAGATTAGGATGATCTTATGGACTCAAGATCTTACATACAAGTAGACCTTATATGGATCTTTTCATCCAATGGACTTCCACGATCATCATGCATGCTAGTGGACCCAACTAGGAGGGGCATTTTCTCCTAAAAAATGCCTGGACGTTGTGTAGTGATATATTCAATTTCGAGGGTCATAGAGCAAGAGATTAAGATGATCTAACGATGTTGACATTTTGCATAGCCCCAGTCTCGCTCATTGAGATCTTTCCATCACTCACCTTTTCCATGATTGGCACAAGCCGCCACAAATGAGTTTGCACCATATTGTGTCTAGCCGGTTCTCACCAGAATAGTACTCCTCATTAAGGTAAGTCATGAAAATCTCTTTAGGCATACAATTGTAACTATTCATTCAGCATTAAATCAAAATGAGGACAGTTCCATAAAATATTTAGAATTATTTGGTACATTTATCTCATCAACAAGGTTTGGAGTTAATTTGAGTAGTATAGATGGATAATTTTCATGATGTTTTCTGTCATGTATTGTGCATGAACAGGTGCCAATCCAGTTATAACTAAGTAATAAGGCATCTCATATTTTTTTTTATATAGGAATGATCAGGGATCAGTCCTCGCTTGTTCCTTTATATCCTGATAAAATCAAGATTTAAATCTCGTCAAACTCATGGTGTCTATTTATATCCTGTAATTACGAAGAGGCTATAAGAGGGGCTCTTCTTAATTAGGAATAAAAAAAAGAGTTTGAGAATAATTTAGATCTTATCTCAATTGGGAACTTGATAAGATTAAAGATGAGATTAAAGCAAGATGATGCGGATAAGAAAAGGAAAACTCTATTTAATAGGAAACGTAAGGATTCCTAAAACTTCTCCAATTCAAAATTAAAAGACAATTGAAATCTAAAAATCCATAAAATTTCTCTAAAAAAATTGAAATAAAAATTGATTTTAGATCCAATTTCTCAAATTGATTTGAAATTTAGAATCCAATTTTGCAATCGATTAGCAAATCGAGCTCCAATTTTGAAATCGATGCCTACGTTTATAATATATAATAATAGTTTGTGTTATGTTTTATGCATGAATAGGTGCCAATCCAACTATAACAAAGTAATAAGGCATCTCATATTTCTTTTATATAGGGATCACTCCTCGCTTGTTCCCTTATTGGCAGGACTTTTGTAGAGTGGACTTTTGTAGAGTGGGTGTGTGCATGAGTATTTGCCAAGTAAAAACAATAAGTACCAATCTCAAGATCTCATAAAAGAAGAGAATTGTTTAATGGTAGTCAAATACTAAGAACCAACTAATTAAAATTTGAGTTTGCCATGGAAAAAGTATCATTTAGCCAACCCCATACAAGCAATAGTATCTTGATGATGAGCATATAGATAACACTCACTTTGCAATGTGTACTGCAAATGGTCACCACAACTTGTGTTGTGTTTAGGTCAATATCTCTATTGTTTTAGATCTGCCAACTAAGAAGAATTGCATATCACAAACAGGATCAAGAGATCCAAAAAACCAACAAAATCTAAGATTCCAATCTCCTTATAGATGTAGAAATTAAATGCTATTGGAGTTGACATATAAATAAAGAATAAAATCCCTACTTAGTGCTATGACAATATTAGACTCTACCAACAACTAAAAAGATTTGCTGAGGAGAATATTGTGCTGAGCAACTCAACCCATAACGTGGGCATAGAAGATTTGAAACATCTTCCCAAGTTATTATATTTGATTTGATCTTGCCTTGATCCCTGCTAGACTGCTATTTGCATGTTGGCATTTCCCATATTGATTGCACATTTGCACCCTTTTTGGAAGGTCAATGGGAATTCTTTGATTTGAGGGGAAGAAGAAATCTCAAAGTTTTAAAATATGTCTGCTGCCCCCAAAACATAAAAAATAAAAGTTTTGAGTTTTGAAACATGTACAAGATTTTGTTTTCGAATCAAGGCAACTATCAGGTGGTCACAATCAGGACTTTAGACACTAATGGGTTGCACTCTGAACTGCTAGAGATGTTGGGTTTTGCCATCACTAAAATATTAGGGTCTTGTTAGGCATTTTTTTTTTTTTTTTTATAGACCCGCTAAAATAGAGCCACTAAAAAAGGAGCCGCAAAAGAGAGGCTAGAATTAAAATAGATGTCAAGCACTATTATTTTAAAAACCTCTGCATGCTTTAGAGATAGATTTAAAGGAGTAGAGGGTGGAAATAAAGATGCGAAACAGGAGCTGAAACGTACCAACGTCGATATCATGGACGACAACGGAAATGGATGCATCAGATGTTTAAATGCATGCTAGGGCCCATCTAAGCCGGAGTTACAATGGGCTCACCTAATATTGGTAATCAAAAATGAAAACCGACTAATGTCATCATGGATCGGGCCAGCCCAATCTCAGCCTGAGCTAGTGTTGCATGCATTCGGGTGCATTTGGCCAAGCTCATGAGTACTCATGGGCTAGGCCAACCCAAGCCCTACCCGAGCTCCATCAGCATTGGGCTCTTCTCTTACACCCATGGGCTGTACTCAGGCCTAACTTTTTGGCCCGATTGTTGAATTCGATCAGGCCTCGGTCTCTTTGGCCTGATTGTTGAATTTGATCAGGATCCGGACTGGACAGACACATTGGATACAACGGGTGTATATATTTTGCAAGTGGGCTGGACATCAGCCCTAATTTTAGGCCTTGGGCAAGCTGTTGCCAGGCCCATTAGCACCCTTTGCGAGGCTGGTGAGTGGAATGTAAGTTAAAAGTCTATTTCCCATGTGCTAGATCAGGCCTATATGTTATGCTAAAAAACTAATCTCGTTTGGCATCGTTTTCGTGTTGTTTTCAATTTTGTATTCGGATCAGATTGTACTGAGATCGAGTTGTACTGAGACTATACTCTCCAGAACTTGTTTGAAAACATTATATTAGAATTACTCTATAGAGAATATGCTGTACTGAACTTGTTTGATAACATTATAAATGTTTTTTCTCTATAAGGAGTAGACGTAAGATTTGTAATGTGGGACCCACCTTTTATTGTTTGCATCACTCTATTATTATTGTACATGTAGCCCACTTGTAGAAATTACAATGTATTACCCATTCTTAAAAATTAGAATATGGAATCCATATTCATAAAATTTACAATGTGGGCTCACCTTTATAAAAATTATAATGTGGGGTTACTTTTTTGTAAATGTAAATATGGGACTCACCTTTAGAATTTACAATATGGTACCGCCTATAGAAATCAGAATGGGGGCTCACATTCATAGGATTTACAATATGGGTCCACCCTTTGTGATGGTGACCATATGACCCACATTTATGAATTACAAAGTAGATCTATATTTTTTGTGATTGTGAACATAGACCCCCCCGCCTTTAAAAACAACAATGCGGTGCCCTACCTTTAAAAATTAGAACATGAGTGCAGTACATTCATGGGATTTACAATGTGGGTCGGGAATTATAATGTGGGGCCATCTTTTTTGTCAATTGTGAAAACGGGACCCACCCCCAAAAAATAACAATCTGGTTGCCACTTTTAGAAATCCGAACATGAGGTCACATTCATAGGATTCACAATATGGGCCCACATTCATAGGATTTATAATGTGACTCCACCTTTTGTGATTGTGACCATATGTCCCACTTTTAAAAATTATAAAGTGGAGCAACATTTTTTGTAATTGTGGACATATGGAAGCCACATTTAGAAATTATAATGTGATTCCACCTTTATAAATTAGAAGACAGGCCCACATTCATGAGATTTATAATGTGATCCCACTATGATAATTATATAATATGGGCCCACCTTTTGTAATTGTGACCATGTGACCCACCTTTTGAAATTAGAATGTGATGCCCACATTTAGAAATTGAGACATGGGGCCACACATCCATAGTATTTATAACATGGTCTCACTATTATAGGAATTATAATATAGGCCCCACCTTTTGTGATCGTGAGCATGTGACCCACCTTTAGGAAATACCAAATGAGGCTACTTTATTTGAGATAAGTGAGAGGATTTGAAATCTCTAAATGTCATTCTTTAAAAGGCAAGAAATAAGTAGGAAACAATTGTGCTAGTGAGTTGTTTTTTTTAAAAAGAATTGAAGTTTTCTAATTCCAACTTTTGCATGGCAACGGGTTAAGATTTTGAGATTCCTTCATGTGAGACCAAATTTCGGAACAGTGACTTGCACATACCGGACATTTTTCTACAATCTCATCTTATGGGAACATAGGAACATTCGAATGGTACGTTGCAAAACGCACCCTAGTGGTTAAAGAGATAGTAAGAATGAACCATTTTCTTTTAAATAGATGGGGCCAGAGATTTGATGTGGCTTTTCCTCAGCCAACATCCAATCTCAAAGTACATAACATTCTTTTTGCTTAGAATAGAATCAGAATTTGAAGAGAGGAATTTTCTTACTAACTTTTATTAGGTAAAGGCTCAAAGTTAGTAGTTTTGATTTTATTCAAAACCTAAACACCCTTCAAAGTCAGTAGTTATTGAAGTATCCATATGGTTAAAGTGATTTTAACTATTACTAAGTCATTTGATCTTCTTATACCAAAAAAGAAAAAGTCATATGATCTCATTTTATCTCTTAAAAAGCTAATAATTACACGAGCATTTAATATATTCAAATTCAATTGCATAAGGATGAAGATTAGAGCCCTACTCTGCACATTGAGACTAATTGATCATATGGGCTCTATTGAAAGTCAAAGTTAAATGCAAAACCCTCCTTATAACATACAATAATCGAAAGTAATTAGCGCTTTAAGAGTCAAAATTGAATGCTAAAAAACCGTCAAAACCAAGAGACATGAGTCAAAATTGAATGGGAAACCTTCATTGTAATTATCATTGAACAAACAAAAACCTTCACAGTAACAATATATAATAATACCCAGGCCTTGAAAAATTGAAAAATGCATCTACTTGTCTTGTCCTTCCCACTTAACCTTTTCATACACTTCTTGATTATTATTATTTTACTTCCCATCATCAACACAAAACAAGAATTTTTCTTGTTTTGATGATCCTATCATTCATAAATCCTAATCCAACCAATACCAATTTTCATTCAGAGTCAAAATCTCTTTATCAACTAAAATCAAAGTCAAAATTCTGATTAACCAATCGAATCGAATATACGGCTGAGATCACACCGACCTCTATTCGCCTATCCGTACCACTACAGTCTAGAGACACACCCCTACCATTACATAAAAAGATCCCATGCCATGACTTTTTAACATCCACAGTACATGCTGCCCTCACCACTATCCAAAGTCCACACAAATAACGCTCAGGATGCCAACACGTTTCATTGAAAGAAAAAAAATCAAAGCTCATGGACGGCCAGATATTAGTCTTTCTCCATGGGTCCCACCACATCGCAATCTCAAACCAGTTGTGAAGTCTGCAAATTAAGAGTAATCATTCGCAGCAGATCTCCAAAACAGATTCCCTGGAAATCATTTTACCCCATGAAAGCTTTCACTTTCCTCATTTGATCCGATCGAATTCCAGATCTCTCTCTCTTTCTTCCATTTTACATGGAATTACGAGAATGACCCAATAAAGCCAAAGTGAAGGGAAGAAGAAGAGGAATCCGAAACCGCTCCCAAACGCAATAAAATCAAAACTCTTGGAAAAGTCCATCATCCGCCGGCTCTGTTTTCTCCAATCCGAACCTTCTGGAAAGAAAAAATCTCTCTCTCTTTTTTCTCTTTTTCTGATTGTGAAGAAGAAGAGTACCTAGACTCGAACTTGTGACTATTTCTGTTTTTGCTCTCATATGAGTACTTCATTTAAGAAACCCTAGATCGCGTAGATGTGAGTATTTTTAGCAAATCTGTGGTTATTTATGGAATCGTTGAGTCTTACCTGTCGATTTTGCTTTTCCTGTTTTTGATTTGGGTTTTAGCTGTGATTATCGGATTTTGAGCTGTTATGTGTAGTTTGTGTGTAATTAGATTGGGGGGCTTGGGTTGTTGGTTTGGTCGAATCTAGGGTTTAGTTGGATGATTGATTTAGGGTTTATGTTGAATTTCGTGTGATTGATGTGGGGGGGCTGGAGGTTTTGATTAGTTTGGATGATTGTTCTGTGGATTCTTTAGTTTTTGATATTTTTGGAAGCTATGCCTATCTGTTCTGCATTTGTTGCACAAAGTGCTGTAATTTGGGGTGTATGTATGGGTACATCCTTTGAAAAGGAGTGTTCCGGCGGCCCTGAAAAGTATTGGAAAGGATGTGATTCAGATACTTGATCGACGCTGAAGTGTCTAAGTCTAAACATTATTGATTGGGATCGTGTTGACATTAAAGTTTTTTGGATGTGCATGTATGCTTGGGCACTTGCTTATTCCAGTAATCAGTTCCACAAGAAAAATGTATTATTGGTTATTCATGTGTTTTGTAAATTATTGTTGAATGGTTCAGTATGATTGTAAGTCTGATTTGGAGTTTTGGTGTATGTTACTGTGTTTGTGTATACCGAGGGCTTAAAGGAGATTTTATGTGATTTGGGATCCTTTTTTTAAGTAAGAGGAGGATGCGTTTTTGAGCTTCTTTACGGGTCAGCATCACACCCATTGTAACACAGTAGTCACTTGTCTATGAAAAAAGATGTAGTTAACAAGGCCTTTCTATGTTCCACAATTGTTATCCATATCAAAAGAAAACATAGTATATCCTCATTCAAACAGTTCAATATTCTCATAGATACGATAAACCCAAGTTTCATATCTTAGATCCTTAAGAATTTTGAGAGATATGTGAAAAACAGAAAAACAACTTTATCCCATTTTCTAATTTTCTGCATTTGTGTGGGCTGACGATCTGAGCCATTCTTTGTGTTTGAGACCCACTATTTCTTCTATAGACAAATTTTGGGGTCCTAGAGCCCATTGAATTGTATAAAAGCAGATAATGGTCCTTTCTTGCACTTTTTTCACACCAGAAACAGAAAGAACCCAATACTATATCATGCTATAAACTTCAACCATCTATTTGTTGCATGGCTGTTTGACTTAATATACACTCTTACTCTTGTTATTGTCTGCAATACACAATTTGAAAATCAATTCTTAACAAGTAGTGATTTTTTTTTTTCCGTTTACTTCTTTCTTGTCTATTGTGCTTGATGTTGTCTTCATATTAACAGGGAAGTAAAGTTTACATGGTGGGTTTGATCAAGATTTAGCTGGCATTGCTTGCAATTGCAATCACGTGAACTTGATCAGGTTTGTTACATGTATATTGTGTCGGGTCACTTTAAAGATTAATGAATGATATGTACCATCAGAAGGTTTATATTATTTATTATTTTTTCATAATAGGTGACATGGGTATATATTTGAGCACGCCAAAAACTGAAAAATTTTCTGAAGATGGACAGAATGATAGACTTGCGTATGGTTTATCCTCTATGCAAGGGTGGCGTGCAACTATGGAAGATGCGGTGAGTACTCATTAGAAAATCATATTGTTCTGTGTACCTTTCCTCTTCCTGCATCTTGCATTTACCTTCTAACAGCATGGAAAATTGGCCCCTATCTATAGCCTCTATGTTTTTTTTTTTGTTTATTAATTTATTTTTCACATATTTTTTTGCTTATTAATATTTTTCTAAATATTGTGCGGTGTACATGACGTTTGAGAGTTGAACTTTTACCAATGAAGGAAATTGTTTGTTGTTGAATATGACATGAAGATGAATACTGACTGACCCTATTAATTATAACCTTCTTTACGTTGGTTGGTATCAGTTGATTTGAGGGTAGAAATCCATGCTTCGTTCATAGCAGAAAAAGGCAAGAAAGAAATGGTTGAACTACACTTTAGTTATTTTTAATCTTTTACCTTTTTCTTCTACACACTCTTTTTAGGTGCTTGCAATGTGTATTAGTTAGTGGATTATTGTCATAGACACATCTATTCAATTCAGACGAACATTTTATAGGATCCAGCCAATCAAGAAAATCATTACCCTGCAAGCTACCATGATACTAGGGATTTCTTGATATCATGATCCCACCCTCGGCCTTCTTTACCATCCCTCCTTCCCAGTTGTCATGGCTCAGCATGCGAAGCATTCGGTAAGATGGTTTATGATACTCCCATCTAAGCTATTGTCTGATTCGGATTGGCTTGAAAAGGCTTTTGATGAAGAGGAGGTGAAGGCAGCAATTTTCAATATGAAGGGAGAGGAGCACCTGGAACAGATGGTTTCCCTTTAGCTTTCTTCCAGCACTTTTGGGAGGACATAAAGGTGGATGTGATGGAGTTCATGACAGAGTTCCATGCGAGAAGTAAACTTTCTAAGCACATTGGGGCTTCTTTCATAGTTCTAATAGCTAAGAAGGTTGGTGCTGAAAGCATTAAAGATTTTAGACCCATAAGCCTCATCGGCTCCATCTACAAAGTGTTGGCCAAGGTATTAGCTAGTAGGATGAAAAAAGTTCTCCCCAAGATAATTTATATGGCTCAAGGTGCTTTTGTGTATGGGAGCCAAATCCTTGATGAGGTCCTAATTGCTAATGAATGCATCCACGCTAGAAAGAAGGAGAAGAGGCCTGGCCTCATTTGTGAACAAGATTTGGAGAAGGCCTATGATAGGGTGGATTGGGATTTTCTCGAATACTTAATGAGATGGATGAGTTTTGGAGTAAAATGGAGGGCGTGGATTTTGGAATGTTTGAGCTCAGCTACCTTTTCAATCCTTATGGCTCTCCAACAGGTTTCTTTTTTGCATCTAGAGGTCTTCGCGAATTTGGAGATTTCCCACCTTAAGTTTGCAGACGACATGCTTCTTTTTTGCATTGCTGATGAAGACCAGCTTCGTATTGTCAAGGCTATTCTTTTCTAGTTTTGAAGCTGTTTCAGGTCTTTGGTGAATTTTTTCAAAAGTGAGTTGATTGGTATCAAGGTGAATAAGGACCATTTAAATAGGCTGGCTAACATCTTTGGATGCAAGGCTGTAACACTCCCATCCACTTATTTGGGCCTCCCTCTTTGCGTTCCTCTTTGTGGTGGGACATCCAGTAATTCCCTTTGGTCTCTGGTGCTAGAGAGGATGGAGAAGAAGCTCTCCCTTTGGAAAGCAAAATACTTGTTGCACTTGGTGGGAGAGTTACTTTAATTAAAACTGCCTTGACCAATCTCCCAATTTATTTCATGTCCCTTTTTAAATGCCCGGTGGAAGTTATGAACTGCATTGAGAAAATGCAACGTGACTTTCTATGGCATGGAAAGGAGAAGAAAAAATTCCACTTAATCAAGTTGTCTCAAGTGCGGTACTTTGAAGGAAAATCCTCAGATGCAACAAAGATAGTAGATAATGTCAAGCATCTGATGGCTCTTTGGGTTTCCCTCCTACCTTTATTCAAAGGAATATCGATAAGCTCCATTATTCACAATTGAGAAGAAGTGGCCAGATCCAGCCCTATTGCTAGGCCCATCTTCCCCAGATGGCACCCGCCTCTACATGGAGCTTTGAAGCTAAATTTTGATGGAAGCGCTATTTGTAATCTGGGTATGGTAGGTGTTGATGGTGTTATCCGTAATGAAGATGGGATAATTATTTTGTCTTACTGCGGCCCAGCAGGTGTCTGTTCAATCAACAAAGCAGAACTACTTGCCTTGCTCATTGGTCTTCGAGAAGCTTCCCACATACAACCTCAACTACTCCTTGTAGAAGGGGACTCTTCTTGTGTTATACAGTGGGCGACTTGGTTTTCTTCACCTCCATGGTATCTAGTAGACATTATTGAAAAGGTGTTTCAGTGGTCAGGTGATTTGAACGTTTTGTTCAATCACATTATGAGATTAGAAAATGTGGAGGCGGATAAACTCTCAAAAGAGGGAGTTCTTAAACCTTCTTTACTCATTTCTGACCCTACTTAAGTTCCTTTTCTTTTGTTGGTGCCTGATTTTTTGGGGTCGCATTTCTTTTTGTTCAGCCTTCCCTGTGTTTTTTGTAAAGGCTTTTTTGGCTGTTTTGGCCCTCTGATACTGTACAGTCTTTGTGCAATGAAAAGTCAACTTTTTCAAAAAAAAAAAAAAAAGCTATTGTCATCACTTAAGATTGAGGGTTCATTTCTTGCTAGGAGTTAGGGAGTTGCTAGTACTGATTTGAGTCATGGTGCCTATAAAAAGCAATCGTCCATATCATCTCATCAACCTTCTTGTCATCTTACCTCACCACGTGGCATAATGGACATTAGGGAAGCATACAAGGGATCAAATCTGGTGGAAACACTGGCCATATAACAACCATCCTGTTGACCTCATTGGCTTCTTCCTTGACCACAGGGCATAATGGGCATTAGAGTGGCACACAAAGGATTGAATCTAGTGGAAACATTGTGATGCAAACCTCAAAGGGTTTGGACTGAAGCTTTGCAAAGTGCGGAAGCACAGAAAAGATGTCTTAAAAAAGATAGTCACAAAGATGAATGAACCTCATAACCGGGACAAATTTAATTAGTCTCCAAAACTCCCTATAATGTTCTACAATACTCATATATATTGAAAAACAAGCCCTATAACTGAAGACTTTTAATGAAACCTAGTGAGCTAATCCTAATGACAACTCATTAAAGAAACAAATGAAGAAACAAAAATCCTAGATTCTTTTTTGTTTCATCTCCTATAGCTTCTCATTTTCCCTTCCCTTTATTGTTGTGCTTCTGATGGTATGGCTTTGGTGAGTGATGTAGGACATGCCCATGACCTATGGGTCAACCAAGTCCATTGGCTCTAGCCCATTCAATTTATTTGTTTTATCTCTTTATTTTATTCAGAGTTTTTTTTTTTTTAATGGTTTATATCTGTTAAGTTATTTTGTCTTGATCTTGGTTGAGATTAGATCTATGTTTAGTTTTCTCCTGTGTAAGCATTATATAGCAATGTTCTCTTGCAAGCAGAGGAACACGGAAAAATGGCTGGTGCTGTGCATCACGGACCATCCACGTAAATTCAGGGGGAGTCACGTGTTTTTGACACGCGGAATGTGAGCTTGTACATTCCGTTGCTCCTTAGGTCAATGTTTTCAAAGCATTGAAAATGTAATGCCTCTTTGGCTTTTAGACAATGATTAATAAAAAAAAGATTCGAGTGTTTTCTCTCCTCTCCTATGAAAGGATCTGGTGTGATACCTATCCACTTCAGGTGTGAGGTCTGACATATCCCCTCTATCTTTTCCATCTTCCCCTATCCACCCTACATCTCTTCCTTGTTCCACATACATGGCTAGATTTGGTAAACAAGTCTCCTGGGGGGCCAATTTCGGGAGGAATCTTTTGGATTCTGATTTGGCTTAGTTCCTGCCCTTGGTTTCTCTTCGTCAGCAGTTTTTTTTTTCCCGGAGGCTGGGGAGGAGTGGAGGACAGTAGGTTTTGAATGGGTTTGACTGATGGATCTTTTTAGTTCACTCTTTCTTTGAGACCTTTTCATTTGGATCTTCAGAACCCTCTCCTTTTCAGGCATATGGCACATTAAGGCCTTGTAGAGAGTTGTGGCTTTTCATTGGTTGGCAACTATGGGATGCATTCTTATAAAGATAGCCTGTGAAACGTGTAGGATGATTGTTGTCAATGGCTGCCCTATTTGTCTCAAGGGTGCCGAATTAGTGGACTGTCCTTTTGTCTTTTGTAGAGGAGCCCATGTTTTTTGGATCTTCGTTCTTGGTTGGTTCGATTGCAGCTTGTAGATGCCAAATTCTCTAAAGGGATCTATTCCTAGCTTGTAGTAATAATAACAAGAAAATGTTGAAGAAATAATGATTTGCAATGAAAAACTATGTTTGTAGTATTCTTTAAAAACACTAAAGATATCTGGAGCAAGGGCGAAGACTGTTGAAGGTGATGTGACATTTTGTACCAAAAGTAGAAAAGCAAATATTATGGTAGAAAATAAGGAAATTAAAAGGAACTGTGAATGCTTATAACCCAATTATTCTCTAGAAACACTAAAGACATCTGGAGCAAGGGCGAAGTCTGTGGATGTTGATGTGGCATTTTTGTACCAAAAGTTGAAAATAAAATAGTATGGTAGAAAAAACAAGGAAATAAAAAAGAATTGGGAATGCTTACACCCATTTATGCCCAGATACAACATGGATAAGACATGGACATGGCAGGGATAGGGGTTTTATACATAAAAAGTGAAGTATTGGATACGATACGATACGATATGTTGCTCATTTTGAAGTATCCGTGTTTCATAGCTTATATCCAATGGCTAAAGTGAAAAAATAAAAATAAAAAATAGACAAACATTTATTCTTAGATGCATGATTGCATATAAATGCTTGCAATTTTGTAGTCTGGAGAAGAGCTAATAATTATGTAATGCCATTTTATTCCTGTTCAAGATGCTTATACGTATATGACCCTACATTCCATCCCCAAAACGGTTTCCTTATATGGTGTGTTGCTATAGCATGCAGCTTTGCCGGATCTTGACCATCGCACGTCTTTCTTTGGTGTGTATGATGGCCATGGAGGTATGCATCAGAGCTCTCTCTCTCTCTCTCTCTCTCTCTCTCTGCAGATGTTTAGATTTATTTTGTTAATGTTCTTCACTACCATGTCATCTCAAGTTTTGTCATTCTCAAGCCCTTTTGCATGTATTTCAGTTAAACTTTGAGCCTGTTGCACCTGATTATATTTTGCTCTTTAATAGGAAGGTACATTTTGTTGCATCTCTTCATATGTTTAAGACATTTACGTGGCTTGCAAATAGTTAACAGTTTGCATGTTTTGGATATATGGCTAGGAGAAGAGATTTCATTATCCTGTGCCACATTTTACTTTGTTAATCCACAATAAAGATACCCGTGACAGGATAAGCCTCATAGTTCTTTGTTTTTTTTTTTTTTTTTTTTTTGGAATGGCTACTTTCATTAAAAAAAAAAAAAAAAAAAAGCAGTACAAGAGGTGAGTACTGACAAGCTAACAAGAAAACATGAGAACAAGAAGGAATAAAAGGAAAGCCTTAGAACAAACAACTAATCCTTTGCACAAGAAAAGGCCAACTCCTTCCAATGAATCATTATCTAATCTGTAGAGTAGCCCTTGAAAGACCGTCTTATGGACACCCAAAGAGCAACTAGGAGCTTAGTTTTCTCCACCAAACAGCTCTCATTGGATTCGACCCCTTCTAAGGCACCTTGAATTCCTTTTCTTCCATATTATCCAGAGAACCGCAAGAAATGACAATCTCCTCATTTCTTTACCTCTAGGAGCCCCTATTGGAGCCTTCCAAGCTTGGAAGAGCTCTATGGTTGACTTGGGGAAGACCCAGCTGCAGCCAATCCACGCAACCACCGACGTCCAAAGAGCTCGAGCAAGTCGGCAATTCGGCATGAGGTCATCGACAGACTCCTTGTCTCTTAAGCACATGGGGCAGCCCGATCCTCCCCCTTCTCCATAGATTGTCCATAATGAGGATTATTTTCCATAGAGCCAACCACCCAAATATAACCACCCTTGGAGGGGCCTTCATCTTCCATATGTTGCACACCACGTTCCTCTCCCTCGATCTGTCAGAAAGGGCCTTGAAGAAAGTAGAAACTTAGAAAATCCCATCTTTTGAGGCAGTCCAAAACCTTACATCCTCTCCTCCTTCCATAGTGTACACTCCGTTTAACCAAAATTTTCAAAGTCAAAATTGCATGTCCTTTAGGGTGGTAGGCGACTCATTGCGATAGCATGGGAGAGCAGGAAAGCTAAAATACCATGGCATATCTCATATGTCTTCAACAAAATCTACGCATTGGCTAGGGAAAGTGCTTGCTTTTTCGAAATGGTCCTGGCAGGATGAAGTTGGCTGCAGAGAAGGCAAAATCTGTTTTTCATTTCATTATAAAAAAATGATATTATTTTTTTCTCTGTACATGTTGTTGTTGTTGATGTGTGCGCGCCTCTCAGCTTATATGAGAGATAGGCATGGAGGCCCTCACATATAAGTTGTTGGCATTGGATATGGATGAGGGCCCCCACCTTATCTCTCATAGTAATGTGAGAGATGCTCTCATAGGAGCATCTCCCATATATATATATATATATATATATATTCTCTCTATATATCTATCTATTTATCTATCTATATATATCAGGTTTTTTTTTTTAATTTCATTGTTTTTGAAAAAGGGGCTTTGTATCAGGTCCACATTTGGGACTATGTAAAGGTATCTAATGCCAAGACTCATGTCATATTATGGTGTGATATCCTTTGCATGGGACAGTAGGATCCTTATCTGACTTGCATGAACTTTAAAATGGAAGGGAGTCTCCTCAGATTGTGTAGAGCCACCTACTGCCTCAATTGGGCGATCTTTTACATTATCAAAACACCTCAAAATGGATGTTTCGTCCAGATATAAATAGTATCAATGATCTGGTCTTTTACTCAACAGTTAAAGGTTATCCAGTTAGTGATGATAAACCATCTATTGTAGACCTAAAGTTCAAATCATAAGGGCCTAGAATTCAATGCAAAGGAACTTACTCTTAACTAAAACTGATTTTTAAATTTGCAATTCAAAACATCAAACACAAGTGATGTTTTAGTCTTTCGGCTGAGTATGAATTTCAGATGAGTCCAATACTTGGATTTGAATCCCCACTTGACACCTGTAACCCTTTAAATGCATAACTGTGTAGATACTGACTACGCATGTTTGTGGGTATCTCCTTTTAAATTCCTGTGGATTACGTGGTGTTCTGTTCACATGTCACTGGCAGTTCATCATCATCATTGCCTTGTCCCAGCTATTTTGGGTCAGTAACTTGAATTTTTTCTGCCATTTAAGTCTATCCTAGGCCAAATCCTCAAACTTCTTCATATCTATCCTTGCTACTTTCATCCTTGTCCTTTTTGGCGTACCTCTTTTCTTTGGCTTTTATTGCTTCAAAATCAAGTTTACTGAACTCAAAACTATTTTTTAAGTATGGGCTTCTGCTCAGCTTCTGTGCTTATGCAGTTTCCTTGCAAAACTTTGAACTCAAAACTTGACTATATGGTCGGTTTTTTTTTTTTTTTTGAAACTGTAAGTGATAGGCTGAGCAATTACAATGCACATTCTGGGCTTGTTTGTAGCCGTCTAGTTCTATGTTGTAACCTAATCCTGTTGTGCAGTTGTCTCCTCGATGGCGGTTAGTTTATTGGGGATTGGTAATATCATGCATCAATGTGATCATTCAATTAATCTTCCTCTTGCAGGTAAAGTAGTTGCCAAGTTTTGTGCAAAGTACCTTCACACTCAGGTTCTCAAGAATGAAGCATATTCAGCTGGAGATTTAGGTGCTTCTGTTCAGAAGGCTTTTTTCAGGTTAATTTTTCGTTCATATTCTTTCTTTTTGTTTCTTTATTGTTCAGTCAGCAGACACTGTACAACCTTCATTGTTCATATTCTTTCTTTTTATTTCTTTATTGTTCAGTCAGCAGACACTGTACAACCTTCAGTACTCTCTCTCTCTCTCTCTCATATTAATCACGTGGAAGCCAAACAAAAGGATTTTATGGCATAAAGTAGTTCTCCAAATTGCAAATTGAATATGTGGCTGAAGATATGGTAATCTGTTGCACTACATATAGGGTGATGAGGATATTTTTAGTCCCATTGGGAATTATTTTACTTCTTGCGCCAAATTGACCATGGTGGATGAGGAAGAAAGGCAGTGAAAAGGATAACTATCTATCTGAAAATATTTCCATGACTTGCAACTCAGTGTACTTTGTACTGGACCCATAATTAAGAGAATAAATAGTTTGCCTGAACAAGGAGAAAATATACCTAATTCAGATAATTGCCTCTGCTTCAGATAATCTACCGGACTCAACTTTCACCACTCTGATGTCACTGAATTTATTGCAGAATGGATGAGATGATGCGTGGGCAAAGAGGTTGGAGAGAGCTAGCTGTGTTGGGGGACAAAATAAACAAGTTTACTGGAATGATTGAAGGTTTGATATGGTCTCCTCGTGGTGGTGAAGTTAATGATCAAGTAGATGACTGGGCTTTCGAGGAGGTAGGGGCTCATATGACATATCTACAATTCCAATCTTTTGCATGTGTATGAATACAAAGTTTTCTTGCCATGAATGTGTGCATTAAGGAGGGACTGTCAAATTTGACCATCTTTCACTTCAATGCTGTATGTTTATATATAATTTAAATACACACATAGGCTTAGTTAATACAAACCCTATGCCGAAACACCCACCCACGCATATATATATATATATATATATATTGGTAGATTATTGGTGCAAATTTTTTGCATTGTGTGAGACATCCATTGGGGCCCCACATGATCAAGGCAATTGCGTCACTTGAAATCACCCTTCTTGCATGTCATGGATCCAATGTGTTTTACACTGCTCCGAATGGACTAAGACCATTGGATCAAAATAAAATAAAAGGATTTGGCGCATTTTACAACCGTTAAACTTGTGGGTCACAGATCAAGGGCTTAGGGTGATGGGATTGACTTGAAATTTTATATATGGGCTGGTTCCATTTGGATCTTTCGATCATCACCTCATCCATGATTGGTGGGGGGCCCCAGGTGGGTCCCGGCGTCCCGCAAGTAGTCTCATGGGTTCCAGTGCAAGGCATCCACACCGGAGCATGCCTCATATGCACATACACACACTGGTGATCCAATTCGGGATGTGCAAGTGCTGGACATTTCGTAGTGGGGCCCACCTGATCACCCATCCGAAGGGCCTACACACCGGGAACCCCCCGATCCTATGCATTTGCACTGATCCAATTGAATTGGACCATTGGATCAACTGATCCGAATGCACAGCCCCCTAAAACTTTTTGCTGAATTTTTCGGCTGAAATTCGTCATTTCGATTGATTTCCATGGATTTCGGCCAAAATGCTGAATTCGTCAATGTGGATTATAAAAAAAAAAAAAAAAAAACTAGGGCACTCGCTGCAAATATGTTTCTTTAAAGCCCTATTCCCTTCCCTACCCTAATTCGACCGAAATGAAATGAAAAGTGAGAGGAAAAAAAAAAGAAGACAAGTAGTAGAAGAAGAAGAGCCTCATCACTGCTAGACTTCTGCTACGATTTGCTGCTTGGCCGGTGCTGGTTCCCTCTCTGTTGCTGCTGGCGCTGCTGCTTCTGGTGCCTGGTACTACTTCCCTCTTCCTCCTCTGTTGCATCGCTATGTTCCCCTTTTTCCTTTTTTTTTTTCTGCGTGTTTTAAAGGCTGGGAGTATGGGACTGAGATGCTGACCTGCTGACTGTAGCTTGCTGCTGAGGTTTTTTTTTTTTTTTAATCCTCTTTTGACTTGCTGACCTGGGAGTGGGCTGGCTGGGTCTGAGCTCAGCTGACCTGCTGATGCTTTTTAATTTTTAATTTTTATTATTATTTTTTTGTCCTCTTCTGACTTGTTGCTGGATTTTGGGAGTGGACTGGGCTGGGGCGGGGCGGGGGCTGACAGACTGCTGTCACTGCTCTCTTTATTTTGTATTTTTTTTCTGCCAGCTAGGGACTATGGGCTGGGATTGAAAGCATGAGCTCTCTCTCTCTCTCTCTCTCTCTCTCTCTCTCTCTCTCTCAAAGAAAAAGAAAAAGAAAAAAAGTAATTATTCATAACCATTCATTTTCCCATTTGTAGCAGAATAAATACAATAACAAGTAAATCTATCATACAATCATATCAAGAATAACATGACATATATTAATATATATATATGAAATAAATGATGTGTAAATAGTTAAATAAGTTTAAAGTATCTATATATATATATTTTATTATCTTTAAATCAAATTATAAAAATAAAAATAAAATCTAAACCATCAATTTAACAAGGTAGGACTCTTAAAGTTAAGAAAGTGTTCACGAAGAAAAAACCAAAATAGATTAAAAAAAAGAAGATATAGACAAGCAACAAACGTACAGTCAAATGCTTTAAATAAATGTATGTTCTTTATTTATCTTTAAAACCTTATCAAAGCCGCAAAAAATTCTTAAGAGATTTCATTAACTACTAAATATCCTTTTAAAAATAATAGCGTTAAAAAAAAAAAAGAAAGAAAAAGCAAAAGATTATTAATATTGACTTATTGGTTATAAATTCTCGCTTAGCCGAATCGCTTGAATTGTAAGATTCGATAAAACGAGTATCGAATCGTAGGATTCACACGTGAATCCTAACATTCATTTGTAAATGGGATTTGTTGCATAGATACAAATCAGTTTCCTTAAGATTCGGGATACGAATTATAGGATTCTGATAACTATGGTTTCACCCCTTAAAAAACTAACCTGTAGATCCAACAGTGCAGTCCATTCAGGTGGGTGTAAAAAAAAGGGACTTGGTGTAAGTCAAAGGGCCATTCGGATGGGTCATCAGGTGAGCACCGCTATTGGTTGTGCATAGAAGCACCAGAAACATCGTGCACACTGTGTAAATGGATAATTTCTGTATATATATATTTATATGTGTATGGAAATATTCACCTGCACTTATGCGATGAAACGTCTAACGTGCGCTCTGCGATCATATTGGATAGCAACGATTTGATTTAGTTTTAAAGGCTGGCCCCACAAATAGGATCTCCTCTCTCTCTCTCTCTCTCTCTCTCTCTCTCTCATTCTGCTCCCCCTTTTCATCTCTTTCTTCCGCACACATGGACTTCTCATCTTCATCTTTCAGCCCAACTTCTACTACTCTGTCTGTTCTTCACTCTACTCTCTTATATCTCTTTCTTCTCTCCTCTTTCCATCTCTCGAATCTCAGCCTCATCTCTCTTTATCTCTTTCTTTCTCAACCCAACTCAAAAGAAACATTCATCAATCTCCTCACCTTGTCTCTAAATAAGGGACCATGCGGTTTGAATTCTAGATGTGATATGAACAATTCAACAAACTCTCGAGGAAAGATGAGTTCTGATGATTATTTTCTCGAATATTTGGCCAATGTTAGAATAGATGGTCATTATTTTCTATGTTGGGGAGGATGGAAACTGAAAATTACATCAACAATAAATACTATTTTACTATGTTTTCTACCCTAGCCATTATCAGTAACAGATCGATTTGGCAGGAAAAGTTGGAAAGAGCCACCCACTTTGGTACGACTTATTTCTATGATTCTCAATTTGACATGTAAATGATGTATAAGAATAACTTAGCCTCATCAAAAGGGGTGCTTCATTAACAGAAATACAACTTTGGCACTCCTGCACTCAAATCCCTATTGACTTTGTGAATTAATATCCATATACTTGGTTCAGGTGATATTTATGTCTATTTGAATGGGAAAACCTCCAAGCTTTTGGATATAATTATCTACTCATTTTACTAGCCATCAAGTCGGTCTTAAATTCATAAGCATTACAGTAGGTTATAAATCGGCTTCATACTTGTAGAATAAGATGATTCCATATGATTTTCTTATTCCACCCATTTCTCACAATCAATTTAAGAAATGTTAACTTTCTGGATTCCCCTACTATGTTGCTCAACACCATTCAAGTTTAGACCCGATTCTCTCAGGGAGGGAGGGTGGATAGATAAGGAGAGATGGGAAGCTGAAAGAGAAGAGGGACGATGAAGAAACGTTGGGACTTGGGAGTAATGAAGGAGGGCGGAACGAAAGGAGAGAGAAAAAGAATCCAGGAGTAGTTGAAGTATTTAAATATGAATAGTTCTTTTCTTGTGGGCCTGATCTTTCAAATAAATCTGAATGCAAGCTGTCCAATAAGAATGCACAGCGCATAGTAGAGAATTGATTTGCTACTGTGGCAGAAAAACTATCCATACGAAGTCATGAATGAGCTAAAGAAATTGAAAAGAAGTTATTTTTATTGTACGCTGTCCATGTATCATTTGGAAAGAGGGAAATGAACAATTTGGCACATCAGACGTAGTCATAGTAGAGAATAGATATGCAACTGCGGCAGAAAAATTATATCCAGTCCATGCATCATTTGGAAAGAGGGAAATAAACAATTTGGCACATGCACATCAGATGGCAGGCATAGTAGAGAATAGATTTGCCACTCTGGCAGAAAAAACTATCCCTAAGAAGTCATGAATGAGCTAAATGAATTGAAAAGAAGAGATTTTAGTGTCTGCAATCCATGTATCATTTGGAAAGAGGGAAAGGAATGATTTTTAAGGTTGGTTCTGATAGTGAGGTTGTTGAATGAGAATTAAAAGATTGCTTATTATGTGGGCATTTTCCCCCTCTGAAGTGGTTCCATCTGGATAAAAGTGAAGGGGAAGTAGAACCTTCATGTGGGTTGTGGGAACTCAACATTGATGGTTTTTCCCTAGGTAACTCAAGATTTTCTGTTTTGGGTTTGGTGGTGGTGGGTGACTGCAATCATGTGGATATTTTAACAGTAGGGGGAAATATGTAAATTAGTCCATCTTTTTTCTATACTGAGAAGCCTTTGATGAATTTCCCATTAGAAATTATTCCCTGAATTACCATTAAAAAAAAAAATGCTCCTTGAGTTGTTTCATTGTTTTCCAATGAGGCCTTCAAACTTATGTAATGGACATAGTTAATTGTGTTTCATAGATGTCAACCCTAAGTTTGTTTCTTTTTCTTTTTTTTTTTTTTTTTTTTTTTTGGTTAATTGGTTTCAACACCATCAAGGGGCATGTATCTGTTTTGACAGCATTTACTTAATATCCATGCATGGACATTAGCTTTTGTTACTCGATTTTAAGGACTTAATTGAAAGAAAAAAAATAGTGCTTAAAGGTCCAATTTCTAATTGGGAATGCCTAGGGACTTCTAAATTTAGTGAGGGTTTGTTTTACAAATTTCTCTAGGTATAAAAGAAGGCCTTCACTTAATATCATTGTGGAGGGTCACTCAGGGATTGCTATTATGTGGCCTGCTACTTTTTTTTTGCAGTTCCTTGAAAGTTTCCTTTCACATTAACGAAATCGGAGAAGTAAATTGACATTTTTGTTGTGTTCAGTATATTCCTCGTCCTTATAATCTGGAGGTTAATTTCTTAATAATGTCGGGGATTTGAGGCCATTATCATGTAGTGTATCTTTTGATCTGTAGCTTTTCTCATTGACTTGATGAGATCTCTCGTTTTTATTAATTAGTCTCATGAACTTTGAAAGAAGTTCCAATTATTTCAAGAAAAGTATAACTGTACATGTATCTTTATGATTTTGCTAAAGAAAGAAGTAAACGATCCTACTTTTCTTCATTGTAAGTTATTATTCAAGATCCTACCGTGCATACATCCATGTATATACTTTATTTCGTCCCTCTACAGTTTTCACATCTTTTAGAAAGCCTTGGTTTGCTCACTGCATATAAATGACTGATCCAGATAGCCTTAATTTTAGTGTTTGGAATCTTTTCACCCGTAGAAATATTCATGTAATAGAAAAGGAAAAGTGGGTCTCTAACTACGCCAGAAAGATAGAAATAAGTGTTTGTGCCGGGGAAATCACGTTAGAGAAGTGGTTTGCTGTATTGGTTTGAAAATGTTTTGTTTAAAGACAGTTAAATTGTATCAGACTTTGGATCTTGAACCGTAAGTGGTTTGCTGTATTGGTTTGAAAATTTTTTGTAAATTGTATCAGACTTTGGATCTTGAACCACATTCTCTGTGATCCTCTTCATTTTTTTTCTGAAATATACCTACTTCTAATTTTTCCATTTCCATCAAAATTTAAAAATCGGCTCGTCACTGTGCTCTGAGGTTTTTAATGCATTACAAAAAGTGAAACTATGTGTATACCGCCACAGATTGCATGATTATGCTATCTAAGAAAGATTATGCCTTTCAGATGGCACTTGACTTTTATCCTTTATTTTTCAAACTCTTTCTTTGAGTACATAACAAAATATTCCTTTTTTTTTTTAACTTGGTATCAGGGCCCTCATTCCGATTTTTCTGGTCCAACTTCTGGATGTACTTCCTGTGTAGCAATTATTCGAAACAACCAACTTATTGTTGCAAATGCTGGTGATTCTCGCTGTGTGCTCTCAAGAAAGGGTCAGGTATGTTCAGACTGTTGTGTACACTTTTCATTTAGCAAGAATTTTAGTTACTATGTTACCTGGACACACATTTTTGTCGTTGGAGGTGGAGATAAAAATAACTCGAAAAACATAGGGAATCTGGATGACCTCACACATACAAATATATATATATATATATATATATATGATATTGATAAATTTATTGGTAGTTTGCAATAGACTAGAAAAAAAGGGAATTTTAATTCATACTTGCTTTCAATGTGTAAAACTACAAAAAATTTAATAAAATCACATTAGAAATATACATATATATAGGGAGATGCTCTCATAGGAGCATCTCCATATATATATATATATATATATATATATATATATGAGCAAGGCTCTTCTAAGCTCAAGCTTAGGATAAAATCTTATAAGCTAATGCTTGTGGGGCCCACTTTTGGACCATCCAAATGGACCAAACACATAACCCCTCCAAATTGCACATGTCCACCAACTTTCGGTCAAATCCGAATTTACTGGACCGTTGGATCGACTATACGTCGATTCGAATGGACTATTGATCATTAAACTTTTGGGCCCATATGGAGATGATAGAAATCACGGTTAGGGCTGATTTTTTGCAGAGAGGAAGATCCTCTATATATATATGTATAGAGAGAGAGAGAGAGAGAGAGGTAATTCTCTAAAACACCCCACTTTAAAAACACCCTGTTTTCTGCCCCCTCCTGTTTTTTTGGGGCATGGGGCCCACCTTGAGCCAATCTAATCTTTTCACACATAATACTCCCCCTGAATAGTCACAACTCCAAATTCAACACTTATCCGACTCTTCCTCACCATTGGATTAAAATCATAAGAACATGATGCCTCTAAAACCATTATACTTTAGAGCGATGGATCAAAGGGTTAGGATGATCTTACGGAGTCAAAATTTTATATATACATTGTCAACAGATGGATTATAATGGCTCTTTCTTTCCCAATGATTATGCATATGGACTTCAAAATCTTGATTTTGTTTGTTGCAGGCATACAACTTGTCAAGGGATCACAAGCCAGAACTTGAGGTTGAGAGAGAGAGGATCCTGAAGGCTGGAGGTTTCATCCATGCTGGCCGAGTGAATGGAAGCTTAAACTTGGCAAGAGCGATTGGTACTTAAAGAGATTGCATGTAGTTCATAGTAATTTTATATCATGTTCACTTTTTAAGGCCATTTCTCTGTCTGCAGGAGACATGGAATTCAAGCAGAACAAATTTCTTCCTGCAGAAAAGCAAATTGTAACTGCCAATCCGGACATCAATACTGTATGTACTGTGTTCTCGTGTGTCCTGTGCATCAGATGATGATATTAAATACTGGATGTGTTGTGTTCTCGCGTATCTTGTGCATCAGTTGATATTATGTTTGTAAACTTTACAATGCGTGTTGTATCCTATGTCGTTGAGTTTGTACATGTGATGCTCTTCAGTCCTGATGATCTGTTGGACACTGTGACTTGAATTGGAAAGTCATAGCCATCGGATGGCTTGGCCTTTTTCGGGTGAATGTTGAATGTCATCATGATATGATTTATTTGCAGGCTGTTGGTCAAATGGCTAAGATTTTACCAGTTATGCAGAATTTTACGTCTCAGTACCAACAGATTGACTCATCAAACGATGGGATCTACATTTACCTTTTTTTTTTTTTTGAGACCTACCACTATTAAGTAAATGTTCCATGTTCTCATCATCACCACCACTAGGCAAATGTTTCAGCCTAGGATCATATAGTGTCAATTTGCATAATTGTCACTATTTGTTTCTACTTCCTTGCAATGCATATCAATTTAAGTTGCACTTATTTATTCTAGTAGATTTTCTATGATCACATTGCCTTACCACATTTCTTTCTGGCTGCATTTAGGTTGATCTCTGTGATGATGATGACTTTATTGTAATTGCATGTGATGGTATCTGGTAAGTTTCTTAATTTCTCCTTTTTTATCTTTGGAGGTTTTCCCTCTATGGTTATTTGTAAATGCAGTACTGTTTCCTATCCTAATTAGTAGGATACATGCAAGCAAGGTATTCTGTTTCTCTTTGATCAGTGTCTCATGGAACAAATTTAGTATTGGGCTATTTGCTTTTCATGCTTTATGGGTAAAGGACAGCTGGGGCAATTCCCATCCACTAATCCTTTTTATTGGTAACATGAAAATTTGATTGATATAAAATGAAAGTATATAATAAGAAAGGAGATAATAGAAAACAATGCAGTGGAAGATGTGAAATCTTGTTAATCTTATTTTTTAAATTTTGAGGCCCGAGGAAGCTTGTGCAAAGCAACATGACGAAATTGATTTGTTTTTTAGCCTATTAAATTTAAGTACCACGAATAGAATTTTCCATTATTTCTGAAATTAGAAATCAAAGCGCATCCCTAGCTTGTAATCCTTGTTGGAGGATCTAATGAGTAGTGATGTAAGGGAGAAAAGAAGGGAGGGTTACATGGTAAAGTAACCCTGACCATGTCTATGACATGGTCTGGACGCTTTGCCTCAAGTTTTTTCTTTATATTTTAAATTCATAATATGCACATTTAAGAATTGCAAATAAACAAGAAATTATTTGGGATTACATTTGAGTTTGGCCATTTTGGAACCCTTTTTTTCCTTTATATAGGTCTAAGAGTATTATCATGGGCTAAATTTTTAAACGAGTAGCTGAAAATCTCGTCATGAATATTATTACTATTTGAGAGAGTTTGCAATTTGATCTTTGTTTCTTTCTTATGTTATTTGTTAACATGTGCTTCATCGTCCGTCTGCCCCGGCCCAAAAAAAAAAAAAAAAAACCTCTCTTCTCTCTCTTCACATTGCTGTCTTTATTAACAGGGATTGTATGTCAAGTCAGCAACTGGTTGATTTCATCAATGAACACATCAACACTGTAAGTTGACAAACCCAATAGCTTGTGTTTAGTGCCATATGGGAAAAACTAAGATTCCGGCATCATTTTAAAAAGTGTTATTGCTCTCCATCTAATGATTACCATGATAATGCAGGAAAGTAGTCTTTCTAAGGTGTGCGAAAGAGTGCTTGATAGATGTTTAGCACCATCTACAGCTGGTGGAGAGGGATGTGACAACATGACCATGATCCTAGTGCAGTTTAAAAAACCCATCAACCCTAATTCAGATGGGGCTGAGCAGTCATCGAAGCCTGCACAGTCCGTAGAAGAGACTGAAATCAAAGAAATCCATGTTGATTAAAGGTGAATGAATTGCTGGTTGTCATTTTCAGGGTGCCAAAAATTGATTTCCTGGCTTCATGCTTCAGACCTGGATTCTCTCGTATAGTTTTATCTGTAAATGTTGTTCTTCATGAATGTTTTTCCTGTTCTCATTTAGAATTTAGATTTCACTGGTTAACCATGAGAAGCTACTTGAATAAAGTGTACAGGTATTTTTAGCCATTGGTGATCTCACCTGTGCATCCAGTTTTTCAAAATCCCTCTGTAAATGCAGTTCATTTAGGAGTGACCTGTTTTCAATTAGAATGTAGATTTTGTTGGTTGACCATGAGAGGCTCTACTGGAATAAAGTGTAGAGGTATTTCTATTCTTTGGTTATCTTACTGTGCATTCAGTTTTTCCAAATTTAGAGAAGAGATGAAGGAAAGCGAATCTTTGGAATTACTCATAAAGAGAATGGAAATATCTTCACTGTTAAGTAGTATACGACGGCCGTGGTCATATACGGATCCCACTAATTGATTTATGGTGTTGGGTTAATGGATTTTATTAAGTGGCTTGGCCCCATCATCAATAACTACAAAGCCTTGTCCCAATTATGTTAAAGGCGGCTATATGAATTCTGTTTTTCCATTCCGATCTATCTTGAGTTAAATTTTGAGATAAGTTGAGCTTTTTCATATCTAATTTTATTATCCTTTCTCTTTAGTGGGTCATCAACTCCCATGGCCAAAACTTACATCCAGCTTCTAAAATTAAATAATCCATCACTGCTTTATTTGTCTTTACAGGGGTGGGTGTGTGTGTGTGTGAGAGAGAGAGAGAGAGAGAGAGAGAGAGTCTCTCTATTTCCTTGATGACAAATAGACGATCTATAGTGCAAGGCTATCTTGGCAAATTGATGGAGGTTGAGATTGTTTCTAAGCATGTCATCATCAGGTCTTTCTTCAGTGAGCATTTCCACCAAAAGGATGCGTAGATATAAACATCCCCATATGTTGGCACCCATGCCATACTATGCGATTCAGTATACCTCATGTTTTCAGTAACCTAGAACTAAACCTTGGCTAGTTCAAATTACACATACATACGCCCCACTCTTCCGATGAGTGTGAAAATAAAGAAAGAGCTTGAATGGTAAACCACTAATTATGTAAGAACCAACAACTTATGATTATATCATAAGTAGGCAGGTTGGATAGTGCTTAGCTTAAGATAGGACATTAAAATCTTAGTGATTCAATATTGACTAATGATCGAGATTTTTAACTTTGATTATTTATTCAAGCAAAACCAAAAAAAAAAAAAAAAGGGGTCAAATGAGGGGTGTTTTTGGTCATTTCAAAACTTTGAAATTTTTTAAATACCACCTCCCTTGTCGTTTCTCAACACTAATCTACACTATCTCTAAGCTCTCTTTCTCTTCCTAAGTTCTTTGTGGCACCAAGAACTCTTTTCAAGCTCTCAAAGGCTAAGGAGTTTGGGGGTGACAGACTACCTATCGGAACTTCTCTATAGGCTATTGTAAACTGAAATTTAAATGTAGAAGTGTAAGCAGATGAAGGAAAAATCTTTGCGTATGGCAATTCTATTTCATGGGCTTTACAGAAGCTTCTGGTCTGTCTAGTTCTCAGACTGCCAGTGCCCCTTTTTACGGAGAAATTACAGAGGATGGGCTTTTCTCATTAGAGGGGAAGGAAAAGATGATAGAGTTCTTGCTCGCCTCTTCCCTTTCTCTCCTAGATGAGATTTCCCTACATGATACTCCTCTCCCTCTTTTTCGTCCCCTTTCCTTGGGATTAGCGTCTTCAATTTATAGGTTTCTTCGCACGTGTCAGCCTCCCTTTATATTCCTTGCCTCCGTCCCTTTGCCTTTGTCAATAGATAGAAGCAAGACCCATGAGGCAAGGGCGTGTTCCTAGCCCTCCCTGTCACTGATCTTCCTCTCTTTCAAGTCTTTCCTGTGCCTGGATCCATGATAGTCCTCGCCTCTTTTGACGTGCCTACAGCTATAGCCTTCTCTCTCTCACTTTAAGGTATTTATTAATTTGAATTTTGAATTTTATTTAATATATACATAGTAATATTATCAGAAAAATAAATACAATATATATAATTATTTCTTTTTTCTGTAAACTTTTTTTTAGAAAAATAGCTGAAACTTCACAACCGTTCAACCTTGAATTCTCTCTTAATGATTGGATTAAGATCATGAGGTAGAGGTAGGAAGTAATCTTGGATTTGGTGGCCCACATTCTTTAGGCAGAAAGAAAAGAAGAATGACTTCTGGAGTTTGGAGATCTTTTACAATAGTTCATATTAATGATCCCATTAGAAGAACTGTGGATAAGGCACATTGTATGTTTTGCAAAGAACTTTATAGCTATAAGTCATTGGGTGGCACTGGCCACCTTAATAGACACGTGAAATAATGTATGCCTAAACATACCAGAGGAGATGTTAATCCGAGGGTAGGGGTTGGTGGCGTCCAAACCCAACTTTCTCAAAGTTCATCAACCGGTAGTTGAGTAATTAATCAATTACCCTTTGTTCTTAATGAAAATCAATTATTTGAAGATTTTGTGAGACAATCGTTAGCTCCTTCATGGAAAAAGATTTCTAGAAATACTGCAATAAATGATGTTGTAAAAATGTTTACAAAAGAAAAAGACAATTTAAAATTTATTTTTCAAAACATACTTGAAAAAATAGTATTAACTTCAGATTTATGGACCTCCAAACAAAATATTTTATGCATTTCAATAAATGCACATTATATTGATAATGACTGGATTATACAGAAGATGATGATCTCATTCTTTTTACTTGAATACCAACACACTAGTACTAGGATAGGGTCCACTATCCTTGAAAAAAAAAAAAAGAGACTATAATATTAAAAATAAAATAATCTCTATAACTTTAGATAATATAAGCTCTAATAAAAGTGCATTAGATATACCAAAATCTGCGCTCCAACTTAATTTAAATGGAGCTTTGTTTACAATAGATGTGCATATCACATCTTAAATCTTATAGTACAAGAAGGCTTAAGATTTATTAAACATGTCTTAGAAGTAATTAAATACATTATAATTTATATATTTCATCTCCCACAAGAAGGCAACAATGGGCGGAGATATGTGAAAGTCTTAATAAAAATTCAAAAAAAAGAAAAGAAAAATACAAATAGATGTAAAGCATAGGTGGAGTTTTACTTATAAAATATTAAAAGAAGCTTGCAGTTACAAAATTGCAATTAATCAACTTTGTACTTTATATTTATCACTTGCTAATATTTCTATAGGTGAAGATAATCGACAAGTTCTTGAAAGAAGAAAAGAGTTTTTAGAAGTTTTTCATGATGCGGCCTTATTTTTTCTGAGGTATATCATCCCTCATCAACTCAAGCTTTGAACTACTTTTATGAAATTAGTATTGCTTTTGAAGAATATAGAGATGTACCGACTTTCAAAAGTACCTGTGCCGCAATGGAGTTGAATTTTTCACAATATTGGACAAATGCTCTATTAACATTTTGTTTATCCATTGCATTAGACCCTAGGTTAAAATTTAAAAGTGTAGAAACTTTACTTGAAGCAATAAAAAACAATATGAATCAAACTAATATAAATGATATTTCTATGATCATTTGGAATGTTTTACCCAAATGGGTAGACCGGAAACATCCTCTACCCCTGTGGGTCCTCCCTAACCAAAGAATGGGAAAAAGAAGGTTGTTTGGGATTTTTTTAGGAGCTCTCTAGGAAGCGGCTCCTCTTCTTTCGGGTTCAGTCACATTGTTAATGAAGTTAACGATGAATCTATAGATTGGTCCGCTTGAGGTCCCAGATGATGATGCTAATTTTGACCTTTTTGCCTAGTAGAAAGTATGTGAAAGTAGATTTCTTGTGCTTTTTAAGTCATAACCCGTGATTTACTAATAGTTCCAGTGTTTACAGTTTCATCAGAGTAAGATTTTAGTTTAGATGGACGACTTATTTATAACAAGCGAACAATACTATCAGAAGAAACAATGGAGATCTGCACATGCCTGCGAGACTGGTTCCCAAAAGAGAGTAGAACCCAAAACTTAATGGAGGAAGAAGATAAAATAGAAGATGAGTTTTCAGCACTAGAAATATCATAGTGTAAAAAAATTGTCATACTTATAATCTTTGTGAGATTTAACTCAAGTTAGAAAGTACCATCATAGTTGTTCATGTTGTAACTTTATTTTTAGAAAACTTTCATACTTTTAATCTTTAATTTCTTCATTATAACTTTCTTAATGTTAGAATTTTCATCAAACTTGTAATCTCTTTTTAAAGTCTTTGTATATTATCATCAAAGTTCTAGTAAACTTCTTCTCAAGGAATATAAATTGATGTCTTTTTTCAATGAATATTTATGCATTTATTTCAGCTCATTTCAAGTTGAAAACCCTTTAAGGTCCTTTACGTTTATTTTTCCTAAAAATTAAAACTTAGAAAAAAAAGGGCAGCCCATGGGCGGCACAACCCAGCCCAGATGGGGCATGACCCAGCACTACATAGATGAAGCCGTGCCATGGGCCGTGCCGGGCCGCCCCAGCACAGCACGGCTGGCCGGCCCAAATGCGCCAACACGGCCCACTTTACACTATCTATGATAGCAATAATATAAAATGTTCTAGACACATTAGCTCACACGTATAAGCAGGGACGAGTTAACCTCGAGTCGACTTGATTAGCTCACAAGCTAAGTTTGCTTGATTTTTATATATTTATTATAAAATGGTATAGGGTTGTATTCTAATAAGAGATGCCTCTCATATATGTGCGTATGAGGTAACTTTTTCTTAAGACAAATCCAACGTCTTTATATACACCAACTCCTAATGAATTAGAATTCACCTTAATTTGATACTAATCTAAATAATAATCTTTGTCGGATTCATAAAAATTGTAAAATTGTAACTTAAAGAAAACAACAAAATTTCATTGGATGGTGATTGTTATTCAGGTATTAGAATCATTTTTTTATAAGCTTATATTATTTAATTTGAATTAATATTAGAATCGTCTCCATCTTTTTTTTTTTTCTTGCAAGTTATAAAAAATGATTTTTCTCCGTAGCAAATTGTTGCACCAAAGAAAGAAAAAACTATTTTTCACCAAGGAATCTAGAACCGTACTAAACAATATTAGTACCAATTCATTGAGAAAAAAATTGACAGCAAACATGAATTTATAACTTCCGCAAAACTCCTTTTAATTTATCCAGGACTTTGTTGACATGTCAATTTTCTTTTTTCATGAAAAGGGCGTGTTCACAAATGTTTCCTAAGAAATACTAATTAACCTAAACATCACTGTGGTGCTATGATGGTTGTGGTCATATATTAAATCCTCTTTTCTTGAGCAGTTTGAAGTTTGAACTACTAAGGGGTTTTAAGCAGAACAGTGATTGCCTATACCGCAGGAGGATCAACAGACCTTTACAAGAGAAGCCAAAGAAATGAAATAATTGGAGGAACAACTCCCAAAATATGGAGAATTGAAAGTAGTGGGGAGGAATATCTGCTTTTAAGCAGAACAGTGGTTGCCGATACTGCTGGAGCAGAGTCTCTCTGAAAATGGTGCCGTTTCTTGTTCTCCAAAGTTTAAACTACAAAGGCAGACCCCACTGATTGATTTATGGTGTTGGGTTCCTTAATTCTTTTTTCAAGTGCCTTGCACCCAACTACAAAAATAAAATAATTCTCCTACTTTACTAATACTTGTAGGTATTACTATGATTGGTGTAAATTCTTTCTCAATTTATAAAAGGTGATTTGACATTTCAATGCCCCTTAAACACTCAATCCCCAATTTCATTACTAAAATTCTGTAAATATCACCAGAGTCGACTCTAGTACACTTTCTTTTTTTAACTTTTTTGCCCCGGATCTCATGATATCATGGGTTTTTCCTTTATAAAAGAGGTGAGTTATTTTGAACAGTTCGATTTCAAACGTAGACGCGATTAATGGATTTATGCTATTAGGCTCGTAGAATTCTTTCAGTTCACGTATGAGAATCTGTGTCATTTCGGGCCTGTTTGGATAAATGAGAGTAAAATAAAGTAGATTTTACATGTGTAGTGGAGAAGAGAGAGAAGTTCTCCATTTCACTTAATGATACTTAAAAGTCAAGGTTTGGAGTACACCCATTTTCACTTTAGCAAATAGAAGTATTTAGAGTTGAAGTGAAATAAAGTACATGTGGCTCACAATATTACTTCATCATTGGGCCAGACTCATCCAAACGAAGTTGAAATAGACTGTTACAGTTAAAACTCAACTCTAATAATAATTTCCTTGAGTAAAAGTAACTTCAAATATTACCAAAATAAGCATTCAAATGTCTTAAGGAATACTTTAACTTCACACTTCACTCCACTTCACATGCTCTTCATATTTCACTCCATCTCATCATGTATGACAACAGGAATACACTATTGATAAAACAAATAGAAATAAAAACTTCTAAAGGATGACACTGCTCTTCATACTCTCTCATCAAGCAAACAAAACCTCAATCTAACAAAGAGAAGACGAAGCATTATTGACTATGTGATGCAGGCTGGGACCTGCAAAGGATAGCCAACAGCAGAGAACTTGACCAAAAGAGAAATAAACCTAGGAAGCCACTCACTGGGGGCAACGGACGTAACTCAATGTTGCTAAATATGGATGTCTCTCACGTGACCAAGCCACCAGCTTATTTCAAGCAAAAAAAAAAAAACCTGCAGAGAAACTATTTAGAATCTGAAGAGTCCCCCCATTTATATATATATATATATATATATATATAGAGAGAGAGAGAGAGAGAGAGAGAGAGAGAGATCTACATATATTGATGACTCTAATGACACTTACACTTCCTAGACAGTCAAGGTTCCAGAAAATATTAGAAAAAAAGAAAAGACTCTTTGACTAAATACATAAGACTAATAAATATAAAACATTCCCAAGACCATTATGCCCCTGCATCACCATGAGTGTCTATTATGCGTATCTCATCATTTTTCAGCACTGAGGTAAAAGTCCCTCACTTTCTGCATTTCAACAACAACATCTTTCATCTCCATCCGTTCTTTTGGTGAATCATCAGAACAAGAGACACCTATTTTCACCAAGGAAACTAGGCTTTCCTGCATTATGCTTCTAATTTTGTCATAATTCTCACTGTGTCTAATGACTTCAATTTCTTCTGAGAGCATTCGCTGATCTATAATCTCCATCACACTTTCAGGTAAGGCCATCTTAGCAAATTGATGAAGGTTGAGATTGTTGCTAAACATATCATCATTAGGTCTTTTTCCAGTGAGCATTTCCAACAAAAGGATCCCATAGCTGTACACATCTCCATATGTAGATGTATTGGCACCCACACCATACTCTGCAATTCATAGACCTCATGTTTCCGGTTAGCAAGAACTAAAACTTTTGCAAGCTCAAATTACACCTCCAAACCCTCACTCTTCAAATGTGAGTGAATTAAAATAAAATAAAATAAAAACATGAAAAAAAAAATCACTCATTAAGTAGAACAAAAAAACATATGATTGTATCATAATTAGGCAGGTTGGATAATGGGTAGTTTTTCATAAGAAAAATAAAGTTTTAGTGATTCAACGTTAATTAATTATGATTTTTTTTTAAATTTGGTGTTTATTTATTCTGGTAAAAAAAAAAAACCAGGATTGTTGTGAAAAGTTCATAACCATTTCTCTAAAGATATGTGATGTGGATATTGGGGAGTATTTAAGTGCATCTATCCCTTACCATTTGTGGTGAGGGACACCCTTTTTTAGAGTGTTTCAAGTATAAAAGGGGATCTTCCCTTCAAATACAAAACCCCTTTTGTATTTGAAACACCCCAAAAAAGAGTGTCCCTCGCCACAAATGGTGAGGGATAGATGCACTTGAATATTTCCCGTGGATATTTATGGCTAAAATAATTTTAAATGTCATTGACACATAGCTATGTTTTCAAAAAAAAAAAAAAACACTATGCAAAACTAAAATCTAAATGCGGGGCCCACAAGTACTATGAAAAAACTATATATTAATCTTTGGTTAAAAATAATGGCCCAATATCTTTAGCAGTGTTTGGATAATCTATGGAAAAAATTAATAAATTATCATTTTCTCTTTCTAACAATCCTTCTAGGCTTTTCTCAAGGCTGAAGTTATCAAAAACCCAAAAAAAAAAAAAAAAACATTTCTCTTTGCACACCCACCATAATACCTAAACTACCCTCTTTCTATTGGTGGTGCAGAGAGCAAGAGGGTGTGCAGAGAGAAATCAGAGGTGCATTTAGAAGCTCTCTAATTACTTTTTGTACACTTTGAATGTCAGTCTACTCTAGGGGGGTTTTAGTAAAGAAAAATATTTAGGGGCCTTTTTCGCAAAAACCTCTTTGAATCATTATTTTATGCAAATCATATAACAGCTGATGTAGTGCAAGCATCTAGACTGGTGATTTGAACTTAGATGATGAGCCCTAACATTTGTTGATATCATTAGATTGATCATGCATGAAAGAAATGAATCTCCATAATATTTCATTCACTTTTTCACATGATGAAATGCATTCATTATGTGGTGTTCGTGGGCTTGGGAGCTTGGTTGAAGCTTGTTTATTAGGCCTAACATTCTAGCCTCACAGGTCAAAAATTTCAACATTAGTCTAGCATAGTTGCATAGTTCTTGTAGGCCTTCTGCTAAATACGTCGGGCCCGAACAGGCCTTCAAGCATACATAGGCCCAGATATAGGCCTGGGCAATTTACCTATTTTGCGATAAAATTAAGCCCTAATCCATCCCAAGGCGCCCTTAAAACACAGCCGAAACCCAGCCAACAGGGAGCCCATGAATAACCTTTGCATGCCTAAAGTTAAATATTACATGAAAGGCCTGATGCTTAACAGGGCCTTGAAACGCAGACCAGCCAAATCCAGCCCACAAGTAACCCAAGCATATAAAGAGTCATGTTTTTTATTTGAAGGACCTGACCATTCCCAAGGCCTTAAAACAAGCTCCAAATGCGGCCAACATGGGCTCATGAGTAACCATAGCATATGTAATTTTAAAGCTTTATAAGAAGGTAATCTTTATTAGACTGTGAGGTCCATTTGATATATATCAGGTACTAATATAACAAAAGACTCTGTCAAAACATAATTAGGCCCAACCCTAGCCTTGCCTATTTAACTATTGGGCAAAAAGATTTGGCCCAGATCCATCCCAAAGCCTTAATGCACAGCCCAAATTGATCAAATTCGTGCAGGGCTTGGGCTGGTTGGGCCCAGGAGCACACCTACCATACACAGTATCAAAATTTTACTTGACGTACTTTTTATGATACCGTGGTCCTATTTGGATAAATGAGGAGTGGAGTAAAGTGACATAGATTTCACATGAGGAGTGAAGCGGAAGAGAAGTGGGTTGAAGTTAAGGCAGAGTACTTCACTTCACTCAGTTTGAATGCTTCATGTGAAATTAAGGTTTGGAGTAGAATCCATTTTTACTCAAGAAAATTGAAGTATCTAGGGTTGAAGTGAAATGAAGTACATGTGGCTGATAACAATACTTCATCTGTTGGGCTAGACTCATCCAAATAGGCTAGAGTTGAAATTTTAAAATGTTAGGGCCCATTTAACTTTACTCTACTCTATTCTTTGCATTTCCAAACAGGCCCAATATTATATAGGTAATATAATAAAAGACTTTGCAAAAGTGATAAATGTTCAAATAAGGGGTTAATGGATACAAGTAGTACCTGGAGCAACGTATCCGATAGTTCCCCTTATTGCAAGTGAGTTTGTTTGCGATTGAGAACCATTTATATCTTCAGAAAGGATCCTTGCTAGGCCAAAATCACCCACATATGCGATCATGTCATCATCAAGAAGAACATTGCTCGGTTTAAGGTCGCAGTGAATTATCGGTGCTTGACAATGATTATGAAGATAATCCAAGGCACAAGCTATATCAATGGCTACATTTAGCCTCTGAACAAGACTCAAAGTCTTCAACTGATGGTGTTCATCATTTGCACTTGGATGTAGCCAACTGTCTAGACTCCCATTGGGCATGTATTCAAGAACTAATGCCTTGAAATCATTGCCGCTATAGTCGACGCTTGAGCAGATGGTTAGGATTTTGACAATATTCCGATGCCTAATGTTTCTCAAGGCTCTGCCTTCAGCTATGAAACTCTTAGAGGCTCTTTGATGTTGTAACTTGAGCACCTTTATTGCAACAACCATCTCCATGCGATCAATAATTCCCCTGTACACAGAACCATAACTTCCCACACCGATCAAATTGGTTGATGAGAAGCCATTGGTGGCTTTGAAAAGCTCTCCATAAGTTACCCGTAAGAAACGCATTCCCATTGAAGAAGTAGAAGCAAGTTTCTCTCTCAACTTCTTTGACCGCATAGCCAAGAAATATAACAAAAGAAATGAAATGAGAACAACAACGACGACAACAACAACAACTATGATTATTACTCTCCACGAAAAGCGCCGCTCTTGCTTCTTGAAATCTTGTTTGGGGCATTTAGGCAATTGTAATTTGGAAATTCCACCACAAAGCCTAATGTTTCCAGTAATTGAAATTGCAGATGCATTCTGAAAAATACGGCCATGTTGTGGCACTTCACCTTCCAAATTATTTGTAGACAAATTTAGATACTTTAGATTAGGAAGTTCAGCCAAATCGCTCGGAATATGCCCGGTTAAGTTATTGCGAGAAAGATCAAGCACCTGTAGAGCTTTTAAAGCACTCAAGGAAGGTGGAATGCTTCCCTGAAACAAATTACCTTCCATATAGAGGGCCTCCAATTTAACACAAGTTTCAATAGTGCCAGGAATCTCACCAGATAGACGATTGTTAGAAATGTCCAGTCTGATAAGATTTTCTGCTTTACCTATATCCAATGGTAAGGAACCACTCAACTGATGCATGCCTAGTTGAAGCTTTAACAGGGAGAGAATATTTACAACAGGTTCAGGTATTGTCCCATTAAGGTTATTGTAATCTAGAAACAAGTTTTGTAGAAGCTGGCACTCTCCAAGACTCCTAGGAATGCTTCCCTGAAGATTATTTCCGTCTAAACCGAGGTGGTATAATTGAGTGAGATTTCCAAGCGAAATCGGGATTTGCCCCGAAAGCTTGTTTCCAGACACAGAAAGCACTTGTAAACTTTTAAGCTTCGTAAGATGGATGGGAATAGTACCTGTGAGAAGGTTAGCCCCGAAGTCTAGTAAAATCAAGTTGGCGAGATTCTCAATTCCTGATGGGATGGCTCCAAAAAATTGGTTTCCGCCTAACCATATTTCTGTCAGCTCGGTAGAGAGATTAGCTATTGAGTTGGGCAGTTTACCCTGAAATAAATTTCTGTCTAGAGCTAAAAACTGTAAGCTGCTGCAATTGGTTAAAGAAGTGATGAAAGTTAATTCCTCATCATTCTCACTGACGAGTTGGTTATTCTCAACGTTAAGTTCCCCGAGGTCCTTCAGCCTTCCCAGATTCATTGGCATAGGCCCATTAAAGAAGTTAGAACTGAAATCAAGCCTAACTAACCTTGAAGCATTGCCTACTGAAAGTGGGATGTGTCCTGTGAATCTATTGAGTCCGATATAAAGTTGTTCAAGATTTGGAAAAAGGAGTCCCAGCTCAGATGGAAGGCTCCCATATAGACGGTTTTCTTGAAAGCCAATGGCCCGAATTGATGAGAGATTATAAATAGATGGAGGAATATCACCTGAATGATTATTGTTGCCGATTACAAGATACTGCAGGTTCACCAGTCGGCCTATTTCTTTGGGAATGCTTCCATCCAAACCATTCCATGATAAATCAAGATAGATAAGCGAGGAAAGGTTCCCGAGAGATGAAGGGATGTGGCCTGCGAGCATGTTTTTCCGAACATTCAGAAAATAGAGCTTCGACAAAGAGCCAATGTCCAGAATTTTACCAACAAGCTTATTACTATAAATGCTTATAGTTCTAAGTTGCAAACAACTGGTTATATTGTTAGGGATCTCTCCATTGAAATTGTTGGAGCTGAGATTAAGATAGCGAAGCCTGCGCAGATGGCCTATCTCTTGGGGAATTTGGCCTTGGAAGTTGTTGTATGTGAGGTTGATATGCTTGAGAAAGGAGAGGTTTCCAATGTGGGGTGACAAATAGCCCTCCAAGTTCTGGTTTGTGAGGTTCAAGACTGTGACGCGCTGAGGATGCCGTTTGCTGCAAGTGACTCCACCCCACAAACAGAAATGGAGAGAATTATTCCAAGAGCTCAAGACTAGATTAGGATCAACAGATATCTGATCCTTGAAGGCAAGTAGAGCGAGTCGGTCCGTCTCATTCGTTAAGGAGGTCACGGATTCTGCAAAGCATATAAGGTTGATGGAGGTAAGGAGGAACAACGACCAAAACGCAATGACACAATTATCACTCGTGGGTGGATATGGAAGCAGCTTCATTGCTGTAACAGGATATGACACTACACAACAAGGGAATGAAAAAATGCTGAATTACAAGTCACTGCAACTCTTCATATTTAATATGAATGAGGAAAAGGTATTCATTATAGTTTAGTTGTGAGGAGAACCAACAACCAACAACTGCTTGAATGCTACTTTGAATTTCCCACCAGCCACAATGGTCTTTTTTTTTTCATCATCAATTGGACAGGCACTTATCTTACTTGAGACTTTGTGGGGCCCATAACCTTGTTTGTCATCCGGACTGTAAATCTGCTGGGTCACAGGTGTGTAGAGGAGACACAAGCAGGTCTTTTTTTTTTTTTTTGCTAATTAAGATGCAAATTGTATTGAGAAGAAAGAAATGAAAAAGAGGTGAGGAGCAGCTCCAAAAATTACAAACGATCATTAAAAAAAAAAAAAAAAAGGATCATGACTGCTTGATTCTTCATCAATCCGACGGGAATGATGCGACTGCATGAACACTGAGTTTGTAAATATTTTTGTGTCAGCACCCTATCAGTGGATATAGACTCTCAAGGCTCCCCTATTGTAAATGTCCTTTGCTGGCTTGCAATACTATCTTCAAGGACGTCTAATGTAATCATTCACATCTCTTCCTAAGGAAGATATTTTATCTTTGCTTCCTAACAACACACACTTCTTAGAGATCAAGATTCCTTGAGATAGGAACTCAGTTCAATTAATTTTGAAAGAATGACAGGACGTATTTAGGCCAACCCAAATTAAACCAGTACTACTGCCACATTCCTCTACCTCATACCTAACCTGTGATGAGTTTATGATTTGTGATTCTAAATCCGACCCATGACTTATACGGGTTAGGTGAGTTTTTATTCATTATAAAATTAAAAAGAGCATTCATTGGAATATTAATATCATTCTAAGTAGAAATTGTGGTTTTAGCCCCAAAAAGAGTAAATATCATGATATTAACAAGATTATTTCAAGAAGATATATACCAGCCACATTAGTAAAGCTGATAAGTTGTTCACATCATTAATGGTCGCTAGTTTTTTCCACTAAGTGAGGATGTAACAATGATAGAATGTCAAGAATACTCTATCAATAACATTGATATGGATATTAAATAACTTGGGACTCATTCCAATGGATCTGTTGTAAGCTTTTCTTTTGGTTTTCAAATGTATCACATGAGTAACACTGATAGAGTTTCTCACAATTTTTCCCACTAGTTGTAAACAAAATCGCTTTTACAGTGATACAATATGAATCTAAGTAAGTGAAATATTGTGATATTATCACAATAATTTCAAGTTATTGGTCACATTTGCGAAATAGATACGAATTTCTCTTTGATCCATTTTGGTGACAGCCTTTTCAAACTAGGTTAGGAACTAACTAATCGGTGCTTTAATATGATGCTCATTTGAAAGCGAACACAATTCGAAATCTTAAAGACAGTCCACATCCATGAACCACACCCATTGACAAGGTGGGTTGGAGACTTAAAGCAGGTGGGCCTCTAAATTGAACTGTTAGCAAAAAGAAGGCAGTTCTTGTACTGTCAGAATTAGGTAGTTAATGTCCTCTCATCTGGTGTGTGGTTCTCAACATGTTTATGAAGAAATTGCCACAAGCGTTGAGGAGTTATTAATACGTAGTTTAAATTGGGTTTAAGCTTGTGTTTTTTTTTTAACCCAAAAAGAACCATAGAAATTAAAATAATTGAAAGAATATGGAAAATATTTTTAAAAAACATTTTTATACCTTACTGTTGTACTTGTTGGACGAAGAGAGTAGAAAAGGTTGAATTGAAGTAGGCATGTGATTTGACGCTTGTTTACTTCACTATGTTTGGGTAAAAAAAATTGAAGTGTACAAGTAAATTTATGGTGTGTACTACTTACCCTTACTCTTCCTCAGGCATTTTTTTTTTCATAAACTGGAGATAAAGTGTAGTGTAATAGAATTTATGACAAGAAGTTCTGTTAATCTACACCCACTAACCTATACTTTACATCGTACAATCAAAGCATGGATTTTACCACACCTACATTTTTACTCTATCTTATCTTTACATTTTCCATTATTTGGCATCCACCTCACCCTTACTCCTCCTCATATGTAAAGAAACAAGCCCTAATTAAACCACATGAGCGAGAAGTGTTATTATTCACAATCTGAACTTAAATGTTTATGACTCACTAAATGAATATCCTGCACACCTTACCTTTTATCTAAATAAATGGAATCCACCATTAGCAACCCATCCTTTGTCTTGTCTCCTGGAAGATGGGACCAGTCACATCCAACCCATCCATTATTCTATAAAATCCGGTGTTTACATATTTCACCAATTGGTCTGATAGGCGGATAGATTAGTTGGATCTAATGGATATCATATGCACCTGCTGTAATTAATTAATTAAAATATAAATCTCAATCCGAATCTCTCTCTCTCTCTCTCTCTCTGCCACGTTGAGGACTCGAACTAAGGCACTGTTAGCCACACATGTCCTTAACCAACTCAACTATCAGGACATTAATCAATCATCCCTTGATATATCTTCAGTAGAAAGGCATATTAAGTAGCTGCAGGGTAGGTCATTGTTTTGGAAGGCCATTGTGATCTCGGACAGGTTAGGGAAGTTGCCCCACGTGCAAAAGGGTGCTGTGGTGTTGAGCCTCAGCTTGAAGGGTCAAGCCATTGCCCTCTACTGCCCTGGTGCTGGTCACTGGTGTGATTAAGATTGGGAGACATCTTTACTATGGAGTCTCTCTGTTATGTGAAGAAGGGCTGATAAGTTTTTTTGGTAAATGGGATGATGAGATTTACTTTGCATGATTTGAAATCAGTATATAGTAGAAATGAGTTTGTGGGTGAAGTTGCAAAGGGTGTTTTTTTTTCCCCCACTATAGGCAGGACTCCAACTTATGCGCGCGCACAACCATGTTCCTAATCAGCTGAACTATAGTTGGGAAGTAAGTCTACATTGTTTAGATTGCCCAACAGCAACTATTTCTGTATCGTTATAGGCTATTCCTACACTTTATTATGTTTGATCTTCGATATTCTGGTTAAGGATTAACTGACACCTCATAATCATTTCTTCTTTCAAAGTTTTCAAGTCAATCACTTCATTAACTTGGACTAAATCATCTGTCACCTCTTCCACTTCCAGAGTTTCATAGATCATCAATGACTTCAGGGCTTGAATTCAATCATCAGTTAGATGCACCAACAAATGGATGGTCTGCTATCAAAAATGATGAAAGGCTGACCTAGACTGGTAGAGGTCGCAGCCCACCCAGCCCCCTTTTAAAAATGATCTCGAATAACTTCAACTGAAGCACTCACACAACCTACGGGCTGATGTGTTGACATAATCACATATATCCTTGTACAAATCATGAGATAATGATATAACACTGACATGTTCAAATTTATGAGAAAAATCACTTTAAAAAGTAAAGCTCTCAAAAGGGGGTTGTATAACAACAACAAAGGGCAACAGAGGCTTGTGGGCTTCCAGGATGAGAAAAACTTGATATTTTCATCTTCAACTTCTGTTGCAAAGAAGTCTGGCCTTTTTTACTTTTTTTGACAAGTGTTGAACTTTTGTTGATTTTGTCACTGTAAGACCAGGAAAACATCTTTTCATGAACTTATTACCGCGATAACAAGTTGTAATTATCAGTTACAAGTGGGTCACTAGACTCACTACTGTTTAATCGATCAAGATCTAGGGCTTAAAACTAGTTGAAAATATATAGACAAACATAGCATTCATCAATAGAACATAACCGACACTACAGTGCAATACATACCATAATCAACCTCAGCTGCTTTTTGAAAAAGAAAAGGCAAAATTTTGATCTTCTCAATCACTGGAGAAGTTATACAAGAGACTCGGCAGAAAATTGCTTACCACACATCAGTAATACCAAATCTCATTGACCTCTGAACCTGTGCTTCACTCCCGGAAGATAAGTTTCACCCATTCTGTGAGGAAACTATGAATCATCATATATGGTCATGCATCCTGAATCGGAATTAGCTGATCCGGCCACTTGGGGTATGCACGCTTGTACAAGCTCATGCAGACTGTGTCGTGCTGCTGAACAACACCATTGAAGAGACACTTCATAGCCCCTGACAACAAATGAATGACAACAGCAAAAAACAAAATTGGACACTTCATAGCCCCTAAAAACAAATGAATGACAACAGCAAAAAACAAAACTGGAAACCAAACCATCATGTGACAGATCCATAAGACTTGAAGCAAGGACAGCCCAGTGACAGAAGCAAGGACAGCCCAGTGACAGAAGTCCTCACCAAGGATATCTGGGCAATGCCTTTCTTAATTTTAAGCAGTTGGCAAAACATAAGGAAAACCTCATCTTTTGCCTTCAAAATTAGTGGAATCACGTCACATAGGACAGTAGTGATGAGGGAAAATTTAAAAAGTCCACAACCCAGAACCGACAAGCAAAAGTCCACTACACTGCTACATCACAGATGAGCTTACTCAAAATAGAAGCGATCAAAAGCAAACGATGGGCATCATACCATGTGTACCCACAGGCTCCTTGATCCGGCCGCGCCGACCACATTTTGACCATACTTCCACTGGCTGCACAACGACACGAGAACTTTATAAGAAGCTTCATTACCACTAAGCTTGAGAATCCAGAATATAAATAGAGGTGAAATGCATGCTCATACCTTAAACCATCTGACATCTTCAGGATTATGAAACATAAACCTCACTGTGGCTTTTAATTTCGACACACGTTGTGGGTAACTGCATCAGCAAAATGGATTTTCAGATTCCTAGAACCGGAGGAAATGGTAGTGTAGTACCCCAAACTCTATTGTGCAGGTATAATCATGTTTTGAAACTCAGCAAAAACCAAGTTGTATTGCCCAACAAGTGAAGGTTTTGGTAATGAGTAATGACAGATACCCTTTTTTTTTTTTATTCGTTCATTCCAAAACCAAAATTTTGTTGGTGCATGGTCAAGAATAAGACAAAAAAATGGAAGTTAATGAACCTCACTTCCACCATTTAAAAAGAGAACAAAAGAAGAAAAGAATTAAAAGAAAATCATTGAACCTCACCCGGTTAAAATTATTTTCTTCAGAATTATCCTGTCTGGATCAATACTTCTCAATGAACCCACAGCAGCAATAGCAGGTGAAGTAGCCTCCCCATGCCCATTTTTAAAAGCTATCAGAGGCAAAGGAGGAAAAGAAATTGGGGCATACACAGAAGCAATGGAAAACCGCCCCGCATGCAAAAACCTCTCCATCTTATGCTTTTCTGAGTTAAAACTGTCAGAAGAAAATACTGGCCTGCGAAATGACAGGCATCAACATAATTTACTGTGTGATATTAGCCAAAAAGCTTCCAACGAAAACTAAAGCAAAAACAGATCCCAATATTGATACCAGTTAAAGTTACCTTGCAATGAACTGTCGAAACCCAACATGGAAAACAAGTGTCTCTTTGGATTTGATAGGAGCATCATATGAATCATGCTTTTTTATGCTGCAGAATATATAGGACTGGCTTAGGAATAACATGAACAAAAACAGAACATTGAGAAACCAAATATAGTAAATTATGCAGGCCAGGGCAGCCAGGCCCATCAAAATGGACCAAAGTTCATGAGCCATCCCAAGGCCCATTCATGCTTTTTTCTGTTCTTATTTTTTTTTCTATTCATGAAGTCTTACCATGTAAGAAGTTGATTTGTTTGAAACTATATGTTCTCAAGAATCTTAAGTAATAAGAAACTAGTTGTTTTTGGCTACAAACTACAAATTAGGGTACAATGCATGTTTTTCAAAGATGGGTCAAATTTCAGTGTCAAACAAACTCCGATTTACATGAAATTAGGTCCATCAAAGGGGCCATTCAGTTACCTACCCAATGAGCCAAGACTGTAGGAGTCCAACATGATTTGGAGAAGTTATGACCTTGCTTCCTAACAAAGTGAAACCTAATTAAAATTTCAGTTGGGTTTTGTCAGAGTTAGGGTGCAATTTGTGCATACATACGTTCATTCTACACTTCGGAAATTTATTCTTAAGTCTTGATTTGCTCAATCCTATGAGAAACCTAGATCTAGTGGTAGTGCTAAACTAGATCTGGAGATGCGTTGATAGGGCTGATCATCTCATCGAATCAATTGGTCAGTTAATCATGTAGACATTCAGATAAATGCACTGAACAGATATACCTAAAGTGAAGCACCGACATCTTTGATTCATGTTGCAAGAGACCACATGCTAGTACAGGCAACGATCTTGACAGAGTCAGAAATTTAGAAGCAACATCGAGTGGCACTTGCTGTATGTGAAGCCTAACATAAGTGCCAGTTGGTACACATTCATCTGTGCTCCCTTGATCCATTTCTAGAGCTTTCGCAAAGACATGTTTCTGCGTTCTTGCAAAATTATCGAATGCAAAAATTCTTGCATAATCAGGAGGCAAAGATTCCTGCCATTGACAAACAACCAAGAAAATCTTCATCATAAAAACCTTGGATAGGTTGCACTTCAGAAAAAAAAATGACCGGATTTTAGAAGCTAAAATACCATAGCAAGGAATACTTATGGTTGCTTAGTTTCAGTATTACTGACCTTCGGGTCCCAGGAAGAAGTCCTAAAAGACTTCAGGCCTCTGTACTTGGCAAAACGCTTTCTAGCTGAAACATCCAAAGGCGTATCCACTTCGTCTGGAAATTCTGAAATGATAAAAAAGACTTACGATTTTAACTTCTTCACCTCAATATAAAATATGAGATCAACATGAGCAGATAGCTTTGTTCAAGCAGTGTAAACTCCAACATGTACAGTGAATATACAACTAAAGGTTCTAAACATAGTGGGCAGATTGTCAATCCATCCATCCACCACCAATCATGAACTTGGATATTGACGCAGGCCATACAATAGGTCGGCCAACCCATTGGGCCCAACCCATAAACCCAACAGGACATCCATTTAATTAGAAATTTTATTTAGAGTTTCATTTATTTAGAAGTATTTAAATTAGGAGTTTATTTGAATTGGATTGTTAGGCAAGTTTAGTGATTTAATTTCCTCTTTTAATTAGGTTTCTTAATTATTAGGAGAGCCTTGGTGGGTAAGAAAGATTTCTAGTCCTATATATAGAGGACATGCCTCACTTGTAATCCAATGCTTATTATCAATTAATATTTGAGTCGTGAGAGTTTCTCTTCAGTTATGGTGTTTTCTCCTCGTGTGATAGTGGCTGAATTCATCTTTGGATTAAATCAATCCTTGGAGAGATTGATCTATCTTCGATCGCGGATACAAGGCTGTGCCAATTTGGTATCAGGGCCGAAGAGCAATCGTCGGGAAGACAACAGTCCTCCCCGGATACCTATCCCATCTTCGTTCAACCCCAACAAATCCCTAAAACCCCTCATCAGTTCTGGAACCCAGTTGCCAAAATCCAGCCATCGTCAGCCTACTACATCAAATGCGCTCCACCGAAACGTTCCCTCAACAAAGCCCCAAAACCCTTCTTCCACAACCACTCCCGGAACCCCTACCCCTCCCCCTGTCCTCTCAGCCAAAACCCCTAGACCCCAAAATCCAAATCCAAACCAACCCACCAAACCGAAACCAAAACCAAACCTCCCTGTCCTTCGTCGAACACACATCGACCCAAAACACATCCCTTTTCTAGACCACCACCCTTCCACCCCTTCTTCCCATATCCCAACCCCAACCGAACCCTTCAGCCCCAACTGAACTCCACTGAACCAGCCAGCTCTCGGCCTTTTCCCATCCAAACTCCAAAACCAACACCCTAACTTCAACCGAACCCTAATCACCCACTACCTCACCCTTCAGCCACAGCCTTCGACCTCCCAGAACCCTAAGACCCTCAACCTTCCCCTCCACCCAGCCATACCGTCCACAAACACCAACCCCCATCACTGATACACCCATTCCCGACACCCTCAAAGCCTCTCTGCACCGAAAACTGCCACCAAAGAGGGAAAAAAAGTAGAAGGCCAAGAAGAGAAGAGTTCGTAGGGCATACCTGGCGCTCGATTGTCTCCACTGCTCTTCTGTCAGCGGCCAGCAGCCAAGCGGCCATCCTCTGCTTCATCATCTCCAGCCATCAACAGCAGCAGCAGCCTCCTCTTCCTCATCAAAGTCGCAGGAGCTCCCTTCTCTCTTTGGTTTCTTTTTTCCTCTGAGTTGAGCAGGTAAGAGGCCAGCGCCTCTTTCTTTCAGTCTCTGCACGAACTCCAAGTCAGACCAAAGGACCTCCCACGTGCCATCCTTCTGCATGATCTGAGCAGAGCCTTACCTATAGTTTGGGCCTAACCTGAGTTCGGGTCCAACCTGAACCCAAACTCAGCCCACTAGAACTTGAAAAAAAAAGAGGAAAATCCGGAAAATCCAGCCTCCAATCACATCAGCCAGACCCAACCTGAGATTAACCAGACACTTATTTCACGGTTCTTCTTGACGCGAGTCATCATGAGAATTTTTGAAAACTACAATGAAATGCAAGGAATTTTGTATCAACTTAAATATGGTGGTCGTTATTTTGAGAAAGAATTCTACTTTGAGCAGTTTCTTACTCTAGAGTAAGAAGGCCTAACGGTGGATGAATATACTTGCCAATTTCGAGAGTTGCAAGACATGCGAACTGGAGGAGGGCGAGAAAAATGATTTAGCCCGTAATGTCAGAGGCGGCTTGACACCAAACATCGTGGAAAATATGAATTAATGCAAAACTAGTCAAGAAGCATAAGCGTACGGTCTCACAGGCGACAATGTAAGCCCAAAGAAAGAAATTCTCAACAAAAACCAAGAGGCCATGTTGTGGAGAAACTTCTCGCAGAAGAAGATAATCCCACACTTGTCATTCGCAAAATCTTCAAAACAAATGTGAAGAAGAATGGAGACAGGCTAAGAAATTCCACACTTGGGTAAGAGTCGAAGACAAGTCCGCTAATTTGAATATTGACAATGGTAGTGCAATAAATTTTATCGCGCAAGAGGTCATTGACAAACTTCATTGGACAATTGAGAAGCTTCCTAAGCCCTACCAAGTCACGTGGTCCAATGGTTTTGTCATCTGCGTTACTCATAGATGTTTGGTACAATTCAAGATTGGCAATTATGAGGATAAAATTTGATGTGATGTAATCCATATGAACACTGCTCATTATTTTTGGACGTCAATGCATTTTTTATCAAAAAGTGCACAATGATAAAGAGGCGAACACGTATACCCTTGTGTGGAATGGAAAAAGGATTAGAATCATTCCAATGAATTCAACAGCCCCGTCTTCGTCTACATCATCACCTTCAATAGAAGAGCCACAAAAAAGAGGAAAAATATGAAAGAAAAGTCATGATTGCACCAAAAGAGAAGATAGAAAATATTAATGATGGACATCGAAGAGCAAGTTCAAGGCAAAGATGATTTCGTGGGTACAAACAATACTGATCAAGGCAGTGCCACACGAGCTCAAAGGGTTGAGAAAAAACATGGTCAGACAAACATTGAAGGCTTTGACCAGGTTTGCAAAAAGATTGAACATCCAGTGGATCCGATTGTCATGCCACTTCCAGAAAATCCAATTGGGTCATCGGAAATCATATCAATTGTTTCAAAGGTTTCACAAGAAGATCAAGTTGTTCAAGTCCCTCACATTGACTTCGTTTAAAGGGATTGACAATGGAAGTTGAAAGATTGCACTCAAATATTGTAGATTCCAAGTTTATAGTCTCTCATGGGAAAAGCGCACATCTGAGCTAAATGCAGACATCAGAATAAGCGACACTTCCGAACTACTTTTTGATGGAGTAATAGATTTGAGTCAAGCTTCCAAGTCATGTCAAGAGAATAAAGATCACAAGAAAAAATCAGAAGTTTGTGCGATTGATTTTCGACCCAGGAGGACATTTTCCAAACTAGCAGTCGAATAATTTCCGGCATTATCAAGCTGTCCAACTCGCCAGAGTCTAGTTTTTCCAAGCCAGGGAGAATCGATGCAGGTCGGACAATTGGTCGGCCAACCCATTGGGCCCAGCCCATAAGCCCAACGGGACATCCATTTAATTAGAAATTTTATTTAGAATTTCATTTATTTAGAAGTATTTAAATTGGGTTGTTATGCAAGTTTAGTGATTTAGTTTCCTCTTTTAATTAGGTTTCTTAATTATTAGGAAAATATTGGTGGGTAAGAAAGATGTTCAATCCTATATATAGAGGACATGCCTCGGTTGTAATCCAATGCTTATTATCAATTAAAATTTGAGTTATGATTGTTTCTCTTCAGTTATGGTGTTTTCTCTTCGTGTGAGGGTGGCCCTAGTGGTTGAATCCATCTTTGGATTCGATCAATCCTTCGGGAGATTGATCTGTCTTCGATCGCATATCCAAATTTAATCCCGATAGGAGTAAAACTCGCATTGCAGTAAGCGCAAAAGGATAAAAGAAAAAGATCACTATCTCCAACCTAAAATCAAACCCAGAACCCACAGAAAGAAAGAGGTAAAACACAAAGAAAACTTAATTTCGTATTATTTCCGCACTAGCAACATAACGATATCTTATGTAGAGTCCTGACTCCTGACAACCTAACTCATTCTAAATAGTATAACTTAACAAAAATAGTGAAAACCCCTAATTCCATAGAATGAACTTTAACAATCTGACTCAAAAGCCAATAAAATATGCAAAATTGAAAATTACTATGTTTATAAATAGTAAGTATTCCACAAAAACTGCAATTTGACCATTGAAGCAACCGCTTTTCACTTTGGACACGGAAATGGACTCACATCGGTGCACATGATGTAAAGCTCATGTGTTGCTTTGAAATGAGTACTTGTGCATTATGAGTGGATGTATGGTACAAAAGTTCTGGCCATTTGAAGTTGGCACTATCCTTCTGGCATGATTTTCTTTCATCTTGACATACCAAAAACTGCCCCGCAAATTGTTCTACATCAGTAACCCACTTGACTTCAAACCATTGCAAGTATGGAACCACGAGATTGGAGTAAATAGTAATTATTATCTAATCAAGCTGATTTTTGGGTCATATCTAATCCATGATAGGACCATTCTATCTAACCCTGCCCCAATGAGTATTAGTGAGTCCCACAAAAAGTACGTAAGTGTAATCGAGCTGATTTTCGGGTCATATCCAATCCATGATAGGACCATTCTATCCAACCCCGCCCCCAAGAGTACTGGTGAGCCCCATAAAATGTACCTAAGTGTACCCCCTATGATGGTGCTGCATAAAGAAAATACTGGAGAATAATTTCTTTTTTAGGAAACAAATCGTTACCGTTAACTTTTAAAAACAAAGGAAAAGAAAAGGATCATTGGTTTTTATAATAGGTAAAAGATAAATGGCTATCATGGTTAAAAATTCCCACGCCTTTTGTAGTCATAAACTGACTACCTTGATGTTTCTGACAAAACTGTGTGCGTTTGTGTGTGTGTGTGTGTGTGTGTGTGTGAGAGAGAGAGAGAGAGAGAGAGAGAGACCTTCATCTTCAGCATGAGCATCTTTTATCTTACGAATCTCAACTTCTAACTGCTCCCTTGTTAAATTCTCACTGTCCTGAAAGAACAAAAGCATTTTAGCGTTGAATAATTAATGTTCATCTGTATTCACTACATATGGGTCTAAGAGTATGCAATAAGTATTTGCCTTTTTCACCCAAAAAATTGGATTGTCTTTCTGTTAGACAAGGTCCAAACTAGAACAGTTCGATTTTCTAAATAATCATGGCCCAAGACCAAAAAAAGATGATTTTTTTTTTAATGGAAAAAAGGATGATAGTTAGTTACAGAGCATGTATTTCCTGCAAGTCTTAGCTCATGTTCGCTAGATCTTAATTTTTAATCCTCCACCGTTCTAAAGTAAAGCAAGGATTGGTGATCCAGACAAGGATCCAGAAAAGGTCACCATTTGCATAAAGAAGAAGTTAATTGGCATAAAGAAGGATCAAAGAAAAAGACAATCATTTGAATACATGCCAAGGTTTTGAAATTTGGACTTAGGAGACAATTCATTTCCCTCTCGAGATGAGGCAGGCCAGCTGAGTAGCATCATGGGAGACCATTTTCTATTTTTCAAACATTTTTATCACTTCTACAAATATTTGAGGTTTCTTACCCTCCAGCCCTTAATTGTAAAAATGATTAAAAAAATATTTAAATAACAGAAAACAATATCCTATAATTCTGAAATGTTAGGACACGTGTTTTAACCGCTAAGAGTGAATTAAGTGGTAATAACTGTCTGCATTTGTCTTTTATTGAGTCAAATGATAGTAACTCAGATCTAGATTGCTAACATCTTTCAAAAAGTATGGTCATATCTTCCAAAATCAGTGCAAAAGGACCCCTAAATGTCTTACATCATGTCACAACATGAAACTGGAGACCATATATTAATTTTGCTGTTTTTTCAAAGGAGTCGGTGTGTGTGTATGGTGTTTAAGGAGACTCAACTTGGTGGATGGTCTGGAGGTTTTATCGACTCTCCTTGGAGGATCGTTTCATGGATGGTATGAACTAAAAGAACTCCTCCATGATCACCAAGTCTCTTTCTCTCATATTAGGAGGGTTGCGAATTCGGAAGTTGATTCTCTAACCAAAAAAGGGGTTTCATGTTCCTTGTTAATTGCTGAAATGTAATGTTCTCCAGATAAAGAAGAGGTTATGTGCTCCTTGCTAATTGCTGAAATGTAATCAAATTGAAAATTTGAGACTTACTGTCATTGCTGTGTCAGCTTCTGTTTCTCCATCAAAATCTCTCATGCTGAGTGAAAGTGAAGCTCGATCTTCATCAAAGTCAGAGAATGTGTTTTCTTTATGTCCAGAGCTATCATTTTGTCCTTCTTCCAGTATCATACCATCACTCTGATCCTCATCTGAGTCATCATCTGTATCCTCCACAATCCAAGCAGCCTGCAACATGTGAAAATTAAGAAGTCCTCAGCACTGTCAGGTCATTCCAAAGTAAGCACCAAATGAAAGGTTTAATAAGTAATAACCATCTGGCTGAACATAAAACCTGGTATTCTGAGGTGCCACGAGGAAGAACTTTCTTTTTAAGTGTTTTGGTTTTGTTAATCTCATCAGCTTCAACCATCTCTGCTTCCGTTGGCCATGTCTGATAAAATTGCATTAAAAAAAGTAATTACTCCACTATCACCAAATATTATTCATGCAAAATGTCAGAGATATATGAAGTTTTTTTATCCCTTTTTTTGGATCAGTAGAGACATGAGCTAATCATTATGAAGAACCCAAAAGTTGACTCACAAGAAGTCATACGCAATCTAAAATAAAATATAAATTATCGATGCAAGGTAACAACCAGACTCTCTCCAGAAATCAATTTGATGCAAGGTTCATCATTATCTAAGTTTTAAGCAATCTGAGGGGTGATGTTAAGTAAAATATACCACTGTAAATGTTATCTATCAAATTATATTGACTCCTAGCAGCACAAATGTCAGTGCAAAATTTCAACTCCTAATTGTAATGGTGATAGAACTAATAGAGTTGATGCACATGCTGATTTGAGAAGACCTCACTCCACCTTCTCAAAACAATTTTACTGCAGATTTCTTTAGCAGAATAACAGTTTATCAAATACCGGAATTTATATAAAATGTTTCTGAAGACGTGACAAAAAACGCAAAACAGAAATCACTCAGTCAAAACAGTTTACACGGTCAAGGCTTGGTTGTTAAGCCTATTCGCAACTCCAAATGACTAAGAAAAACTTGTGAAGACTCAATGGACATTTTATTTTAATTTTTTTACTGAGCTCATTTACAATAGCAACCAAGCCCTGGCCAGAACTCCACCAGTTTGTCATAACTGCCAGTTCCAAGGCCCAATAAAGGAGGGCTGCATCAGTGGTAGGCTAGCATAAAACTTTTGCCACAATAACAAATATAATACCTGACCCCAACATAGTTGAAAGTTGAAACAAGGCTTTGATGATGATGATGAACCAAGACATAGTCAAGAGTTCCAATGACGCAACTCGATGACTTTCGAACAAGTTTTTGGGTTTTAAGACAATGTCTAAGAGGCCATTGACGATGGTTACAGATTTAACAATACGAAGTACTGGCCTCAATAAAGAAGATGGTGAAGGATATAGAGCTTATTTAGGTCTGCATCATCTCCTCAGTCTGGCATTTCACAAAATGATTAAAAAAAATGTGAAAAAAGCTATTTTTGTAAGCACAAGGAGTCTAAGCACAACGTTGGTCTTGAAAAGCAAGATTTCAAAAATTGATGCAACAGAGCTAGTCTTTCCTTGTATGAAGGCATGCATTTTATTCGCTTTATTTTCCTGGGGGAAAAATGATCCTTTAAAAGCAATATAAGAGAAGCAAGTAACAATGAATTAAATATTTTATAAATAGCAGTAATAATTTATTGAAAAGATAGATATATACAAAGAGAAGCCTCAGGTAACAATGGAAAAGTGCACTGATTTATTATGTTTATTTTCCTGGGGGAAAATGGTCCTTTATAAGCAATACAAGAGAAGCAAGTAAACAATAAATTAAATATTTTCTAAATAGCAGTAATAATTTATTGAAAAGAGAGATGTATATGCAAAGGTGTAAGATAAGAGAGAACCATAAAAAAATATATATGAGAAGAGAAGCCTCAGGTAACAATGGAAAAGTGCTCTGAACTAGATCTCATAAGAATCAAGTTTAACATATTTTAAAGCATAGTTGCAAGTTTTCGATATTTTACAGAGCTAAACGAATATCTAATAAGAAATATAATGTGCACAAAGACATCCACATAATACACAATATCAAGAACATTCAAATTCTTACCTGTTCTCCAGCAAGAGGATCGGGAATATTTTCAATGAGTAGAGGCTCTTTCTTCAAAGGATCAGGTACCAAGGTGCGTATTATCTGCATCTTTTAACAAGAAATACTTGAGTCTAATAACAATTCAAATTCATCCCAAGAATGTATGAATCAATTTGTAGTTAAAAAAGAAAAAGGAAATACATAGATAGGAAGGTTATTCGGGACAGAGTTAAAACTGTCAAGGAAGAAAGGATATTTGACAGAGAATGATATATAAATACAAAATCTCCTCTTTTTTTTTTTTTTTATCGACAACATGACTTGAACCCACAACCTCAAGGTTGCAATAGTGAGTACTGAGTACATTCCACTACGTCATGGGCTCTTGTCATAGTCATACACAATTAAAATTAAACTGCAGAAAAATCGATGAAAAGGAAATGGGCTTGATGAATCTGAAGCAACAGGTGCGAACCAACCATTCAAAAAAAACCAATGTTTTTGCCAAGAAAAACTCAAGAACATCTTACAGAAACATGGTCTATTAAACTGGTATAACAAAGCAAACAGTACTGCATATATGAACGAAGAAAGGTCAATGCATTGCATTCTATATATACTTCATTTGACCTCATACATGCTTCCATTTCATGCCAAAGAGAGGTTTGGCATGGAAAACTTTTAACCATGGACAATGTCACTAAATCAAGTCCATATATACAAATGTTGCCTTTAACTGATAAAGGAGAATAAACAAAAATATATTTCTTCATGTTAGTAGAAGTTGTTAATGTAAAGAAATAAATGCGGCAAAAACAAAGCTTAAAGGTGTAAAACCACAACTGGCTTGCAAAAGACTATTTAGCACAAAGAATTGACAATTTCATTTGCTTATCTTTGGAGACGGGGAAAAGAAATGTAGGTTTCCTGTTATCATATCCATGATTTCAAAATAAATGATTGGCTAGAATTCATGAAGAGGCCCAACTGATGACATTGCAAGAACACTTCCACCAAGAGTCTACAAAATGCCCAAAATGAAGTTGCAAAAACCATTTCAAAGTTTTATGGTCTCTCTTAAAGTTCACACCTCCTACTCATTACCTTCAGCATCATGGCATGCAAATTTGGCAAAGAATCTTCCTCTTTTTGTTTCTCAATATGCCCATCGTGGCAACCTCTCAACCAACGCACCCCACCCCACCCCACCCCACCCCATTAAAAAACAAAAAATAGAGTCCCATAAAAATATAAATGAATAATATCAGGTGTTGACAACCAACAGATGCAGAACTCCTAGACAGGCCCACCTGGACTCATGCCAGTCATCATCGGAGAAGGGGAATGGAAAGGTCTATGCATGGGTTAGAGATGCTTTGAAAATACGGCCTAATCAGGTCACCACAGGCACCGTATTTAAGGCCCCAAAAGATCAGGGGTGAATATATTAAAAAAAGAAAGAAAGAGAAGTGCTACATCCATTGGATGATTGACAGATAAATATATAAGAAAAATAAAATACAATTATTTATTTTAGAAACTGACTTTAAGAATTTTGGAGAAAAGAGAGGAAGATATTCCAGGCAAACATGAACTGAAGAATAAGATAAATTATTACTCCGTCAAGATGTCACTACCTATAGCATGAAAGCATAAAATAAGAAAATAAAAGCCATCACCTGTACATCATGCGACTCATCAGAATCCATTAAGTCATGGCCTTTCCTCTCTTTTATGGGAAATGGATCCTTCAGAATGTCTATTTTGGATAGTTCAAAATCCCCAGCACCTGAAACATGAATCTATTTTGGAGAACAAATATTCATATGAAACTGGTAAGAGTCATATAACAAAGCCATGGCTAGAGAATAAAGATAACTTGTGCCAAAGAAGAATAATTTACCAACTGATTCACTGATAAACAGCGAGCACGCACATAACCCGCCAGAAGGAGGGTACCTTTTCCTGGATTTCCATCATCAGCTACCAAATCAACCTGAAAAACCATCCCAATCCAAGTTTATTGCCAACACAGATCAGATACAAAATTCCAAAAAATCAAACAGTTACGCTCCTTTTCACATGGGTAGAAGGGGTCAATTCGATATATCAGGGACTTTGCACCTCAGAAAATTGGCGTTTTCTCTATGTTATGGAATTGTTTATTTCCCTTCAAAAGAAATTAGTTTTCTGTGAAAGCTACAATCAATTTTATGTTATAGCTTGCAGCTCAAAATTATTTGATGCATTCATTTCTTTCACTTCAAGAGAAGATGATTATAATGAATATAAATCCAGAAGATTGCAATAGCTTTGCTCCCAAAATATGTTTTGGTTTTGTTCTAATAATATAAACTAACAAATCAGGATTTTTGAAGGGGAAAAAGTTAAGTAGACAACAGAGATCTCCAAAGCCAGTAAAATTCACAGTAGTATGAGCATTTTATAAGGAATCTTTGAAGCAATGTTATGCACCAGATGGGACATAAAGTAAATAAAAAAAATTAATCGTACATAAAGTGAATAAATTGTAAATTTTTAATTAAAAATGAGATGCTAAAACATTGTCCTGCCAGCACAATCAAATCAGCATAGATGTGGATTTTGAGGGCTCAATGATCAACAGTTGTAACATATAAAAAATGGGTGTTTCAATCCAATTGTTATGAACCATAGGATGAGTGTCAAACTTTTGGTGGATGGGGGGTTGGTTACAACTGATCATAGGTTGTTCCCGCAAACTGGTTCTCATATAGTTGTATGAGATGTAATCCTCATGAAAAATTTGAACAGACATGCACATGCTCACATAGATATTATGAAGAGTCTGGCAACAAACTAGACACAACTACAAGAGCTGAGGTCCCTGCTGTGAGAACCAAACATGCATGCCAATCATGGGATCAGAATGTGATTGGAGGGTCAAAGTATCAATTAGGACTTCACGCAAAACCAGTATGATCTAATGATCATGACCATCCATTTTTATACCTAGAAGGTTAATGCACTTTTATGTGCACATATAGCCATTAAACCTTGGAACCCTTAAATGGATGGTTACGATCATACTGATATTTGGCCCACTTTTAACTTAATTTTAAGAACTTCCCATCACATTCTTACCCTGAAATTGGCATGCATCAAAGTGGGCCTGCAATAGAATTTGAAACGTTCACGCTGAATTTTTGTGTACAGCCATGCTCCACACACATAAAAGCGGAGAAAAGAAAAATGAGAAGTTCTTTACAAATTATGAAGATACCTGTTGGGCCATCAGATAAGGTCGATGGGTACGCCAGTGAGGAACAGAAAGTCGTTGCTCCCTGAAAAGCCACATGAACTGCAAAAGAAAATAAGCAAAACAAATTGAAATTGACTAAAACAGTCAAAAATGAATTTTCAGATTGCAGTAAGTCATTATAAGACCGGCTTCTGAACATCTCCATAGGGGTATAGCTTAACCCAAACAGCTGGTAACTATGTTATAATAGGTCATACCTTATGCAACTCTTCTTTAGTATCCGCTGGATAAAATTTACAATCCTCCGGAAATTCAGAAGCAAGGGTTGATGAGCACATCTTCTTCAAATCACTTTTTCTCCTCTGGTCCTCAGGAAGATCCTAGAAAGCAAATAAAATGGCATTTTTATAGATTTTGAGTCATAAAGGTCCAGTCACAAAGAAGCATTCACTGAAACATATATTCCATATTTCCATATGCATGGTGTACTACTCACACGAATCAGTACAGCAGTACTTGGTAAGCCCAGCGACCTGAAGACAGAAAGACACTGACTCCCAAAGGAATCTACATAACTATTGGGTTCACTTCCCTCACATAAAGAGCTGGCTGATGCTACAAAAGCAATGAGATCGGCAACCTAAGTTGATAATAGTAAGCCATGAGAAGAGAACTAAGTGAGAAACTTTGCAGGACCTGCAATCATCCATAATTTTCTTTTAAAAAATGAAAGGAAAACTGACAAAAATTCACTGAAATATTAAATACCTTCGCCATTGCCATGCAAGATGCCATATCCCCATGAGGTGCTTCCAAGACCTTGCAAGGTTAAGTTCAATTCTTATTTATCTACAGAAAGTAAACTAAAAAATAGTTTTTAATATACAGGCACGGTAAGATTAATGGTTTGAATATCCTCACACGTCTCGAGTCCTTATGCTGAAAATTTTGGCAAAATTAAAACAAAGTTCTTCCACATCTTTTGAAAATAGATGAAAACAGACACCAAGCATTCCATTTCAATTAATGAACCAAACTGTAGAAACATTAACTAGAAGACATGTTTTTATTTTTATTTTTCTGGCTCTGTTATATTATGCCACTGATATATTTAAAACTTTACCCACTGATATTTTTTTTCCTTTTCCACACACAACTTATTCGCTAAACAGGAAAAGACAAGTAGTGCCCTTATGTCCATCTTAGTGAGTCATCCAACAATGATAAGTTTGTCCAACATAGTGTTCGGTTCATTCTTCGTTTTTGGGTATCCATCTGAGCTTTTGTAGAAGTCATTTATCAAAGATTTCAATCATTCACATATATGATCATAATAAACCAAAATGAAATGCCCGCTGATATATTTAAACCAATTTATGTTTGGAAGTCCGAATCGGCTTGGGTAAATATAGATTTCCACATGACTATGTACGTAGTCTTCTCGAACAAAAATATCAACTTAATCTAGTAATAACCATCCATGGATTACAATGTTATCCCATAACAAACTCAATTAATAACATGCCCTCGAACACATGTTTTATTTTATTTTTACAGGAATAACCAGCACTATGACATCTTATACCAGTCGCACCATGTAGTTAAGTCAACAGAAAAGATAAGACTTAATAACATGCCCTGGAACACATGTTTTGTTTTATTTTTACAGGAATAACCAGCACTGTGATATCTTATATCAGTCACACCATGTAGTTAAGTCAACAGAAAAGATAAGACTTCTTGCAGCTCATCACAGAATTTAAACATGGCCCGCCACAAGGCAGAATAAGTAACCGTGCAAAAGGAACATACTGTTGTTCTGAGTTTGTACGTCGGAGATGCAACTGTAGATGTGGATGCTGTACCCTCAGGTGATAATAACATCAAAAGATCTCTCACAAGCAGATTTACATTTACAGATGCAGAAAGTCCAAAAAGAACCTGCGGAGAATACAAAACATAATTTAGAGAATAAATAGTCCAACTTATTAGAGAAGCTAGAGATGTAGAAAGGCCAAAACAAACATCCAGAGAAGATTTAAAAATAAAAAAATACAAAGAAAAAAAAAAGATTAAGATGGGCAGCTAATGATCCAAATTCCAACTTTCTGAAAGCACATAGGATAACATGTATTTGCAAACATGTATAATAAACATGCAAAGAGGTTTGACTCTTCCATCTACAACATTAAATATTCCACATAAAGCAGAAATTTCCAGATGCAGAAAATCCCAAATGATTAGACCATGGACCATCCATTCCTTAACGCACACATGCAGAAATGCACACTGAAGACCAATAAAGTCACAAACAGAGAAAATCATAGTAACATTCTTGACAGTCAGAAACTGCCGCATATAGTTAACACATAAAAAACAAACATGAAATGGGGAAAAAAAATAAAGCATCGAAGATTAATGCCTACTGATAACAGCCACAGATTTAGTGCTAGCATACAACACTGGCCAAAACATATTTTCTTCTAAATGTAGTAGACTTCTATGATAATTTGAGGAAGACGGCTGGTCTAAGTACATATACCATGCCAAAGCAATGGTGAAGATGAGGAAGGGGAGCAGGGTGGTGGCAGGGCTGCTGTACATAAAAAGAGGACAGTGAACTTCAGGAGCTGAAGGAGAAAAGAAAGATACAATAAAACGCAACCATCTACAAGTCTCTAGCTTTTCCTAGCTATTTACTAATACTAGAAGCCTTGAACCATGTAAGTTGTGCCCAGACAAAGGAAAGAGAAACAAATGAAATCATGAAACTCTTTTATTATTAGAAACAATAAAATAACAAGATGACAGAAGCATGCTAGATAAAGGTCATAAAAAATTTTAGTGCTCACAATAACACGAGGCGGACTTGTTGATGCACTTGTGGCCCTCTTCTCTTTTAATAGAGCTGCACGTTTCTGTTCTCGCACCTACAGAACACATAGGTGAGAGCATAAGACAAAAACAACCACTTACATGCCAATAATGATTTCAGGTGTTTCGCAAGTCATGAGAACACCGCATGTTGGACACTTGAGGACAATTTGGGTGTGGAGAAAACTAGTGAAACAAATGGTCTACAATACAAATTTGAGTTGTATATAGTTTTCTCCACCCTTTCTCCTCATGTTTTTTTTAATGAAAAGTGACTGAACATGTAGTAGGGCCTTCCTAGGGAATAACATACGCAGAAAAAAGGTGGGGCACTTCACACCCATCACATTACAGAAAACACACACGTATCCCATGTCACATAAAATTAAATTAACTATGTGTGTTCGCATCAGTTGATACTGCTAATAGGGTTCAAAAAAAAAAAGATAACCTCATAACAAACTCGATAATGGAAACAACCCATCTACCACAATTCTTCCCTTACCATTTTATTACGCTGAAGCCGAGCAGCACGAGCACCCTTCGCCATGCTGTGCACATCTGGCTTTGCAATCCGGCTCTTATCTAAAACCCACAAATAGAACCATGAAATTATATTTATTTATTTATTTTAATGGTAATAGAACATGAAATTAACATAGGCATGACAGAAAACTCTTAGGGCCAGTTTGTTTGCATTTAAATACATATGAATTGAATACATGGGGTGGTTAAAAATGAAGATTAAAGGTGAATTTCCAAAAAAGAGCATCAAACAACATTTTATTCTAGGGAAATGGAATCAAAAGAATAAGCTATTTGATGCTCTTTTTTTCGGAAATTCACATTTGATCTTCACTTTCAACCACCCTGTGTATTCAATTCCTATGTATTTTAAGTGCTAGCCTTATATTAAATACACACTACTAAAAATTATATTTTCTTACAGAACATAGGGCAATTCAATCCACAACGTCTTTAGGGCATTGTTGAAATCAGAAACAGCACTAGGATAGCTACTATTCTCTACCATTTGTGCACGGATTCGACGGGGAAAAAATGTGGGACAAAAGGGGATTTCTAAAACTGATGATACCCCTTAATTTTACCCGAAGAAGTCAAAAAACGTAATCACTGACAGAACAATCAAACGAAGCATCTGCTATAAGGAGAGGAAGGGGTTTAGGGTTTTACCTTTCTGAGAAGTCCTGTGGATTTGGCGAGAGGCCTTGGAGGCGAAACGGGTCTTGTGAGCCTTGTTGATCTGGACTCGGGATCCCGCCATCGGAGCTCAGCTCTCAAGGATCTTCGAGTTGCAGACAAAACCCTAACTTTTCCCAAGCTAGCTACGCGCCATGGAAGAGAAACGCACAGCACAGCAAAAAGGGTTTATGTCTAGGTCCTAGGGTTTTGCTATGGGTTGATTTAATTTTGAGGGCTGTTTGGGTCCAGCCCATGCCCGTGTATCAAGCCCATGTATTGCTGCATGCCCGTGTATCAGGCCCATGCCCGTGTATCAACCCCATGATGGCTTAGTTTTTTTTTTTAAGGACACGAGTCTTAAGATTTTTCAAATTTGTCCCTTATTTCAAAAAAGGACACTAATCTTAAGATTTTTCAAATTAGTCTCTAATGTTTTCAATAAGTTTTCAATTAAAGACATTCATTCATTTAAAAGCTATTTTCTCGTGACCTTTTCACCAGAAAATAACTTTTGTGAATTTGGAGGGTGTGAACTTGGAGTATAAGGTGTTCGATGAAATGCCGAAATGAGGATTTTCTTTCAATTTAGTCGGTGGCTTTGAGTGAGGTTGAAGGAAATGGATTTGGGTATGCATTGTGAGCACAAGACTCTCCTGAAAAATATAATATGAGAATACCGAAATCCATCCCCTCCAACCTCACTCAAAGTTACCGACTAAATCTAAGAGAAAATCCAAAATACCACCAAAATAAGACAACATGGATACAAAATGCAATAGTTTTCACAAACTTTCTATCACTAGATAGAGAAAGATGAAGCAACACATAGTTTTTTGCAATGGAAGTTAATGATATAGTCAATTGTAGTAGTTTTGTCAAAAAAATGTACGAACAACTCTCCTGTCATTTTATCATTTTTCTTCATAAAAAAGTTGAATTAATATTAAAAATTTAAATTTTTCCGTAAAAATCCCTTTTTTTTAACTACTAAAATTACCCTTTATTGAAATAAAATCCCCCTTCACTTCCTCTATATTATCATCTTTTTCTTCACCGGCATCCTCATGGTGATTGAGGAACTAGCATCCCCACGGTGATTAGAGTTGCATGTAGTATTTGACAAAACCATGTCATAGCCTTAAATGAAGGATAATTTGGGTTTTTTAAAAAGTTTGATGAGAAAAGTCGCCATAAAATAACATTAAATGGCTAAATGTCCTTAATTAAAAACTTACCAGCAATAAGTGTTTATGTTTAGGCCTTAGGGTTTTGTAATAGGTTGATTTAATTTTAAGGGTTGTTTGGGTCCAGCCCATATGTCCACGTATTGCTACATGGGCCAAAGCCCATGTATTGCTGCATGGTGAACATAGCAATGTGATGGCTTAGGAAACTTGTTGGTTTTTTAAATTAGTAAAATCTTATATTATAAGATTTTTCCATTCAGAAATTCTTGTGGTTATGAAACATAGAATTTATGGGATTCAAATTGCACGAGATTTTCAGACGAGAATCCAAAAGCAAACGAAACAAAAATTTAGAAAGGACATCAACTAGGGCCTTAGTATCACACACTTAACACAAGGATAGATCCATAGGTCTTTTAGGTTTGTTGTATCACTCTAAGCCAATAGGTCAACCTAGTAAAATAAGGAGAAAAAAAAAAAAACCCCAGAAAGAGAACGGTTTTGTCACAACATCTTTATGGAAATGTTTTTAACTTGAGAAATCTAGATTTGAAAATACCAAAAACTTTACCCTAATATCTGAGCCGGCCCAAATATATATTGTATCATCAAATTTTACCTCTATACGGGTTGGTTCCACCGTAAAATTGACGCTTTGATAGAAGAGATTATTATAATGGGAAATTTTCAAATAAGACTTTAGGTTTTTATTTTATTTCAAAAAAGGACACAACTCTTAAGGTTTTTCAAATCAGTCCCTAAGGTTTTCAAGAAGTTTTCAATTAAGGACATCCGTTCATTTAAAGTTATTTTTATGGTGACTTTTTCCCTTATTTTTTTAAACTACTAAAATTACCCTTTATGAAAATAAAATCCTCCTTTACTTCCTTTATATTCTCCTTCTTTTCTCACTGGCATCCTCATGGTGATTGAGGAACCAGCGTCCCCATGGTGATCATAGCTGCATGCAATGTTTGACAAAACCATGTCATAGCCTTAAATGAAGGGTAATTTGGATATTTTAAAAATATTGATAAGAAAAGTCGCCATAAAATACCATTAAATGGGTGGATGTCCTTAATTGAGAACTTAATGACTAATTTGAAAAGTTTTAAAACTTGTGTTCTTTTACGAAATAAGATAAAAACTTAAGGCGTTATTTGGAATTTTGCCTTAATAATTATCAATGAAACTTATTAATCACATTTTCAATTATGGTGGGGCTGACTTTTATTAGGAGAAAAAAAGATCGTTACCAGGATCTTCACGTTAAAATACTTGAATTACTGTTATTACATCCATGTAAAATGTAATCTCTCAGTTTTGATCTTCCCTTTAAAATCCAAAGCCAAACAAAGAAAACAAAAATACCTAAAAAAGCATAATCTTTAACAAAACAATCAAACGAAACATTTGTTATAATGAGAGGAAGGGGTTTACGGTTTTACCTTCTAAGAAGTTCTTTGGATTTGGCGAGAGGCCTTGGAAGAGAAACGGGTCTTGTGAGCCTTGTTGATCTAGACTCAAGATGCCGCCATGGGAGCTTCACTCTCAAGGATCTTTGAGTTGCATAGAAAAATCCTAACTTTCCCCAAGCTAAGGCTATGTTGTTTTGTTGTGTGAAGAACTCTCGCATGATAGGAAGAGAAACCACACCAAGAAGGGTTTATTTTTAGGTCCTAGGGTTTTGTTATGGGCTCATTTTAGGGTTGTTTGGGTACAGCCCATACAAGGGCATGGGCTCAGCCTAGATAAAGAGAGAGGGGAGATAAGGAAGGTGATGACTTTTAAGTAATTTTAGTCGTTGAAGATCTGGTTCCATTGAGAATTTGTTACCTTTGGATCGTTAATCCCTTTGATTGAATACAAAGGCCCGCATATGATTATGTGATAATTTGCTTGGATTGCCTAATCTTAATTTGGTCCCATGTATCCAAAGTTGCAATTCTTATTTCTAAAAGGATGGCCCAATGTTGTTTGACTTTTAATGTGAGTCCATGTTGTAATTAATACATGCAGATCTTAAAGGTGGATCCTATGATCACAAAATCACAATGAGAAAAGATGGATCTCACGTACCACAATGAATAAAAGGCATAATTCTATTCAGGAATTCTTGTGGCTATGAAACATAAAATTTATTTAATTCAAGTTGCATGAAGTTCTCATGCATGAATCAAAGCTAGAAATGACATTAGCGAGGGACCTTGGCATCACAAACATGAACATGGATGAATCCCTTCCCCCAATATTTCTAAAAATTTGTCCTTCGGACTAATTCCATCAGTGCGGTGTGTGTTACTAATCCAGTACTCTTTGGCTGCCTAGGTGGGCCCTCTATGTAAATGATTCACATACGTAATGATTAGTATTGTGATTTATTTTTATTTATTTATATTTCTACTCATTTATACAAGTCATGTGGAAAAAGGTTGTGCAAACAGGGCCATTAACATGACTGAATAGGCATAAAACTCACTCACATGCTTCTTCCAAATACCCACTGGCATTGCATCCTTGTGGGCCCCATCTATGGGACTCCAATTTATTATCCAAACAGTTCAATATTCTTGTATCAATCGTAAATATGGAGATATTTTGTTTCAAATGTACTCATTCATTGATTTTGGGGAATTTGTGAAAAATATTAAAAAAATCTAAATATATTTAAAACTGTTGGACGTACTCATTAACTCGTATGAAAATGTGTTAACATGTGTAAAATTTGCATATAAAATATTTACACATGTAAAACTCACTTTCCTTCCATGAGTAAAAGGCAAACGATCCTGAGTCCGTTCAAACGAGTCTTCTTCACCGAAGTTATTTGATCCAGTCGTCTTCTTCCTTAGGTTGAGTTTCCTTGTCAGTGACATTGATGCTCACCGTCTAGTCTCTCTTCTGAACCGTGGAGTCCACATCCAATCATTCAAACAAATGCCTCTCTATTAGGACTATGGCGGTGAATTGTGGAGTTGCACCCAGAAGGAAATACTATTATTTTGACTTCATCAAAACTGTTGATTTTGACTTCATCAAAAGTCTAATTATTTCAAACTTATTGCAATCCTAGAAGCAGGAAGGGCTTGAAGCTCAATTAATGGCGAGTTCAGACCTAATCAAGTGTTCTTTACTGTTAATTTCAGCTTTTATCCTCATAAGTCGAGATCCTCAAGAGTTTAAAGATTGTATAAATTTGTCATTAGAGGTTATGATCTATGCTTGAAGAGTGCCAAATCAAAACTCCACTTTAAATTGTCATTGGACATAACCTGACACTGATTTTGACTCAAAAATTATCCGCCACTAGACATAACATGATTATTTCTCACTTGTTACAGGCCAAGAATCAGGTAGAGGCTTGAAGTCAAATTAAAGGTGAGATCAAACCCTATCAGATAGTCTTAATCGTTAATATTAGATAATGTCCTTCTAATTTGAGATCCTTAAAGGTGGTGATAGACCTATGCTAGACAAGAGCCAAATCTGAACTGCACTTTGAATTGCCAGTGGACATAACTTAACCACGGTTACATTTATTATAATTAATTACACTCATGTTTCGGATTCCAATCCTCTTATCTCACTTGGGATTTCATTTATGGAAGGAGTGAAATTCCACACTCAGGGCCTGTTTGGATATACGGTGAATTGAAGTATAATGAGGTGAAGCATCAAATCAAGAGTAAATAAAATATAAGGTGTTATGATGGTGTTCTGTTTTTAGTTGTTTGGTATGAAATCTTTTTGACTTTTTGCACAAAAAAGTTAAGTTTTTTTTTTTTTTTTTAGTGGAGAAATGAGGTTGCTTTTTTGACTTGTTTTTTGAAAAATTCGGAGGGAATTTTGAAATTATGTATTTTTGATGTGGTTTCTTGTCATTTCTTGTCTGGATTCACTTTACTTCACTTTAACTAATTAGGGCTCACATACTAAAAATAAATGTCCTAACAATGAATGTGAAATTCACAAATTTTACTCTAATTAGAATTACCATTAAAAAGGTAATTAACACAATCTTATAGGTCCAAATCCCCATCATCATTTTATGTCTAAAAACTTATCTTATATTCCATATCCATGCCCGAAAGGGCCAAAACCATTGGTGACCCACCCATTACATTATCATGAACATACTTAGGTGTCTAGGACCAATTTCTAGCTCCATGGTCTACTAGGGTGAGGACTGAGGGGACTTGGGTGTGAGCCTGTGTGAGCGGGGAAGAAAAAACAGGAGAGATTTTAAGTGGGCCCCACAGGAGGTGCACGTTTGTTTTCAAAAAGAGAATGGCCGTTCATGATATCAAACATAACTCATCATCAAATACCGAAAACGGGAAGACAGAATCTATCATCTGTGCCAACAACATGAACTACTTCCGCTCTTTTTGTGTTTTTTTTTTTATCCCTCTCTCTCTCACTCTCGTCTCTAAAACCCTAACCCTAACTCTTCAATCTCACTCCTCTCTCGGATTTCTACAACTCTAACTTTACTTCCTGAAAATCCCTCTCCTCTTTCTCAGATTTCCAAAACCCTAATCCTAATTGCAGATTCTATCTCTCGATTTCTCTCATGGAGTTCAAGTTCCGGGCAGGAGAAGATCGGTCTTCTTCCTATCTCGCACCTTCGTCTACAGATGGTTATTTCGCTGCTCAAGCTCTGCGAGGTATCTCTTCTCTCTCTGTCTCTCTCTATCATTCTCTCATTTCTCTTTCTTGATTTCTTCAATGTTAAGATTAGAGCTTGATTTTGATTCAATGTATAGATTAGATCTTGATTTCTTTGCTTTATTTGCCTGGATTCGTAGCGGGTTACTTCGGGTCGGATCTCCGAAGACCTGATTTATTGCAGAACCAGATGATCCCTGCAATCCCTGCAAGAGAAGCTCTACGGAGGGAGCTCGAGAAGGAGCGCATTCGAGAAGAGATCATAGCTCGTGAGATCCTGCGAAAGCGCGAGCTTGAAGAGGAGGTTAGGAGAGAGCTTGCGTATGAGAGGGAGATGGCGCTGCGAAGGCAGGCTGATCGATTCTCTCTGGCGGGCAATGCGCCAATTGCCTCCCCATCGCTGCTCATGGAGCCGCAGAGGGTTCTGCTGCCGTCTTCGTCTTCCAACCATGGAGTGAGGATTCTTGATAGATTCTCCGCTTCGAGCCCACGTGAGTTTGGGGTTGCGGAGAGATTGCCCATTTCTGGAATGCCTGCGCCGAGGCTGGTGGAGACTAGGGAAAGCGATATTCGGCAGATTACTGAAGTGGGCAATGCTAAAGTCTTCCACTTGGTGAGTGAATTGGTGCTTGGGTTCTTCTAATGTTATGGTGATTTCCTTGAATTTATTGGCATTTCCATTTTTTATGAGTTGGGGCTTTTGAATGTGCAATATTTATAGTGTTCAAGCCGTCAACATCGCATCTTTTTAAGTTCTTGTATCAATGGTCCATGCTCCAAATTAGTTTCCCTTGAAAAATCACACGCAATTACTTTTTTGAATGCTAGTTGCTTGTTTTGTGGCCAGTTGCTTTTTACTAATTATTTGGTTTAGTGGATCTCGGAGAATGAATGATACTAATAGTTCATGGATGGGCCTGTTGTGTTGTTGCTGGGCCAAACAAAAAAGAGTGATTTCTTTGCATATGTTTGATCTTTTTCTAAACTGTTCATTTGGCGTGCATTGCTGTTGTTTTAGCTTACTTTTGGTTTTAAGACAAGTTTATATTTGAAATTGAATTGTAGATAGTAGATATACGAAGTGTGCATTATTTTGTCGTTAATGCTTGAAACTCCCTTTACATCTTTCACAACAATTGCTAGTTTTGTCATCCCAAAGTTACAATGCAGTTGAATTTTTGGCTGTATGTTTTATAGTTTTGTGATAGAACTTCAAATACTCCTCAGCAACCACAAATGGTAACATGGGAATGAAAAGTACATCTGGGTTCTATTCTACTATTAAAAAAAAAGGAATAAAAATCTCAGGTTCTGTGGTGGAAGAAGCAAAAGTACTATTTTTTGGAGATGGTGTGGGTCTTGGATTTAATTGAACGATCTGATGGTAATATCACAGACCACGGAATATGCAAAACTTTTACTGGGTATTGGTTGGTCTTAGATGTAAGCCAGCAACTGATGATAATACCTAGGGTGGCAATGTACCTGTATAGGGAAACACTCACATTAGCATGAATTTGGGTTCTTTTATTCGTGTTGGGACTGGGCTTGGGTTTGACTCTGACAGGATTGGGTTTAAGCCTGCCCATTTAACAAAATTGGGTATCCAAGCTAGAGCCAGCCCATTTGGTTCTCACAGGAGATGCCCACTACCGTCTCCAATTTTTATAATCCAATGAGAAACCTTATTTTTTTTATATTTTATTTTTTGTTATGGATAGGGACCATTTGTTGGTTAGCTATCTAATGTGTTGTGGACCTTTTTCCTTTTACAATTGGCAGCCACAATTTCATTGAAACAGGAAAAATGCAAGCCAAAAGTGACTGGCTATAACTTAACATGGGAAAAACAAAGAAGGAACACCCAAAATAGGAACGGTATAGAACCGTACCAACTACAAAAGTACAATAGCCTGCTAGCTGTAGAGATTAGTTTGAGTTGCCCATGAACATTGTCTCTATCAACTCCATGATTCACCAATCCATTTACTGCATTGGCTCTTTTTAGAAAGTCCACCCTCATTGCCTGGCAAAATGACTATTTCTCATTCTATTTAAAATGATGTTCAAATTTCTTTCGAACTTTCTACTAATGAAAGTTGAGGAGACGCTTTTCTTTATAAGGGAATGGGGATATGAATCATTAAATGTGCAGTAGTGCGATGAGAGGATTTCATGACAGAGACGAAAATTGTTCTGATTTCCATGCAGCCCACTCTTCAATTGTTTGGTGTGGCACATTTTCCTTGCAGAAAATGAAATAAAAATAATTGATTTTCTTCGATATAAAGGGTTTTGATTTGCTTACAAGAGGGGTAGGAATGCACGTGATGCGAAACGGAGGGGAGATGCTAGTCACACAAGGATAGAGATTGGGGTGAAAGGGTGGGGGGGGGGGGGGGGAAGCTTTTGGCTGAAAAATTGGCCTCACACCAAACTCCTAATCACAAGCGAAGAAGAGAACTTGGGAGCATCCCTAAAAGCTTAAAATTTTATCAATCATCTACTTATCTGACAAGCCAAGGAGGCTTCACATCATTATATAGGAAAATAAGAAAACTTAGAACTAATCTGGACCATCCAAACATGTTGATGGACAGGATTAAAACATCTAATTAAAAGACATAAACCACCTAAAATATAATAAAAATACTTAATAAAATAGAAAAATAGATGGGCTGGGCCCATTGCTTGGTCGAGATAGATGGACTGGGCCCATTGGTGAGTCGACCCATGGTGGACCATGGGTCTGTCCTACATTAGCACAGTGCCTCTCTCTTATGGAAACATAAATCTGTGGATGCGGATCCTCTCATTGCTAAACAAGTCCTAAAACCTTCAAAGCTTCCCTACTTGCCCAAATTTCTACTTCATTGGAGTCTTATCCCAATTGAACCAGAGTACGCTACCGATCATTCTCCTTCCTCATTAATGACACCACACAAATTCTTATTGGAAACAACTGTTTATTCCACAATAAGTTTGAATGTACCTAAAGAGGAGGAACTCGCTTAACCTTCTCTCTCTCTATATACACACACACACACACAATGAGGAATGCTACAAATCACTTGGGCAAATTTTTTAATGTCCGCGCCTTTTCAATCCAATGCAAATGGAGAAAGATAGTGCTAATTGGCTTAAACAGATGAGTTAATCATAAAGTTCTAGTTTTCCTTAAAACCTGGTTTTTCATTAACTATGATCACTAAATCTTGAGTTAGGATCTTCTTTAAGGCCTGTTTGTTAAGGAAAAGGAGTAGTGAAGATATGTTCCACAGGACGTGACGTTTTTAAATTCAGCCCGTTTGGATAAAAAGTGGAGTGGAAAAGTAAAGTTATGATGAGAGATCTTTTACTTCAGCCTGTTTGGGTGACAAAGTGGAGTGGAGAAGTAAAGTTATGATATGACACTGCTTGCCCTTTTACTCATCCTTTGGCTCTTTTTCTTTACTGCAACAAAGTGTGATAAACTATGGTGTAGTAAACTTTATGAGAAAATGTGCTTTTTTTTTTTTTCACTTACATACTTTATGTTTACTTTTTTCGCGATTTCACATCCACTTCATCTTTGCTCCTCCACGTATAAATAAATAGGCACTGAAGCTCAGACTCATGAGAAATTTGTGAGGCTTTACAGTAGGGCCCACCTATTAAAAATATTAAGTGCTAAAAATTAATGTTCCCTCATGTATGTGATATGGCCAGATTTTACTCCAATGTATTTTGGGCCTACCGTAAGATTTATCATGAATAAAGCAAATAAATTTCTCATAGTATTTTATTTACACGTTTTAGACATGATCAATTTTACAGTGGGTTAAAAACATATTGGAATGAAATTTGGTCATATCTCATATGAGAGGGTAACATACTAACATTTAATGTTAGCAGTTTAGGTTTTTAGTATGTCTAGATTTTAAATAAGTATGCCCTACTATAGAGCCTCTTTCTCATAAGTCTGAGCCATACAAGATCCGTGCTTGTAAATCTCACACATTCGTATGAATTTGTCGCCATCACATTTTTCCCTCTATATATGAAGAAAATGTAAAAAATTTATTTGCTCTTAAAATGAAATCTGCAATGATAAGGAATCTGAAACTTTTTAAATTGAGCTAGGTTTTTTTTTTTTTTTTTTTTTTTTGTAATAATTTTATTTACTTTGCTAAGTAAAAAGTTACTTTGTTCTCATATGTGATTAATCTAACAATAAGCCTAGCTCCTGTTGGAGTAAATTTTTTCCAGAGCCTATCAAAGAAAGAAGCATTTATTTTGAACATTTTGAAAATTTACTAAATGGGCCCCACAGAGGAGGAGGAGGAGGAGAAGGAGAAGTAGGAAAAAAAGGAAAGGAGGAGAAGCAGGAAAAAAGGAGGAGGAGGGACTGCTTGCAGTGGGAAGAAGAGAAAGGAAAAAAAAGCCGGTGTCATCGCCCTCCACTGCCGCTGCTGACGATCACTGCTCTCCGCCGCTGTTGCTGACGACTGATCTCCAACCTTGACCGTGGCTAACGCCACTGCCCTCCTCCATCATCTTTTTCTACTTCTCCCTATCCCTCTCCTCTCCCTCTCCCTCTCCCTCTCATTGTTCTTGCTCTTTCTCGAAACTTCTCGGGAAACAATACAGCTAAAGCAATGCCCTCAAAAGAGCACTTTCCACTATTGTCCATGTCTTTTATCATTTTTCAAAAAGAGTACTTCCACTTTTGTGCCAAGTGTAGTTGTTTAACTGCAGTAGTTTAAAAGAGTCCCGTTTGTCCTTTTCCAAAACATTTGTGTGGGCATTCTCTTGGGCAGCTTGTCATGCCCACTTGGTTGGCATTTTTTTTAACACTACTACTGACTGATATTTTTACCTAATACTAAAATTTATACCTATTTTTATGTTTTCTATATATATATATATTATATTTTATATTTTTCCAAAGAATTATTCTGAAAAGTTTTGCCGAAATCCCAAAATGTCAAAATATTTCATTTTGGAGGCTAGACTGAAATGGAGACCGAACAAAATTGACAACTACGCCTTAAACCCCACCCATCTACCAAACCTAAATAACCTAACATTCATTTGTCAGAATCCTACGGTTGTGTCCGGAATCCTAACGAAAAAGGTTTGTATCTACTTGCATCCCATTTACAAATGAATCTTATGTCCTGTTTGGTTGCAAGCATTTTGGGATATCTTGTTTGGGTAAATTTGGAATTCTCCAAATGTTGCCCCTCTTTTGGAATTTCAAATGCTCAGGCCCACTCTAGCATTTAAAATGCTTGAAGTCAAGGAATTCAAAAGCTATGATGCCCAGATACGGATATGGATACAGACATTGATACGGGGATTGTGAATACGACTTCTCACTTTTGAAAATCTAGGGCATGGATACAGATACGGGTGTCCTAATTTTTTCTTTAGATCACTTTTGAATTAATAAAATATTCATTGTTTTCGTCCCTTTGTAGCCCTTTTTTTTATGGTGAGAAGTAAAAATATTAAAAGAATTATATGAAATAAAGGACTTTATAAGTAGGATATGTTAAACTTGTTCTCTAGTAGAAGTATCGGTGCAGTAGTAGGTATCAATACAAGTGTCGCACCGTTCCGATATGGATACATTGGGCTTGTATAAGTATCCAGATATCATAGTTCAAAAAGGCTAAAAGTGGCTTTTTGGTGGGCTGGTATCAAGAATTCTAATATCAAACAATGCATTTGGAATTCTCAAGGGACAAAACTTGAAACAATTGTCATAAATGCCCAGCAAGCTAAGTTCTCATTAGAAATGCCCCAACCAAACAAGCCTTCTTCTAGCCTTTTATATTTAAAAGAACACCAAAAAACACATGATCTCACTGAATTACAATCGATACAAAGAGTTCTTCTCTAGGTACATCCTATTAGACACCTCATTTGGTAGAGGTTTTCTTTTCTCTAGGTACTCTTAAGACTTAAGTCATGACTTCATGGCATTTTTATTTTTTATTTTTTTACGAGCCTTTTATTAGTTTCTAAGTTAGCATAACTAAGCAACATGACATGTGAAAAAAATGATCATTACTATTATTTTCTATTTATACAGTGATAAAAAACCTCATACAATGAGAGGTCCGCGACGCCCTTTTATTTTAGTTACATTTGCAAAAAAAAAAAAAAAAAAAAAAAAAAAAAAAAAAAAAAAAAAAAACACCACATTTTCTTTCATTTTCCAATATTCTAGATTTTCTACAAATTTCTCATATTTTTTCAAATCGCACCGTTGCATCGCTACATAGCACCACTACGCTACGTAGTGCTTTGGCAGTGGGCCGCTACGCCTGCCGTTACTGCTATTTTTATCCTTGAGTGTTAGTATTTCTTTAGATTTTTCTTCTTTCCCTTTTTTTTTTTTTTTTTTTGTTAGGGTTTTTATTTTTAAAAGGTTATTTTAGTGATTATGTAACCTCTTAAGACTTTTTCCAGTTTTGTTGAGGTTTAGAGATAAATGAGGGTCATGCTTGTGACTAAAGCTTTCGACTATATGTATGAGGCTTTGTCTTGTATTCATTTTATTTTATTTTTTCAATTTTTTTCATGAACACCCTTTTAACTTCAGCAGACATCCAGACCATGTAAGGTTGATGATTTGGATGTCATTTTCATTTTTTGTTTTAAAGAGAAGAAAAAAAATTATTGCAGGTAATATATTTTTCCTAATAGCATTAATATCTTAAACATATTAAATTATTCTCACATATCATTTATGTAATATAGTATTTAATTTTAATGATATATTTCTTCATATGATTGTATGATAGTCTTATTTGTCATTGTAGTTATGTTGCTATGAATGGAAAATTGATGGATTATGAATAACCTATTTTTTCTCTTCTTTTTTTAATAGTTAATTTTTCCATGTGTATAAGAAAAATAAAAATACTATGACTCATGGTACGATTCATGATATGATTTGATTCATTGCTTTTAACAATTTGTGATACAATTTTGATATTCAGAACAATGCCAACACCTACCTTATACCACATCCAAAATACTAGTCATCACCCACAGTGGAAAATCTCTCTTCAAAGCCCTCACGTTTTAGCCATAAAAACTCTCCTCATTACCCACGCTCTTGTCCCCTCCCCATGCTTATCGACAATGTTCCTTTTCATCATGCTTCTTTTGTTTCCATACCTCCTCTACTAGTCGTGGATGAGGGCCCAATGTTTTTCCTCCACCCTTCCTAATCTCAGACCACTTTTCCCTCTTGGTTTCACTACCTCACCCAACTTGACCAAATGCTTCGTTTTCTTCTCCTACACTTTTTCCATAAGACAATCCTTTTGTATATGTTCTAGTTTCTTCACCTTCAGCATAGCCATTGAGATTGATCCTAAATAATGATAAACTGAAACATTAGCCAACATAGCTTTAATTAGAGTGATATAGTGCCCTTGAGAGAGATAATATTGTTTTTTCCATGTTGATTTTTTTTTCCTTTTCAAAATCTTGTAACCATTGGATCTCAATGGCTATGATGAAGAAACTAAAACAAACATTAGCACCAAAGGGTAAACCATGACAAAGTATTGGGAAAGAACTAACTTCAAAATTTACAAATAGTTCTTTCTTAGACCCATCTTTCAGCAAGCAGGCTTTTACTCATATACTGAATTTCAAATCCTGGGACTTCATAAGATCTGAAATGTGTTAATAGAATCCCCCTCTAAAGCCTCAGCCATCATGATTAAAATCATTTCATCAGCAAACTGTAGATGAGTAATATCCAAATCCTCTCTTCTGACTCTGAAGCCATGAATGAAACCAAGCTCTGAGGCCTTTTATCTGGACTGACCCGCTGCAAGAATAGTAAATAAAAATGAGGCAAGATATCTTGAAGCTTGGAACAGACGGGTCAGAGAACTATTCACTAGCATAGACAGAAGTTGATGATGTACTGCCTGCAACCTAAACTCTCCATCTAGTGGCAAAAACCCATCTTTCCAAAGATGCAGCCCACAAAACTCCAATAACTTGATTATAGGTCTTTTCCAGGTCAGTTCAAATGTAATTCCCTAAACCCCCCCCCTCTCCTCTCTCTCTCTCTCTCCTTTTTCTTTCTTTCTTTTCCCTTCCAAAAAGGCAAATAAAATAGTTCTAAAACTGCTTATTTATTTATTTATTTATTAATGGAAGCTCCTTGGTGTAAGCTAATGAGCAAAGACCCCACTAAACTAACAGGTCTGTAATTCTTCAATTCCATTTTTGGGTCAGGGTTTGTACTGGGACGGTTTTCAAGGTTATGCTTAATGTCATGTTTCATCACAATCATTTCAAAATTTCAGCCACCATAAAGGTCTCAACTGACCTTTGGAGTTCCAGCCACCTTAAAGGTCTCAAATGATTTTTGGAATTCCAGCCCCTTAACTTTTTGGTGGAATTTTTGGATGCTCTAGTACAAGGGAGGATTCATAGACTCCACCATGACTGGGAATCTCAAAATTCTCTAGACAGGAATTCTATGAATTCCAGTAAAGAAACGAGCCCTAACTCTTTATTGAGTTTACTCCTATGATATTTTCACAAAATTCTCATAAAATCCTTTTTTTGAGGAGAAATTAAAACCATGAGTACCAATAGCCTTATCACTTGTCCTATAAGCAAAGCTTCCACCTCAACCTCAATTTTTCTTTCCAACCATCTAGTTGTTTCTTTTGATATTTTGGGCACAAACAGCCATTGATTACATTGCCTGCAGAATCAACGTCGTACTTTTTTTTGTGTGAAAAGCTTCGAGTGTGAATTCCGCACTCATGGAATTCACAATTTTTTTGTTTGGTGCAGTGATGGAGAGAGGTGGGAGAGAGCACGCATTTTCTACAGCACAAGTCTTACCCTTCCTCCTTTAACCTCAAAAATCTTTCAAGCCACTGGTTTTTGCTAAAACTCCTCTGTACAAAATTCAACACCAAACATTGGATTAGGACATATCTGATTCAGTTTTTCTGCAAAAACATTCTGCATAAATGTGCCATTAACTTTGTTCATGTTTAGGAGAGGGAGGCCTTTGTGTCTGCATATACCTTCAGGAGAGGATAGGACATATATCTGATTCAGTTTTTCTGCAAAAACTTTGCCACATAAATGTGCCATTAACTTCGTTCATGTTTAGGACAGGGAGGCCTTTGTTTCTGCTTATACCTTCAGGAGATGATATTACATATAAGATTTTGGATGAACCGACAATCTACCCTGTTGTGCAGGGTAACACTACGTCTAGTCCCAATTTTGCTGGTTCTAAGAGGAAAGCTGCAGTTGAAGCTGCGGAGTTCACAAGTGCCAAGAAGGTGAAGAAGGAGTGGTCTTGTGCTCTGTGTCAAGTGAGCACCACGAGCGAACAGGGTCTGAATGAACATATTCAAGGGAAAAAGCATAAGGCCAAAGAGGAGGAACTGATGGCAAGTAAACCTGGAGGCAATAACAACAAGGCTGCTTACTCTCCAACACCAAAAAAGGCTAATAAGTCTAAGCTTGCAAAGCAAGGTGTGACAGCCAGTGGGCAACAGAAATCTCAAGTTGGCCAGCCTCAGGTGCAACAGGTGCCCAAAAAAGAGAACGACATTGTCAGCAAGCAGCCCCTCCATTGTGAACACTGCAAAGTGAAATGCAACAGTGAGAGCATGCTGGCATCTCATTTGAGTGGGAAGAAGCACCTTGCCCGCATGGAGGAGCTGGAGCGTGGCAAGGCTCCAGTGACTAATGGAAATGGGGAGAGTAGGGCTGATGTGAAGGTGGTGAAGGCGACATGGAGATTGGAAAGGCAAGGCAAGCAGGAAGTGGGTTCATCAAAGACAACGGCAGGGGCACCTTCCACAGATGGGGTGGCCAAAACAAAGGAAGAGCTGCCCAAAGAGGAGGTACTAAAAGCGAATAAACCTGGTGGCAATAATAAAGGTCCAAACCTGAAAAAAGCTGACAAGTCTAAGTTTGTAAAAAAAGTCACTAACACCTCCAAGGGGCAGCAGAAGCACCAAGTTGGCCAGTCTGAAAATCCACTAGTGCCGAAAAAACAGAATGGAGCAGTGAAAAAACATCCCGCCCGTTGTGAACATTGCAAAGTAAAGTGCAACAGTGAGCTCATGTTGGAGTGTCATTTGCGTGGGAAGAAGCATCTGGCTCGCATGCAGGAGCTGGAGAGTATCAAGGCAGTCTCAGTCAACCATGCTGGTGCAGAGCGTGGAAAGGTAAATGCTGCAGTGACTGATGGAAATAAGAATAGTGAAGCTGAAGGGAAGGTGATGGAAGTGGTAGAGGTGAACCAATGCATTGGAAAGCAAGATCAGGAAGTGGTGGCATCAGAGACAGCGGAAGTGGTACAGTCCACAGAAGAGATGGCTGTAAGAATGGAGGCTCCAAGTGACGAGGCGGGCAACATAGCAGCAATTGAAGAGACAACTTGCACGATGGAAATAAAGGAAGAGCAAGACTAAGTAAGATTTGTGAATAATGCTTGTTGGCTTCAACTTTGGGTGGGAAACTTCCTAGTGTTGTGTTTATGAGATAAAACTCTTTTCTTTTGATTTGGATGCTTAAGCACCACATTTGAATTTTCAGATGCCTTGGTATCATGAAAATTGTGGTCTGATTTGTAGATTTTCATCAGATCATTTTTAAGTTAAAAAAAATGATCTTCAGAAACTTCAGTTCTATCATGCATTCATTTACCAATCAAAATACCAATAATAATAAGAAATACAAAAAAAAAAGAAAGAAAGATATATATATATATATATACGCGCGCATGCACACACACACATTACTATGAGAGTAAGGGGGAGGGCCCTCATATTTAGGCTAATGGCATTGGATATGGATCCAATGGGTGCCCCCCTACTCTCATAGTAGTGTGGGAGTTACTCTCATAGGAGCCTCACCCAGAGTTACTCTCACAGTCACAGACTCATAGGAGCATTTCTCTTATATATATATATATATATATATATGTATGTATGTATGTATGTACGTGTGTATTGCATTCATTCAGTAATAGAAGTTGAAATGGTTTTCTAGGTGGATTGCCATTTTCATGTGGTACGACATTGGGATGTGTAATAGAAGATTGTTATGTTCAGACTGACCAATTAGTCGTTCCTACTTCCTACTTTGTTTTAGCTACAGACTGCAAGTCATTATTTAGATAGTTATAATTGTTTGATCCAAATTTCATAGATGCATTCATAATTTTGAAGTCTAAATGATCCTTACTCTAGGGAAACCTGGTAAAAATAAATAAATATTGAAACTATAATTACAAACATGACCTTGCCTATATGGATCTAACGGAGGACATGGCCCTAAACAGATTTCATCGGCGTCATCAAATCCATATAGCCGACCCCACCTAGTGGGAAAATGCTTGGTTTGGTTTATTGAAACTATAATTACAAGCTCTCTCTGTTTGCTAAGCTCCTGTGTTGGACCCACCAAATTCATGGCTATGCATCATTTCACTTCATACCAGCCTCCTTCGTGTGAGAGTTGTAGACTTCAATTATAATTCATTTGCTAGAGTTATTAAATTCCTTAGTTCTCACCCTGGATATGTTTGTTGCATGGTATTCGTTATCCCACTAGATTTGACAAATTGAACTGGTTAGCTTTGCGATTGAGCATTAACAAATAGATCAGTTTGGCTATTTGGTTATTTTGGTGGATGTGGAGATGTTGATAATTTGAAAACCGTGATCAATACTAATCTATTTGAATGCTGAGAAACTCACAATTCTAATGCCATTTTTCAAAATTGTGAATTGCTTATTTATATTGATTTGGCTGTACCTGCTGCTATTTGTTGGCTTTGCGACCGGCATGTTCGTAATCCCTCATGGGAATTCTGAAGTATTAACTAGTCCTATTGCAGGGAAAATGATGGTTAGTTTCTTATCATATCATGGTAATCTAGTTGAATTTATAGATGATGTGTTTTGTTGAGGTGCAATCCATATACATAAACATTGGTCAACCGTTAAGTCTGCATCTTTTCCCTGATTTTCTTTTGACTGGACCCATCACCGACAGGTGACCATGCTCAAAAGATTCTCCCCTTGGAAAATGATACACACATGATTGTTCGATTCTTATTTGCTTTTTCTGATTGCAGGTTACTAATTAAATGGTTTAAGCGTTATCTGGCTGCTTAAGTGATGCAAATAGCTGAATGATAATCCTGTTTGATAGTTGCTGGGACAGACAAAGAACATTGCCTTCTTGGGCAGGTCATGTAATTGTTGGATGCCAGTTAGTGATACCTTTTTGGCCCCCATGGGTTTGCTTGTGATTTGGTGTGGATTTCTGTTGGTTTTGATTAACCTATGGTTTCAGGAAATTGATTAACCTATGGATTCTTTGGTCACCAGAATTGTAGATACATGGAAATTGATGCTTGCAGGTTATCCGGATTAAAAAAGAAAAGAAGAAAAAAGAAGAGAACCCAGGTTCTATTGGGGAAGTAGAAATGCAAAATTATATGCTGGAGATTGGTTGTAAACGAACTCTCTGTTGTAAACCATGGGCTGTGGCCCTTGAAACCTCTGCTTAATTACTTGCTGGTAGTAGTTGATGCTTAATGTAAACAAGTCTCAAATGAGTGGGAGTCTTGGCCTATTTGTTTGTATAGGGCCGATCCAAGTTTGAATTTGGATGGCTTTTTAAGCTTTTTTCTGAGCCTGCCATTCCTTGTTAACAAGAATGGGTATCCGCATTTGGGTTCGTTTAGAGCTTGCAGGAGATGTCTTACCACCTCTTAATTTCAATATAAAGAGTCTATTAGAGTACTCCCACAAACACATGATTAGTCAGTCTATTTGAGTACACTTATATTTTGGGAAGTAACCTTGCAAACGTTATTGGCTGGTAATCAGTTAATAGACCTTGAAAGTTTCATTTTATTTTCAATGAGTTAATCTGCTGAATAGTGAAGTTGGGAGTTGTATAGTGACTTTAGAGGAGCCACTGAACTTGTGGATGAGTTGGCCAAACAATGAGTAGATAGAGACTTGAATGTTCATAATATCTATTGATCTTTGTAACCAGCATTGGTTTCTGCTTTTCTATTTGGCAGAGCTCTATACCATTCCTTCTTTCTCTGTTTTATCTCTGTTTTACCCCTCACCTTTTATTTATTCTCAGTGAAGGCCATTGTCGCTCTTGGCTTGCATTTTTCCTATCTCAAATGAATTATAATTACTGACAGAAAAAAAAAATATATATAAATATTCCAATCCAAACCAGAACAAAAAGGGCTCCTTTGTGTTAAGTACCCATTCAGTTGCAGGCAATTAAATATGAATTTATGATCAAATGGGCTCCATAAAGGATTAGTAAAGAGTGAGGACTTAGTAATGAAGGTTGGGGATATAGATAAGACCTTGGCTTTCTTAGGAAATTTTTTTTTACTGCATTAGGATTTGAATCGACATACACTCAGGTTGCTAATCAATTGAGCTATAGCTGAAGGACGACTTTGCTAGGATTTGAATTAATAGGGTGATGGCTAGGTATTCACTTCCTTTTATTCATTTTTTTATAGAAGGGGATGCTATTTAGTGGCTAATTTTGAATATTCTCTTTTGTTTCTTCATTTTAAACCAATTTCAGAAATACGAGTTTGAGAATTCCGAAGAATTCAATCTCATGAAATAAACAGGCCCTTAGGGCACGTTTGTGTATAACGTTTTCAGTGGAAGTGTAATTTTTATTTCTCTTACATTCTTGTTTTTGGTTATTCGGTGCGGTGGGACTCTATGCGGAAATCCCTATTTTTGTGGGATCTTTTTGTGCAAGAGAGGAAACTCAAGTCCAACCCTCCCCCCTCGACTTTATTTATGGCATTATACATAAAGTCATAAGATGTGTTTGTCCAATGGGAGAATTATGTGCACCATGGAATTTCATTTTTGTGGGAAAGAGATGAATCCTTCATTAACCGCACGCCACCTCCCTGCATTCCAAAATGAACAAATAAATAAATAAATAATGGAAATCAAAATCCTCTCCATGGAAAATTAGTTCATTTTCTCTTTTATCCTAGAATAATGCGTCGATTCTGAATAGTGGAAGAGTAGGTTATATAAGAAATCAAAACGGTTTTCCCCTATTGCAGAATCCTCTTATCATAAAGCCTTGAGTCTTTGCTTTATTTTAAAAGGACACAGTTTTAAAACTTCTCAAATTAGCCCCTAAGTTTTCTGGTAAGTTCTCAATTAAGAACAATCGGTCATTTAATGGTATTTTTGATAATCTTTTCCTCTAAGTTTTTTTAAATATGCCCGAAGTACCCTTCATTTTAGGCCATGACATGCTTCCGGCAACCACTATCTTTATCCAGTCTTAGGGGCTATTTTCCTTACACGGTAGGGAAATGGTTTTACATATGTTATTATTTCATATGCAAATTAACGTTACACATGTAAAACACTTACTCTGTTAAACATGTAAAGCACTTTTTCTTACGAATAAATGAGTACACCCAACAGTTCTTGATGGATTTGGATTTTTTCGCCTTTTTCACGAATTGCTTGAAATCAATGAAGAATTAAGATATGAAACTTATATCTTGATGTTTATCATTAATATGAGAATATTGAATGGTTTAGTTAATGAAATAAAATCCTACAAAACATCTTGAATGATTTGGATCATGAAATTCGGCCCCACAAAAATCAACAAAAAAAGTTCTTGGTTGGGTTCAAATATAGGTTGATTGAGCATCACCATGCGTTCCGACACTTTGATACAGTACCATGTGTAAACCATTTAGGCACCTATTTATCTATGTAAATTTTCATGTGAAAATAGTGCTATTAACACATGATTTTTACACCTCATTTTCGCATCACATGCGTAAATCACTGCAAAGAATCTTAAAGATGAGTAACCATTACACATGTGCATATGTGAACGATGATAAATAGATAACCCCTTAGGGCACGTTTGTCAACGGTCTGAGGGTAGAATTCCTCGCCCAAAATCCACGATTGCGCGGATTTTCATGTTTGGTTCAGCATGGATTTTCCTAGGATGGACTGAAGACTTCCGCTCTTTTGAATATCTCAAGCGTCGCACCTCCCCCCTTCGGATCCGTGGAATTATCGCCCTTAAGGATTTGCGGAGCTATAGTGTTCCTGGACGGTAATATAGGGTAGACCGGTTTTTGTGTTTTTTTGGTTTTTATGGGCCCCACAATCAAGATCTGAACCGATGATTGTGTTAAGAAGGTCCATAACGGCTATGTCCCAAAATTTCAGCCGTTGATTCATCTTAGATCTTGAGATATTTGCAAAACCGTGAGGGACAGTGACGATAAGTTAGGGATAGTGACGGTAAGTGGTAATGTGGCCCTAATAAGTTTTTGCTTTGGGAATGCACCTTTTAGATTCCCTAATCAAGATCCAAACTGTTAGTCATCTTTAAAAACTCTAAAACGGCCACCTCACCATATATCAGCCATTAATTCATCTTATATCTCCAGATATGTCCCAAAACGTCCTACTGTGCATATTATTATTGAAAATAGTACATTTTTTTCTCATTTCTAAGTTTATGTGGGGTCCACGACCAAGATCCAAACCGGTCATTAGTTCTAGAAGGTCGAACACGGCAAGGTGACCAAATATCATCCGTTGATTCCTCTTATATCTCGAGATATGTGCCAAAACATCTCACTGTTTATACTAATTTTAAAAATGGGAATAAAAACAGTCACTTTTTCCAAATCTTATGGTTCATGTGGAGTCCAAAATCATTATCAAAACCAGTCATTAGTTCGGGACGGTCAAACATGGTAAGGTGACCAAATTTCAACCGTTGATCCTTACTGTATCTTGAGATATTTGTAAAAACATCAATTGGATCATACATTCTACAAATTTTAGGAATCCTCCCTCCATCCAAACATGAAACTTTCATTGGGAATCCTACTTGAGGATTGTGGCTTTCTTTGGAGGTGGAGAGAATCCTCTGAATAGAGGATTTCTCCCCCTAGCATGGACCGTTGCCAAACGAGCCCTTAAAACATTATCTTTTTGGGTAAGCGCCCCATTAAACATTATCATACTACCAAAAGCAGCTTTCACAATGGATGCTTTAAAAGCCGGATCCATGCAGATGTGAACAATATCCTTTTTGGTCTTCAACCACCATCCCATGTGAGAGGAGAGCTCCAAGCATAGATTCCCCTATCTTAAGATGTCCTTCCAAAGAGCCAGAACATAAAGCCAACACCCTGGCTTTCATTGGATAATCATTTAAAGGGACAAATGTTTTGGTTGAACATATGTTTGAAACACTTGACCCACCAATCAGGAAAATTATTAGAAATTAAGTAGTGAGCCTGCATTCCAAGTTTCGAGCCAGACTAAACTTCTTGAGCAAAATTGTAGTGGAGCAAAGCATGTTCAATCATCTCTTCTTACATGCCACATCTAGTGCAAGCCGCGGAACAACTAGGTAATTAATGTCCAAATTAGTGTGAAACAAGATCTGTTCCAATCAATGGTCTTGGTGTCAATATACTAAAGGTGGACTCCCAATATGGAAGCCCAAAAGGAGTGATTGTGATTAGAGGCGTTTTGGCAAAATCATCAATTTTTTTTATTTTTTTATTTTTTATTGGAGGGTTCCCAATCCTTTGGACTGGACTAATCTCATCCAGACCCAAAGGGAAGTCGGGTAAGGTAAACACCCGTGTGGCCCCAAGGTGACAGTACTAGTGGACTCAACCTTTGATTCCTGAAGAAGGGGGAATCGGGGGTCGATACCAATACCTCTATCTCCGGAAGAGGGAGGAACTGTGGTATTGACCACTCGGCCAACCCTTTGGGATAAAAATAATATGCAATTGTGGCAAAATCATCATTTGAGTCATTTGGATTTTTCTTAGGGTTAAATCAATCGAAAACAAGAAATTGGAGAGTGTAGTTACTTGGGTTTTTCTTCTCCTGTAAAACCCTTTTGAGGCTATATGAAAATTTAAGGACCCTTTGTTTTTTATATTAAAGTTCTTTATTTTACGGACAAGAAAAGTGATAACATCTGCTTGCTTATTTGTTAATGGTCCAAGAGTCCAGATTTCTTTTTTTTTTTTTTTTCAACTCAGGTTAGACCATAATTAAGAAGTGAAATTAACCTAGCTAAGCCTAACATAGTTGGACCAGCCTTTGATGATGACAAGGTTGTGCATGATGTAGGGTATGCCAAAAAAGAAAGAAAAAAAAAGAGTCAAGATTTCTTTTATTAAATTTCTATGTTTTCTTATGTAGGCACTTCCAAACACTTTTCACTTTTACATAGTGGACCTCCAAGGAAAAATTTTGGGTACTGCCTCTGGGTTCATGCGTTTGAACTTAGGTAATTTTTATCCACTGGACTCTAAATCAGTTGCTATACGAGAATTTTGGGCTAACAATAAAGGCATTGCTATATGATTCAAACTCAAGAATATGTAGTAGAATTAAGGGCATAGAATCTAAAATTGAGATTAACTCTGTGAAAGAAAAGTGAAAATGAAGCATGGTTTTAGGGTTTTAAAGCTTGGGTTCATTCCACAATATCAAGGAATAACTCAACATGCTGTGCTATTGTGGAATATGAACAAAGTTTTCACCAAATAAAATATAATAAAAAATTGGCGTGAGGCCCTCTGCCATATGTAGTTAGAGTTTGGTCCCTCTACTGCTTTTAAAGGATTTAACGGGTTTTCTTCGGTAAAAGTCTCGATTTTTTCATATTTTATTCTTGTTTTTATACAAGTTCAATTTTATAATTGTTAATTTGTATGGCTCAATGAAAGTTAATTAATCTTGGTTAACCGGGCCCCTGGATTGCCCAACCTGTACTGTGATTAGAAGTAGGCCTGTTATAGGTATATTGTGATTAAGAAGTAGTGTTTGAGTGTAACAGGGTTTTGAGATTAGTATTATAAATAGAGACTAAGAGTCTCTAAGATGTACACCTCTTCTGATTGTATAGTGAATTTTCGAATTCTCCCGTCTTCCCATGGACGTAGGCAAAAAGCCGAACCACGTAAATATATGTGTTCTCTTGATCTCCTTTCGTAGATCACAACAAACTAATATTAGAGAATTGCGCGTGATTAGAGGAGATCCGACGGATCTGATTTTGGAGGGTTAATCAATCAGAGACAGAGGATAGGACTCTGTTTGAGGTCGGTGACGAGAGAGAAGTGCTACTATTTGCAAGCAGATCAAGAGGGAGATCGATTCTGATCTCAGTGGGCAGCACAAAGAAGGGAATGGCAGTGCCCATTCTTGTTACAGAGAGAATAGAGACGATCTCTGTTGTTTTCTCTAGTTTCGGGTTTTATCGCTTGGACTGATTGTGGCTGGAGGAGAAAGCAGGGGTGATCAGAAATAGAAGGAAACTGATTTTTTGGTGCGCCCACCGTTGCTGGAGAAGAGAACGCGAGGAAAGAAGAAGAACATAGAAGTCTCTGGTTCTTGAGCGGGGAAGAGAGATACAGAGGATCACGAGGCGGCTCTGCTTGTTGCAGATTGGCGTGATCTCATCGCTGGAATCCCCTGTTGTCGTGGTTTGCATAGGAAAAGAAGATCGCCGAAGAGGAGAATGACGAAGTGGGCTGCCGCTTTCGGTTCTGGTTGCAGAAACAAAACGAAGGAAAGAAGAGAAGAGAGTCAGATTTGCTCTCTGAAGGACTGCAGTTGCCAATTGTCACTGTCGGAGGAGAGGACTGAAGTCGCCGGATTGTTGCCTCACCGGAGCCTCTTGCTGTCGCGCCGTGCCGTGTCTCCATGCTAGTTTCAGAAATCTATGAAGAGGGAGAAAACCGTCTCTGGTTCTGGTTCTGAAAGAGAACGAAGAAGAAGAAGAAGGTGGGCCTGGGCTCTGCAGGAGTTTTGGGTTGAGTCCAAGTCAGGTCAAGCCTGACCTGTTTAAGAAGCCCATCGCCAGTCCCGGTTGGGTCAAGTCAGGTCAGACTTGACCCGTGCAGCAGAAGCCTAGTAGCAAAGCCCGCAAGAAAAGGTGTTGACCTTAGCGTTGACGTCAGTAGATCTGTACGGTTAAAGGCTGTTTTGACCAGATTAAAGGCTGAAGTTTGTTTTTGCAATATCTTGGAGATCCAGAGTCTGATCGGAGATCCGTTTGAACCTACGGACTCGTTGCGAGCAGATCTACGCGGTTGTGGAAGAAGATTGGTTGTTCAACGGTCAGCGAAAGAGATTGATTGATTGGAGCGTAGAAACTTATTTTCGCGATATCTTAGCCATCCGGAGTCGGATTTCAGATTCGTTTCTTCAGGCGTGCTCGTGGTGACCAGATCTACACAGTTATTGTGAAAAATTCACAGAATGGTTACGAAGCTTGAAATTGAAAAATTTAATGGAAACAACAATTTTAGTCTGTGGAGCTTGAAGATGCATGCTTTGCGGGTTCAAAATGAATTGCATAAAGCTTTGAAGGGAAATGCTGCTTTGCCTGAAAAATTGTTAGATGAAGAGAATGATGACTTGCTCAAAAAGTCGTACGGTCAGATTCTGCTGTTTCTGAGCGATGGTGTACTGCGAAAGGTTACTCAAGAGAAAACTGCTACTGACATATTGCAGAAGTTGGAGAACTTGTACATCACAAAATCTCTGACGAATTGGTTGTATCTGAAGAAGCTGTTGTTTACGTTACAAATGTAGGAAGGTACGTCTGTTTCAACTCACCTTGATTATTTCACAAAAGCTATCATGGATCTGGAAAATATTAATATTGAAATTGGTGTTGAGGACCAAGCTATTATGTACATCTAGGGCCTACGAGAACTACGAGAAGAGATCAAGAGAACACAGAGATTTACGTGTTTTGGCTTTTGGCCTACGTCCATGGGGAAGACGGGAGAATTCACTATGCAATCAGAAAAGGTGTACATCCTAGAAACTCTTAGTCTCTATTTATAATATCAGCCACAAAACCCTGTTACACCAAAACACTACTTCTTATTCACAATGAACCTATAACAGGCTACTTCTAATCACAGTACAAGTTGGGCAATCCAGGGGCCCGGTTAACCAAGATTAATTAACTTCCATTGGGCCATACAAATTAATAAATCTCCACCTTGGCGAACATTGAAGCTGATCCTCATGCACAAAAAACGTCTCACCGTCTCCACCTGTACTTGAGGGCACTTAGATATCGAGCACACTAATCAAGTCCAAGTAATGCTTGAACTTGAATTTAACCCATTCTTTCATGAATGCACCAAATCGCTTGTACTATTGTCCAGAAGCTTGCTTTGACCCGTACAATAATTTCTTCAAACTGCATACATGATTAGGAACCTTAAACTGCACTCTACCTGCACTATATGCTCCTTCCTCTACCTCGTAGAACTGCTTGCATCCGATGGCCTGATTTTCCTCATCAAAAGACTCCATCTTTTCAGTCATAGTTGCTGCCTGTTGACTATTTTTCAACCCTTCTATTAATTCAAGAGACTCATTCGTCAATGTGTATGCAACAATATCATCACGGCCACTGTCTGATGTCGACACGTACGTCGTTATATCCTCAAAACCATATCTAACTAGCGTTTTCCTTTCTCTCTACAGTCTTACCTGTCTGCGGCAACTGCGGCTCTATCCGCTGCTTTTGCTGCACAGTCTGACTATTCCCTGTATCCTAGGAGGAGCCAGATGCACTCTCTTTCCTCATTAGGATGTCGACTCCACCTGAATGGTGTCACTGTTGCTACCTACTTTAGTCTCCTCCACCTACCTTCTCACTTCGAGTAAAGCATCCTCATGAAATATAATATCCCTACTGATGATAAATCTGGGTGAATCCGGATCGGTACACCACAATCTGTATCCTTTCACCCTATAAGTATATCTCACCAAGATGCACTTTACAGCCATCGGTTCTAACTTATCGGTTTTCACACGAGTATAAGCTGGACAACCGAAGATCCTCAAGTTAGAATAATTAGCTGGATTACCTGACCACATTTCTTTCGGTGTTTTGCAACCAATCTTTGTGAGTGGAGACCTATATATCAAGTAGCCTGCAGCATTTACTGCCTCAGCCCAATAGTCCTTGGACAATCCTGCAATAAATAACATACAACGAGCTCTTTCCAAGGTCGTTCTGTTCATCCTCTTTGCAACTCCATTGTGTTATGGAGTTTCTATAGTGGTGTAATGCCGAACTATGCCATGATCCGTGCAATAGTTCTCAAACTTTGTTGATCTGTACTCCTTGCCATTATCTATCCTCAATTTCTTCATCTTCCCACCAGTCTGTTTCTCAACCGTTTCCTTCCATCGCTTGAATGTAACAAAGGTCTGATCCTTCGTCTTCAGAGTATAAACCAAACTTTCCTTGAATAATCATCAATACAAGTCAGCATAAACTGGGACCCGCCCTTGGAGTAAACCTTAGAAGGTTCCCTTATATTTGAATGAACATAATCAAGGATACCTTTCGTGCGATGAATACCTGTCTTGAAACTGACATTTTGATGCTTTCTGAAGATGCATTTCTCACAAAAATTCAACTTGCCTGTCTTCGTGCTACATAACAAATTCCGATTGCTCAGTATTGTCAATCCCTTCTCACTCATGTGACCCAAGCGCAAGTGCCATAAACGTGTTGAGACAGATTCATGGTCATCTGAGGAAGACACTGTAGCTCTGCCTGTAACAGTATTTCCGAACAAAACTTACAAGTTTCCAACTCTATTGCCTCTCATAAGAACCAGAGCACCCTTCACAACCCTCATAACTCCACATTCAGCTGAGAACTTACAACCGTCAGAGTCCAGGGCACCAAAAGAAACAAGATTCTTTTTCAGATCAGGAACATGCCAAACCTCTGCCAACGTTCTGACGATTCTATCATGCATTTTGATTTTTACTATTCCGATCCCAACCGTCTTACAAGCAACATTGTCGCCCATCAAGACACTGGTAAAACAGTCCCTATTGGGACACGTGGTAGGAACAACCCGAACCAAGAATCCATTCATTCTGACGACAAATTTCATTTTCAATCACAGAAAGTGCATTGTCGGAAACATAATATGATCTTCCATCTGTAACACTGACTGAATCATCAGATGACGAATCTTCCATTATTTTTTTCCCTTTCCTCTGCCTTTCGCGACAGTTTTTTCTGATGTGCCATTTCTTATGGCAATAATATCATTCAATTTTTTTTTCTGTTGGATCTATGTTTGCCCTTACTACTAGAGTCTTTTGTTCTTTCTCGTACTACCAAACCCTCACCCGAACTATCATTGTCAACCGCAACCTTTTTTTTCAAGTCTTTAGAATTCAAGGCTGCCTCTACATCCTCTTTGGACAGAGTATATCTACCATACATCATGGTATCAACAAAATGCTCATATGAGGGTGATAACGAGCACTACAATAGCAAGCCAACTTATATTGGAGAAAAAATTGGCAAAGTCTCATAAGAGAAAGATGTGCAGTTCAGAAACAAAAAATTGGCAAAGTCCCTCATGAGAATAAGAAGTGAATAGCATTTTTATTGATCCATTTTAGAGTTCTCTCACTAAGAATATAATAAGAAGTGAATATAATTTTTGTTAAATGGAGAATAAGAATTAAGGAGCAGAGAGCATCATGGAAACAAAATTTCTAAAAAAAAAAAAAAAGAAGAAGAAATAGAAACAAAAACTAAAGCGCATTATTCTAAAAAGATAGATGCTAAATGCACACGGGAAATTTCTTTCCACACACTGCTTCTTTTTACACCCGCCACGTGAATTAAAAGATTACCGAAAATCATTTTATACACACTGCATGTTTCCTAAACTACCCTTCTCCCCTTCTCAAACATCCTAACCGCTGCTCTCTCAACTTTTCTCTACACTCTCTTTCTCCAAAAAAACATGTCTCCCTCTTCCTCTCTCTCTCTGCCCCACCTCCGCTTGCTCCCCCCTTCACTTAGTGTCTTTCTCCCTCTCCTTGCCCGCTTCCTGCTGCTGCCCGCTGTCCCCATCCCTGTCTCCCTCTCCCTTGCCTTAGCTCTGCCCGCTCTCCCTCTCCCCTTCCGATGGTGGTGCCGAAAGGGGCAGTGGTGGCCGGGGTGAGTTTAGTTTAGGATAGGTGAGTGTCGAGAGAGGTTGAGGACAAACAGAGAGATTTTGATTGATGTACTTTTAGATAATTTTTCACATACATATATATGATCCAGTGTGCATTTAGCAGCTCTCTTTGTAAAATTAAAGTGAGAAGAAAATGGATACCTTGAGTTTTGGGTTTCTAAAAAGGAAATTCTCTCAGCCATGTTCTGTTTTACAAAGGAGAATGTACGAGCAAATGAGAATTGTTTCCTTCGTTTCCAAGCGCTTTGTCTCCTTATGCCATCACTTTTTCTTCAATTCCCCACCATCCCCACCTTCTCCCACTCTCACTTTTGTGGTACTCAAATACTAGTTTCTAAGAATCCCTGCACCCACACACAACCACCCCAAAACCCCCCTCTCATTTCGAAAGCCCAGATCTCTGATTGTGTCTCTCGATTTCTCTCATTTCAGCTCTCATGGAATTCACGCTTCGAGCAGGAGAAGATCGCCCTTCTTCCTATCGTTCCCCTTCACTCGCAGGCACAGATGGCTATTTCACAGCTCAAGCTCTACGAGGTCTCTCTCTCTCTCTCTCTCTCTCTCTCTCTCTCACACACACACACACACACACACACACACACACATACATGACACAACACACGCATATATTTCTCTTTATTGATTTCTTTAACGTAAAGATCAGATCTTGATTTCTCTAAGCCTCTTTTTTCTTGCTTCTAGGTGGTTATTTGGGGAGCGGTCTCCGAAGGACCGATCCATTGCAGAACCCAATGATGATCCCTGCAAGAGAAGCTGTCCTAAGAGAGCTGGAGAAGGAGCGCATTCGAGAGGAGATCATAGCTTCCGAGATCCTGCGAAAACGCGAGCTCGAAGAGGAGGTCAGGAGGGAGCTCGCTTATGAGAGGGAGGTGGGGCTGCGAATGCAGGCCAGTGAATTCTCTCTTCAAGGGAGGGATTACATTCACAAGCCCAAAGAAGTGAAAAAGGAGTGGTCTTGCGCTCTGTGTCGCGTGAGCACCTCAAGCGAACAGGCTTTGAAGCAACATCTTCAAGACGAAAAGCACAAGGCCAAAGAGGAGGAACTAATCGCAGCAGGTAAACGCCGTAGTCGCATTAAGAAAAATGGTGCTTCCTCCTCTGCAGCTCCGAAGAGGGCTAACAAGTCTCAGTTTCCAAAGCAATTCGGTGGTGTGACCACAAATGGGCAACAGAAGAAATCGCAACAAGTGCCACAAAAACAGAATGGAGAGGAAGTAAAAAAGCATTCCCTTCGTTGCAAAGAGGAAGTAAAACAGAATCCCCTTCGTTGCAAAGAGGAAGTAAAACAGCATCCCCTTCGTGGCGAAGAGGATGTAAAACAGCATCCCCTTCGTCGCAAAGAGGATGTAAAACAGCATCCCCTTCGTGGCAAAGAGGAAGTAAAAACAGCATCCCCTTCGTTGCAAAGAGGATGAAAAACAGCATCCCCTTCGTTGCAAAGAGGAAGCAAAAAAGTATCCACTTCGTTGCAAGCATTGCAATGTGAAGTGCAACAGTAGGGACGTCTTCGTGTCTCATGTGCATGGGAAGAAGCATCTGGCCCGCATGCAGGCGCTCAAGGCTTCAGTGACCAAGGGAAATGAAGAAAGCAGAGCTGATGTGAAGGTGAAGCAAAAGAGACAGAGCAAGCAAAAGGCAGTTTCAACAGATGTGGTGGCCAAAGCACAAGAAGAGCTCCTGCCCAAACCGAAGGAGGAGGAGGAGAAGGAGGAGGAGGAAGAAGAAGAAGAAGAAGAAGAAGAAGAAGAAGAAGAGGAAGAAGTAAAAGCCAATAATAAAGCTGGTGCCAGTAACAAGAAGGGTCCAAACAAGAAAAAATCTTACAAGACCAAGGTTGTGATGAAGTTCATGACCACGTCCCACTCCAAGGGACAGCAAAAGCCCCAAGTGGGTCAATCCGAGCAGCAGCAGCAAGTGCCCGAAAAACAGAATGGAGCAGTAAAAGTAAAAAAGCATCCTGCTCTCCGTAAACATTGCAAAGTGAAACTGCTCTGTGTAATGAAATATAATGCAGAATATAAGGTTTGACTGTGTCAAACAGAATACATAGTTGTCGGGTTGTTTTCTTATCTACGAAGCAACGCATACGTGAACTTGAGGGCTGTTTTGGTTATGGTTGGAATGTAGGATATGGTAAGTGGTTTGAGTGGGTTGTTTGTTACAGTTTAGGTACTGGTGTGATGGGTTGTAACTCTTTATTTAAAGCATCATGTATTGGGTTGTAACTCTTTATTTAAAGCATCATGTATTGCAGGTACATCACATGGCCCATCTTGATTTCTATATCCAATAATGCTAATTCAATCTTGGAATAACATTGCTTTCCTTTATTTACAATGATTAGAGAAAGACATGCGTCTTGATTTTGTCAATGGGATGGTAGTGAAAGGGATGGCTCAAAGAAGAGACAGAATTGCTTGTTGGAGAGGGTGGTATTGGCTGTAAGTGAATAATCTCCTGTTAAACAACGGGCTGTGTGAAACCACCTGGTTGATCAGTTGCTGATTGTAGGCTGATGGAACCAGAGACTGAAATGGGCTCAAGTCTTGGTTTTTTCTAAGCTTGAACACTAATTCTTTCCTTTATTCATTTAATTCTTGTCTTAGATAATATTTTGGCTGTAAAGAAACTCCGCTTCCTACTGCTATTATTTAGTGGAGATGGTCTTATCAAAGATATCTTTTACTTTAAACGAGAGTTAGCTCAGAGATACCTCTCATTTTTCAAGATGAGAGATATCTCTCATAGAAGCATCTCTCTTATTTAGTTATTCTAAATTTGTCACTTTAAGCAAATTGATAACGTTAAAATAGTCTTTCATATTCCCATCTTTTTGGTAAAGAGATAAGATTTAAGTAAAATAAAACTACAAGGGATTCATCAACTTATAAAGCCAATCTAGAAAGGAGTCATGCCAAATTATATCATAAGGAGATGTGTACCTAAACTTTGTAAGATATGAGCAACAACATTAAGCTTATAATTAGGAATGTGCACTAAAAAAAAGCCACTCTCCAAAATATCGAGGACTACAAACCCAATTGACCAATTCTTTTTTTGTTTTTTCCACCTGCCTCATCCGAAAGGACAAGAATTTTGGAAAAGCCCCAATCCTCATTTAGCCGTGCCTGTTTGGATGTATGATGAATTGAAGTAAAATGAGGTGAATCATCAAATAAAGAGAGGATAAAATATAAGGGGTTATGATTGTTTTTAATTTTAGTTGCTTGATAGAGAATCTTTTTAACTTTTTATGTAAAAAAAAAAAATGATGTATTTTTTGTAATTTAGTGGAGAAAAGATGTTCCTTTTTTACTTTTTTTTTTTTTTAAAAGAGGAAATTTTGAATTTTTGTACTTTTGACATTATCCCTTATCTTATGTTGTCTGAATTATAAAGGTTTTATCTCACTTTACTTTAATTTACCATACATCCAAACACGGCTGATGCAATAATATGGACCATCAAATATGTTTAAGAATCTCACCCGATTCAATTAGATATATTTCAAATGAGCATTAGATCTTTTCCAAATAAATTATTTTTAGTATATGTGGTTCAAATAGACATTAAATCACTTTTAAATTAGCATTAACCGAAACTCGTAATTCTTTTGAAACACCACCATTGGATTTTATAACAAAGCAATTAGACTTTGACTACCTAAAATTAATAATGAAGATGTTTCGATGAATCTGAACATGATCGTTGGAGTTACAAACTTTAGCTCTAGATGGGGTCCCCACTTCAATAAAACAATAATCATGGAAGTAAGGAGATAAAAAGAAACTGACCTTGATCAACAGCTAGTGGCTGAAGCTCAACTCAACTCAATGATTATATTGATGACCATCAATCTAAACTCTCAAACATTGATAGTTTATATTAACAGTGAAAATCAATCTAATCAATGATAACTTCAATTCATTTTTCATTGAAGAATATGTCCATATTGGGCAAATGTTGAATCAAAGATAGGTGCTGATATTGTTATCTATGAGGATGCCCATCAAAAGATCTTACTTAAGATTTGGTTATTATTATTTGATAAAATAGTAAGTGTTTATCATTAATTGCTAATTAGAGGGCTCTTTATAATCTTTTTTGTAAAAGAATCTTATATATATATATATATATATTATATTACACATATTATTTATTTTATGTATTAATAGACAAAGGGTCTGGACAGGTCCTCTGGGCGGTTAAGTTAAGCCCTAGCTCCACCTTTTAAGGTTGTCAGCTTTTCAAAATTGAGCCTTACCTTACCCTTGCACGAGCATTTTAGGGATGAGCCGGGACCCTCATGAAAGGCTAGGAATCATAGCTCTAATCCATGGGCATATGCATATGTGTGAAATTGAGGCTATTGACATCATTCACTGGTAAAATCTCTTTTTTTTTTTTTGATAAAATGAAAATCACAAGAAAGTGTTTGGCTACACTGTATTGACATTCCCACTGTATATTTTTCAGAAAATCAGATCATTCCGAATGAAAGTTCCAAGTAACTGAAAGTCATTTTCTTATTTGAAATGAAGGTCGGCATCTTTCTGCTCTCAAAACCCTCTCTCCTCTGTACGCGTTTCTTCCCCATCTTTGTCTGGTCTCTTTCGAATGACCCCACAATCTTCTCTCTCTCTCCACCTTCTCGTATTCCTGCAGGAGCTGCCCCCCCCTTGTGATCATTCCATCTATCTATTCTTGTCTTCTTAACCAAAAAAATCAAATAAAAAAAAAAAATTCATGGGGATCCCTCTTATTTGATGAATTGTTACTTCATTCTATTCAGATCATTCGAAAGAATCCATTTCTGCAAATACTAGTATTTGTATCAATCACCAATCAGTCCTTACTTTAGTCTTCAAAAATCCAAAAATATTCAAGATCCTATATTCTTGAAAGATTCTACTATGATTAAGTCACTCATTTTCTTAATTATAGAGTTGTGGTTTCATTGTCTTCAAATTCAAGATATGGTTCTTCCGACATTTATAGCATCTTCAACATCAAATAGTCATTGATAGATATTGATGATGCCAAAAAAGAGTATTCGGGCACCACCGGTCAAGTGTAAGAAAATTAATGTGAGAAATAGAGAGAGAAAATAACAGAGAGAGGTTTATAGTGGTTCGGTCCAATGTGAGACGTCCACTTTAACAAGTGTGTAGCGATTACAGATAGAAGATGGTGGTAAAGATTGATTGCAAATTTGCTTGCCCCTCAGTGTGGGTGGGGCTCTTGTTTTATAGTCGTCCCCTAACAGATGTGTTCAGCATTACCTCTCTCCGAACCGCCCTCAAGTGACGAGGCAGATAAGATATCCTCCGCAAAACTTGGTAAAAGCAGGTTAGAGGCAACGACGCTCTGACTTCGTACTTCGTGGATTCGGACCCAGACCTACCCATGACGAGTGGATCCAGACCTGGGCTCGACACGGACCCGGGTCATTCAGACCTGACCCAACATCGCGAACTGAATCTCTTGAACTTGACCCGTCATCATGTTTGGGCCTGACCCGTCGTCATGGACTGAGTCATTTGGGTCTGACCCATCAGATATAATTAATATTTATCAAAGACCCTATATCTTATGTAAAGATGGATGAATTTATACTTAAAATCATCACCTTGTTTGTCCCCTCTCTCTCTCTATATATATATTTGTTTTTTTTTTATGATAGAAAGTCCACTCTAATTAATGCTCATTTGTCTTTTGCAACTAAGCAACCAATCAAGCTCGCAGTAGTCACTGCGAAGAGTATATATCCAAACATAACTATGATAATTCGTACTCCTCATAAACAATCATAACAAAATGTTACCAAATTGAGAACACCCACTACGACACTATCTCATTGGTAAGTAGTGGCAGTTCTCACGTGATTGTTCGGATTCAAACCGTTTTACGCTGCCTCTTACCACTTGTATGAGCTTTTTCCTCACGTGCGGACTCTCTTTTAGATCCCAGCCCCTTCTCTGGGAAAAAAGAAAAAAAAAAAAAAAAGACTTTACCAAACAATTTAATATAGCCTATTCTCAAAATAGAAACATTCTTAGCAGTCTCCATTCTTGAAATATAGATATTTTTAGCACAAGATAGATGCCATACAGGCTGTGTTGCCAGAAACGGGTGAGTTTAATAGAAAAGAAAGCAAAGGATAAGTTCTAAACACATAAAGTGAGAAACAAAGGAAAGAAGTAAGAGCCAATCAGAATTCTTCGCCTTTTCTTCGTCTGAAAGCAGCCTGGTCCCGAAGACTCCATGGTCTCGAAGACTCCAAGTAGCTTCGGCTCCTTTCAACTTTCCACATTCACACTAAAAGTCTTCTCGTCTCCTTTCTTTAAAATTTCAAACTCCAAATTCCCATCTCAGTCTAATCTCTTCCTGTTTCTAACTATCGATTCCTCTTCTCATCATGGAATTCAGATTCCGAGCAGGAGAAGATTGCCCTCCATCCTATCTTCCACCTTCAATTGCAGATGCCTACTTACCCCCTCAATCTCTACGAGGTATCTCATCTCGTCATGATTTTACTTTTACTATGCCTTCATCATTCGGCCCAACTTCTTCTTCTTCTTCTTCTTCTTCTTCTTTGCCTCAATTCCCTCCCGGTTATTTTGGTCCCAAACTCCAAAGACATGATCCGTTGCAGAACCCAATGATGATCCCTGTAAACCCAATGATGAACCATGGAAACCCAATGATGATGATGCCTGTAAGAGAAGCTGTGCGAAGAGAGCTGGAGAAGGAGCTCATTCGAGAGGAGATCATAGCTGGCGAGATCCTTCGAAAGCGCCAGCTCGAAGAGGAGGTCAGGAGGGAGCTCGCGTACGAGAGGGAGGTCGCGCTGCGAAGACAGGCCCATCAATTCTCTCTTCAAGGGAGAAAGCACAACAAGAAGGCGAAAGAGGAAGAATTCCTAAATAAACCTCCTTGTGGAAGCAATAAAACTGAAGCTGCAGAATTGATGAATCAGAACAAGGTGAAGGAGAAGTGGTTTTGTGATCTGTGTAATGTGCGTGCTACAAGCGAATTTGATCTGAAGAATGGTCATCTTCAAGGGAAGAAACACAAGGCGAAAGTGGAAGAGAGGGAACTACTAATTGCAAGTGAAACCGGTGGAGGCAATAACATTGAAGCTGAAGAGCTTGTGATTCCAAAGGCGGTGAAAATGGAGTGGTCTTGCGATCTCTGTCAAGTGATGGCACCGAACGAACAGGCTCTGATAGAACATCTGTATGGGAAGAAGCACAAGGCCAAAGAGGAGGAACTGCTGATAGCAAGTAAATGCGATGAAGGCAATAAAACTGAAGCTGCAGAGTTGATGAATCAGAACAAGGTGAAGGAGGAGTGGTTTTGTGATCTGTGTAATGTGCATGCTACAAGCGAATTGGATCTGAAGAATGGTCATCTTCAAGGGAAGAAACACAAGGCGAAAGCGGAAGAGAGGGAACTACTAACTGCAAGTGAAACCGGTGGAGGCAATGACATTGAAGCTGAAGAGCTTGTGATTCCAAAGGTAGTGAAAATGGAATGGTCTTGCAATCTCTGTCACGTGATGGCACCGAACGAACAGGCTCTGATAGAACATCAGTGTGGGAAGAAGCACAAGGCCAAAGAGGAGGAACTGCTGATAGCAAGTAAATGTGATGAAGGCAATAAAACTGAAGCTGCAGAGTTGATGAATCAGAACAAGGTGAAGGAGGAGTGGTTTTGTGATCTGTGTAATGTGCGTGCTACAAGCGAATTGGATCTGAAGAATGGTCATCTTCAAGGGAAGAAACACAAGGCGAAAGTGGAAGAGAGGGAACTACTAATTGCAAGTGAAACCGGTGGAGGCGATAACATTGAAGCTGAAGAGCTTGTGATTCCAAAGGTGGTGAAAATGGAGTGGTCTTGCGATCTCTGTCAAGTGATGGCACCGAACGAACAGGCTCTGATAGAACATCTGTGTGGGAAGAAGCACAAGGCCAAAGAGGAGGAACTGCTGATAGCAAGTAAATGCGATGAAGGCAATAAAACTGAAGCTGCAGAGTTGATCAATCCAAACAAGGTGAAAAAGGAGTGGTCTTGCGCACTGTGTCAAGTGAGCCCCCCAAACGAACAACATCTGAATAAACATCTTCAAGGGAAGAAGCACAAGGCCAAAGAGAAGGCACTGCTAATAGCAAGTAAACCTGCTTCCTCCTTTACGACCTCGAAAAAGGCTGATAATTCTAACACACCTGAGAAGCAAGGTGTGACCAGCAATGAGCAACAGAAGAAATTGCAACAGCAGGTGCCAAAAGAAGCAAACGAGATTGTCAGTAAGAAATCCCTCCTCCCTTATTGTGAACATTGCAATCTGCAGTGCAACAGTGAGAGCATGCTTGCATCTCATTTGAGAGGGAAGAAGCACCTTTCCCGCATGCTGAGGGTCAAAGCTATGCTTGCGAAGGTAAACGAGGAAAGTAGAGCAGATTTGGTGGCCAAAGCAATGGAGGAAAATATTAAACCTAGTGGCAATAACAACAAGGGTCCAGCTCTGAACAAAGATGACAAGTCTAACAAGCTTGTGAACAAAGTCATGACCACCTCTAGCTCAAAGTTGCCGCAGAAGCTCCAAGTTGGCCAGTGTATGCAGCAAGTGCCCAAAAAACAGAGTAAAGCAGTAAAAAATCTTCCCGTCCATTGTGTACTTTGCAATGTGGAGTGCTACGGTGAGCATATGTTGGGGTCTCATTTGCGTGGGAAGAAGCATCTGGCTCGCATGAAGGAGCTGGAGAGTCACAAGGAACTCTCAGTGAACCATGCTGAAGATGCAAATGCTAGAGTGACTTATGGAAAAAATGAGGAAAGTCAAGCTGATGTAAACAAGGTAGTAGATATCATAGAGGTGAAACAAAGCATTGGAAGTCATCAAGATGAGCAAGAGGTGGGATCAGAAAGAACAAGCATTGGAAATCATCAAGATGAGCAAGAGGTGGGATCAGAAAGAACAAGCATTGGAAATCATCAAGATGAGCAAGAGGTGGGATCAGAAAGAACAAGAATTGGAAATCATCAAGATGAGCAAGAGGTGGAATCAGAAAGAAAAAGCATTGGAAATCATCAAGAGGTGGAATCAGAAAGAACAAGCATTGGAAATCATCAAGATGAGCAAGAGGTGGAATCAGAAAGAACAAGCAGTGGAAATCATCAAGATGAACAGGTGGTGGCATCAGAAACAATGGATGGGGTACCAGTACCATCCACAGAAGAGGTGGCTAACAGAATGGAGGGTGGTGCTCGAAAAAATTTCTCCTTGGGAAATCTTACACACGCGATTGTTCGATTCTTGTTTATTTTCTCTGTTGCAGGTTACTAATTTCATGATTAAGCCATATCTGGCTGCATGAATGATCCTAGCAGTTGAAAAAAATTGATCAATGTGCGTGCGCTGTTGTGTGGTTACTGTTAGATAAATAATAATAAAAAAAAAACAAACAAAGAAGATCCTATCAGTTGAATGATGAATCTGTTTTGTAGTTGCTAGGAGATACTTCATGTTGAGCAGGTATACTAGTTATCCTGTACTTGGTTCTGGTTATGGTTAGGCATACTTCTTTAGCACATAGGTTTACTTCCTTGTATGATCTTTTTTTGCTTCCTTGTATGCCTTTTCTGTTGTAACCAGTTTTTCTCTGTTTTTATTTATTTTTTCTTTTTTGCTAATGTTGTTGTAACCTGTTTCATTTGGTGTGCATTGTTATTGTTTTTTTACTAGCCTATGGTATTGGTACAAGTTCTTGTTTGAAGAGACCGAATAGTGGATAGTAGTTCATCTTGGACAAATTGTCTGTGTAATCTTCTTTCCATATAGTGCAGATATGCATGGATTGCTTTTGAGAGAATCTTGGATGACCGCGTCTATTGGATTCTTGCAAATCCCGGAAGATTGTGAGTCAATCACCTTGGAAGAGTTCTTGTGTTGATTAACTCTATCAATACATCCTCTCGATTATTACTAATGCTTGAATTCCTTTACATCTTTCACATTCAATGCTGCTTTTGACTCCAAAGTCTTCTATTCTATTGGATTTTTAGTTGCATGTTGTGTATTCTTTTGTGATAGATCTTTAGATATTCCTTGATCAATCACCCAAATTGTAGATACATGGAAATGAATATTTCCAGGTTATACTAATTAAAAGAAACAGGAAGAAGAAAGAAAGCTTCCATGGGGGAAGCATAAATGCATAATTACTTGTTGGAGATGGTGGTCTTGGGTCTTGATGTAAGTGAACAATCTGCTGTTAAACCATGGGCCATGGCCCGTGGGCCCTTTGCTTAATTACTTGCTGGTTGTAGTTGATATTGGATGTAAACAAAGACTCAAAATGAGTGCTGAGTCTTGGCCCATTTGATATATAGGGCCAAGCAAGGTTTGAGTTTTGGACGGCTTTCTAAGCTTTTTTCTGTGCCTGCTGCCCCATTTAATAGGAATGGTTACCCGTGATTTGTCTGACCCAATTTACAGCTTGCAGGAGATACCTGCCTCTAATTTATTTAATGCAATGGGGAGTTTTTATTTTATTGTTTGGATTGGTGCCATTAGTAGGGTATGGTGTTTTGATAGGTTATTTATTTAGCGTCTATTTGTTTGTATTGAATACATTGGAACTCATGGTCAAATGAGCTTATTGAAAGATTATTAAAAGGTCGTTTGCTTTTCACATGAGATATGAAAATGAATTTGACACATGTAAAGGGTTCATATATAAGTTTATATTGTAACCAAATACTCAAATGAGCCCCCCTCCCTTCCTTTTTTTTTTTTATGCGAAATGAGTTGTCCCTTTTGTTTTCCTTTCTTTAAACCTTCTTTTCGAAAATTTTCTGTTTTTCCTTTCACTCTCTTTCCAACGAACTTTCCGACCATGGGCACACCTATTAAAAATATGATCTCGTCCTCTTTTATGGGACTTGGCCAAATACTACTTGAACATGAGCGGTCTACATTCCAAGCTTCAAGCCAAACCAAACTTCTCGAGCAAAATTATACTGGAGCAAAGCATGTTCAATTGTCCATGGTAGGTCATTCTTAAGAGAATTGCTGTACTAGATCAGAAGCAGAGCCACCTATCTTAATCTTGAGGTTTCAGAGATTCTCGCAGCTGCTGAATGGGGTATCCCTCCTTTGGCAGGGAATCATTGAACAATTCATCAGATTGATACTTCAGGTGAGTGGAATCTTTTCATTTCAAGGCGAGAAGGTTTCTCTATTGGTTTCCTTAAGATCAGAGGCGGACCTACATGTATTACGTTGCGCCCCCCCCCCCCCACCCCCAACATTTTGAAAACCCCATTAGGGCCCTAAAGAGAAGCCTCGTCCAGCCCCTACTTAAAATAATGCATAGCCCCACCTCCCTTTCCCGAACTCAAAAAGTCCCCTTCCCAGTCTCTTTTCTTCTCTTAAAAATCCATTAAAATTTAAAAGAACTAAGCATATTGATGATTACCATTAATCCGAGAATATTAATGATTTGGGTAAAAAAGAAAAAAAACCGTGACTCATAGATTTATAGGTTGGACCTTTTATATATATATTTTTTCACAGATTGCTCAAAATCCATAATTTTCTTGTCCACTTGAAAGATTGGATTTGAAAAAAGAACCTTAAAACACTAGCACAAATGTCATATAAATTCTGATGATAGAATGTTAGTTGATGTAACTAGATATTTTTTAATTGCAATACTTTTTCTTTTGCGAGAGTTAATGTGAAGAAAGAATAAAAAAATAGTGATCGAATTTTTCAATTGACTCCCCCTAGCAAACGAATGAAATTCATGAGTCCGCCACCGCTCAAGATGCATAGCATTTCTAAGCTGTTCAAGAAGTTGATATCTAAGCTGCTGCTACTCGCATAAATGAAGCTAGTAGGGATTTTGGGAAGCTTTTAGGAATACGACCGACTGCGACAAGCTCTACAGAGCCATGATATACTCAGGCTGTTTAGCTTGGAAGCGAAGAATTGAAGCTAGAAGTATAGCTGCGATCTAGTGAGTACTCTCACGATTTCTATTCTCCATCCAATTTTGAGATCAAACCCCTGGACTAAGAGAGTTCGCATCTCAGAAATCAGAAGGCAGTGGAGGATAATACAATGTAGTTGTTGCAAGCTTTAAGCATCTTTTGTAGTTTCTCCTTTGTCTTTTGCCTTTCCGGGGCTGTGGGATTTTGGGTGGCTTTGAGTTTTGACTAGGCGTGTTTCTTGGTTGGGATATGCCCAACTGAGGTGGAGGTTCCCTACACTTAACCCCCCCCCCCCCCCCCCACCACACTACGAAAAAGGAGTCCGGATCCCCTGTTCGGTAATCAGGGGTGATACATTATTTTGTACTTAAAATACGGAGCTGAATTTTAAAAATAACACCGGTTTTAAACTCAATAAGTTCATGTGTCACCTCCTGATTGGTCCAAACAGGAGATTCAGATCAAAATGAAAGACATGTTCAATCATTTGATGCCATACGTCACATCTAGGGAAAGCTGTGGAATAATAAGTAATTAAGGTCCAAAGCAATGTGAAACGGGAACCACAGTGAATGGGTTGGATTAAAGTAAACCCACGATGTAATGGATGCCCCTTGAAATTTCTAGATGTATTATCTTTCTTGTTCAAATTCTGAATTTCAGCGGCTTGAAAAGTTAGGAATAGCCCAACTTCCTTTAGCTTTTTTTTTTTAAATGTTATAGTGAAGAGGAGGATTCATAAATTCCATCAAAGGGATAGCTTTTGGAGAATTAACAAATTTTTCCGACTTAAACTATTAAAATTCTGCTAAAGAAAAATGCCCCTGTACTCTTCACATAGAATTAAAAAAATCTTCCCGACATGAATTATTAAAATTCTGCTAAAGAAAATGTCAAAGTTCGTTTTTTTTTTTCCTGAGTTGGGCGAGTTGAGTTCGAGTTTGCATGCGAGTCCTGAGTTTTTCATCCCTGTCGGATACTGAGTAATCAGACCTGAGGAGAGTCCAGTCCACAACCTTTCGGATCCAGTTTTTGGGCCCATGATGGGTCAATCTAGATTACCCAGATCATTCCTCAAAAATTTATCCATCCAACGGCTATAAATACATCCTCACATCCTTCATACAGTAAAAAAAAAAAAAAAAAGTCAGTCTTTGCTCATCATCAACACCGATCACATTCTCTCACTTCTCAGAAAAGGTACGTCATAAACCCTAGCTCTGCTCTTCCAATCTGCAATCTTGCTCCTTGAATCGATCACATAACTACGCTTTCACTTTTACTCACGATCAAAGAACCGTGCTTTTTGAATGAAGTAGTATTTCTCATGAATCTTTCGTCGTTTTCTCCAATATATGGAGAACATCCTCCAGATTTTGTCATCTAGGGTTTATATCTGCATCAATCTGCCCGTTTCAATATGGGTTTGCTTGATTACTTATTCTGTGCACTGGGGTGATTCCAATACCTGCTGCAAAATTGGGTTTTGTTCGGATTACACTTTTGCTCTCCCTGATGGATGACAAAACAAATCAAACTACCAACACCATCAAAATAGAGGATCCTCTCGTCTGAAATACTAATGAATAGTTAAGGGGATTTGTTGAACACCCTAAAAAGAAATGCTTAGATTGTTTGGGCAGGTTAGCGTTAATCCAACGTCTTTCGTTCCACCGAGCTTTCCGTAATACAGGGTGCTTATCTGGAGTCTGGACTGGATCATTGCATGTGTGGGCATTGAATAATGTAGCATAGTAATGTAATTGAATTGATGAATTGTCAAGGGATATGAGCATGTGTGAATACATCCATGCATATTGCACATGCAATTGGCACAAACTCATGGAAGTGGTAACAGACTTTATCACTTTCTTATCCGTCTCTGTAAGAAAAATTTGAGAATTATAACATTTGTGGCCCCTCGTGTGTCAACTTGAGAGCCGTAACTAAATGAAAAGATTGAAGGGAGCAGAAAGAGGATTGAGCCATGGGCTTCGGTGGAAGTCGGAGTCATGGACATTGCCTTTGAAGAAATATGAGTCTGCTGATTCGTTATCTAGGCTGGTGGTGCCTTCCACAATCTCCAGAGAACCAGTGTCGTCATCCATATTCATGACTAATTGAACATTGGTATTGGATCTTTTTTTTCTCTTTGGGTGGGTGCACTTATCTGTATGGAAGGGTATCAGGTGTTTTCTTTATTTAATTTATTTTAAAGTTGGAATTTATTGGTATGGGCCAGTGTCATCTTTTTCGGGTTTTTTTTTTTTTTTTTTTTTTTTTTTTTTTTAACTTTTCTTATTCAGGTTCTATTGGTATAACACATTGTGGATCCTTTTTTTTTTTTTTTTTTAATTTATTTACTTTCTAAATTTTGGCACTTATCACAAAAACAGAAAGGATTGATAAAACGACTGTAGTTGGTCGTGGGTTACATGCATCTGATTTGTATTGTTTTTGTTTAAGACAGGGTTGCGGTCATTATTTCTTCTCTATCTAAGTGTTGAATAATTAAATTATGTCAGAAATGTAAGTCAAGGTCATTAGAAATATTTTGAATGTAATTTGATTTGTCAAAAAGTTGGGGCATTTCTAATTGTTACAAATCTCAGAGTTTTAATAACATTCCTTGATTTTATGCTAAAGGAAGGGGTTGCAGAAATTACCCATGTACTGGTGAAAACAAGCTTGTATTTATTCTGAAAAGTAACATCTAACCATTCTTAAGTTGTTTTATTTTATCTCGAAGAAACAGCTTAATTTTTTTTTACCTATCCAATCTTTTGCAGTAAATGGCAAACACTCATGAGAAATCAGCTACATAAGGTGAATGATTTGATTTTCTATTTGAGCAAAAGAGAGATAAAGATAGAGAGAGAGGTGTAGAAGAAGAAGAACCCTAATAATACTTATCAGAGAGACAGTCTTGATAGTGCTGATGGAAAACGAAGGCGACAACAGGGGAAGTTGTGAGAACCTCTAATTTAGAGAAGAAGAGTTGCAGGGGAGATGGACATGGATGAGAAGGGTTTTGGGTAAAAGAAATGGACAATGTCGAGAGAGAAAGGGTCTAAGGCATTTAGGCCAGTTCAAAAAATTTAAAAGCCCTAAATCTTATTATTTTGTTTATAATCAAATGATAAATAATAATTGGAAGTTTACAAAACAAAAATATGTAAATAAGTGCTAAAATTCAAACTGAGTTTATTTTCAGGGCAGGTTTGTAGCAAGTAGTAAAGTTGACCTAATGTTACATATTCTTCCTTTATCATGTTTGTTTGAAAAGGTAAAGTGGGAAACTAATTTTAAGCCGCCACTATGTTCCTTTATTATTTTATCATGTTCCTTTATCAGGATAAGAATTTATTTCCCACTTTACTACAAAATAAGCATTGAATGCATTATAAAATCATTTACATGAACCACTGCATTCATTTTTAACATAATTTGTTTTTCTTTTGTTCAGTGAGCTCTTTAGCAAACTGGGAATTGTGAAAATAGGCCTCTTGAAAGAGGCATATTCTTGAGTGCTAAACAAGAAGAGATAGCAGTTTGAAAATACTCTTTCTTTCCATGGAGAATGCCAACCACCTATGTTGTCCCACCAACATCATCCTTTTTGTCATCTCTATATTCGTAGCTCGTGTTGCATATGTATTATATTGGAGTGGCAAACCCCTTCGTACCTTAATAAGACAACCCATGTGCACTCTTATCATTCTGGGTTCAGGTATATTCATTGCACCACCGCTATTGCCATCATTGATATGGTTGTAGTTGCCAACGTAGTTATAATCATTAATTCTACCGATGTAGGAGGTCATACTGCGGAGATGCTTAATCTTGTAGCTGTGCTTCAGAAGGACAAGTACACCCCTAGATTTTATATTGCTGCTTTAACTGATAATATGAGTCTCCAAAAGGCTGAGGTATTGGAAGAATCATTGGCTCATCAGGTACTCTTCATTAGCTTTTAGACTCACACCTGAATAGCACTGTTGCATTTTCTAGCGTCTCATTTTTTATCATTCCATCTATCTATACGGGCAACTTCATGGTTTTGGTAAATAAATAAATAAAGAAACTCTAATGCACAAGGATATTTTGATCCCATGGTCTACACTGACAAACGTGATCACATTGTAGACTTTCTTTTTTGATTGGCCTCTCATTTCTGTTTGCAAATCTACAATTTTTACCCTAATAATTTGTTTGCCTCGAGCAATGCTGTCAGTCACTGTTGATTCTCTTAGAAAGCAATGTGTGACCACCGTCCTTCAAAACTAAATGCAGGTGGCACCAGTCTCCTATTTACTTGACACTTGAACCAAACAGACTAGCTGACGATCTCTTAATTGTAACTTAAACAATGAAGTGAACACCAATGAAATTGAGGAGAGATTAAGTAAGCCAAAGTGCAGTAGGCTGTAGAAAAATATATAAATGGTCCTGCAATTCTTCATTTGACCAGCAGAGACCTACATTTGATATGGCAAAGTTTTCTCTTTAAATGATTGAGAGTTTATATCTTATTGTTTTCAATTGTCCGACAAAGTGCCTTAAACTTGGGTAGGGTGATCTTACCAAAGCCAATCTGAAAGGAGAAGAGTGGAAGAAGTAATAGTTGATTAGGACATGGACTGACAGGAGGAAGATCTACAAGGATGAGTTTTTACTCTTTGGAAGTATTGGTATCAACTTTGATGGATTTCTTTTAGAGTCCCTTTTTTTTTTTTTTCCTTTCTCAGTCAAATTTGCCTGGTCAAATAAAAATGCTTACTGTCAGATGAACCTTGAGCCTGTACATGCCAACCACAATTTCAAACTTCAACTGGCAATTCTTAGAAATGTGGTAATGGCCCTGTGGCCCATTTTGAACTATATTGCCTTAATCCCAATCAACAGAAACATGTATGGATTACATCAAGTATCAGTTCAATAGGTCTCATACGACATACATTACAAATTTTTATGAAAGATGTTGCAAAGGATTGCCTACAATTTATGAGAGGTGAAATCACGTTAAAGTATACATGGGTGTCTTGTGACCCAAATAACCAATGGGTGGGGGTATCAATGGGTGGTTCGCCAGTGCTTGGAAAAAAACCAGAATTTAGATATGGTATGGCCCTCAAGCCCAACCTAATGGGTTGCAAATCTAGGTCTTGCTGTCCTTTTGGAGACAACTCCAAAGTGGCATAAACCTGTAGATATCTCTGATCCAAATGATATATATGGCAGTGATGTAAATACATGTAACAATAATATGGATGCTGGATGCAGACTGCAGATTCCAGCTGCAGTTTCCGTTGCTACGGAACCTACAATTTTTTTTGGCTACATAGGGACTTGAACTCATGCACTATCATTCACACACCCATGTCCCTAAATAGGTGAGTTACTTCCAGGATAGAGATTAGAGGCTTACATATTTCTTTCTATTTAAGTTTACTTCATTTTGCCATCACCTTGCTATTGTTAAATATCAACATCAGTCGGGGTACTTTCCGATCAATAGGCTTGAAAAATGCTCTACCCTTATTTCTTTAGATGCATGAAAGTGCCGAGGAGAAAACAGAAGTTGCTCAGTTCATGAAGATTTATCGAAGTCGAGAAGTGGGTCAGTCGTATTTAACCTCAGTTGGAACAACTCTAGTTGCCATAGTTCATGCCCTCTGGCTAGTGTTTAAAATCAAGCCCCAAGTGGTATTATTCTTGCCATTCCAACTCCTGCATTACATTCCAGTTATTAAACTCAGAATTGAAGTTATCATTTAATATATATATATATATATATATATATATAAAATTGAAGTTAATTAAGCATTTTCTGGTATAATCAAATGAGTTTCAAGTGTTTGCCACATTTTTTCAGGTAATTTGCAATGGACCTGGGACTTGTATTCCTCTCTGTGCAGCTGCATTTCTTCTAAAGGTTATATTATGGAAATACTAAACTAGATTATTTGTTCCATAAAAAATGCAGATTAACTCCATTTCAATTGGTAGTAAAATGAAAAGCAATGAGGATAGATTTTGCAGAAAACAATACTCTATGGTTTGAGTGGCTTGATATAGACTTTGTTGGAATCAAATGCCAATCATCTATTGAGTGGCTTATTTTGTTTCGGTCTGTGACTCAACATTATGTGAAATTAATGTGTTTCCTTGTGTTGCCATCATTTTTTTTTTTTTTTTTTTTTTTTCAATCTTGGTTGTGCTTTGGGTAATAAAGTCTCTTATTTTCTAGAGGATTTTACCAAAAAAATAACTTTAGGATGGATGGTCAAAAGAAAAACTCATTTTGAACACCACTTCAGAGACTTTGATCGGATTGCAAAATTAAAGGAATAAAATGGAGATGGTCTTTGGCAGACTCCAAATACCTAGTTCATGAGGCCAAATAGAGATGTCAATCGTGCTGCCGTGCCGGCATGACTGCTCAACCCGGCATGCTCTGGTCTTGGACCGTGCTATTCGTCATTCTTAGGATTTTGGGCTAAAAAAAATTGAAAGTCTTACACTAAAAAAAACTTAAAAAATACACACAAAAAAGAGCATAATACATAGATTTAAGTGGTTCGGTCAAACTTGACCTACTCCACTGAGAAGAGAACCATTTGGGACTTTTCTAACTTGAAGGTTTTTTAATAGTATTACCTTTGATATCTTTATAATTTTTATGGATAATAAAAAATAAAAAATAACATACTATATATATTTTTATTTACACTAAAGAAAAGGGAAAAAATTATATTTGTGTCATGCCGTGCAGTGCTGCCTGATAGACCGTGCCACTCGGGCCGGGCCACGGCACGTTGATTGTCGTACCACGATAACATAATAACTACTAAACACGACGCCTAATGTACCTACCGTTCTCCATGATTTTGGTCGCAAAAGAAGACCACAAAAAAAAAAAGGTAAAAAAGGTTGATTTTTCTGTACGGATTCCCCTATTGGATGTGAGTTGGGCTAAAGTTCCTTGTTCGGTGCACTGGCTACATGCAGTTATTTTTTTGGGTAAAATCCTCTATTTTCTACATCTTTTCCCCTCTTACTTTCTAATTTGTTTTTTTCTGAATGATTGTTAAATCTTGAGTTTTTCATTTAATTCGTGCTCATGGTAATCATTATTCATTACTATTTTATTTTTATTTCTTTTATCGAAAGAATGATTTGTTTGAGTTGGATATCCTGCTTCTTTTTCTCAAACATTAGTATTCGCAAAAGTTAGAAGTGTAATAATCCTTGGAAGAAATAAAATATGATATAGTGATCTTAGGAATGATTAGCACTGAAAAAAAAAAAAAAAAAACTCGTTATCTTATTGTAAGTGAAATGCTCATTATTGAACTTTGTTTATTTGGATTAAATTGCAGGTAGTGGGTATTAAATGGTCTTACATCTTTTATGTTGAGAGTATAGCAAGAGTGAAGAAGCTCTCTTTAAGTGGCTTGCTGCTGTACAAGTCTAACCTAGCTGATCAGTTTTTTGTCCAATGGCCACAATTACAAAAGAAATATCCCAAGGCTCACTATGTTGGTTGCCTCATGTAGGCAGCTCCTCCTGTGCTGCCACTGGTATGTCTTTCATTTTCATTGTATCTTTGACATGATTTTGTGATCTTGTTGGGAGCTTTGAAAGGATTACTAATTCACCCAAGAGGCAATATCCATCCTGACCTGCTCTCTCGATGTGTAAGCAACTCCTTTCCAATATTGTGCCTTTTTACCGGTGTTTATGCAACCTCTGCAGATACCTCTGTAGGGTTTAGCCTCTAGATTCTTTTACTTCTCACCGTTGAAATTCTTGTTGTAAATACACATTCCACACAGTATGAATAATTTTTCATGTATTTAATCTTTCAACATGTCCTTTCAGCAGTACCAAAATAAATTGTAGTAGATATTATCTCAAATAAAGCATTCACGAAAACGTGAAGGTTTTTTTTTTTTTTTTTTTTTTTTTTTTTAAATCAGCTTGCAATATCCTTTTGCTCTAAAACTCTGTTATGTCCATGCCTAAAAAACTTGCTGATTCATATCAGTACCTGCTGAGTTGCTTGGACTTGGCCGAGTTGCATGTGCATCGAACAACTCAGTCTGATTCGGCAGTCTCTTAATGGACTCAATGATCACCAAGTTGGTGACCGAAATGAACTCTTAAAAGCCATGGTTGTTGCCAAAATGAACTCTTAAAACCATGGTTATGTCCTTTGAGTGACAGCTGACTAATAATGGAATAGCTTACCTACTAATTTTCAATTGCGTACGTATTATCCATCCTTTGCACTTCTTTGGTGGGGAGTTAATTAACCCTGAACCTTAGTTGCTTAGTTGTACATGCCTTTGTACATCCATTTCTTGCTTGTCTATGGAGAAGTGGTGACTTTATTTACAGAAAGGAGAGAATGTTCATTATGAATTTCAAACTTACATGGAAATACTTCAGGCATGTTTGGATTTTTTTTGTTTTTTTTATGAGAAGACTAATCTAGTAAGTGGGGAAGGATGGAAAGTAAAGAATGGAGAGTATGGAGAACCACAAACAAAGGCAGACAACCTTCCTCCACTTTTGAGTCCAGATGAGTGTCTTACAATTGGGGAGTGGAACTTCACAGTGTGGCCTAGCTAGAAAGTCTAAACTGCTCAAAATGAATGCTCTCCACCTCATTGAGGCTTTCCTAAATATTACTTTATAGGAATTGGTCCCATCATAAGATTAAGCATACGATTAGTAATGGATGCTCAATGTTATGATTGGACCAATCCTCATGGAGTAAGAATTGAGGATAGTGGAGCGAAGGGGATCATATGCTCCATCTTGTGGGGAGATTGGCATCTATTGAAGTAAGATTTTAGGACAACCCACCGGAAGAAAGGAAGAAGAGAGAATGGGTCAAATAATTAGAACTGCCTAATCAATGGATTTCCATGTGATCAATTCGGCATAGGTCCTATTTAATTGGAGTGAAATTCAACTCTCGTTGCTAAAACAAGGACAATTTGTTTTAGCGGTTTAGATTTATTAAGGTGAGCCTAATTATTTTTCTAATTTTAACTGCCGTCAAAAAGTTAATGGGAAATTATCTCGAAAAATGTTGGGATATTTGCAAATTTATTGCGTTTTTCAGTTATTATTGTAAAAGGTTGCAAAAAATAAATTAGTTATAAACCAATAAATACAAAGTTTCATTGATCGGACATCCCTTGATCCCCCTAAAAAAAAAAAAAAAATCTTGGCTCCACTTCTAAACACAAAATCTTTCTTTACATGCTTGATTTCATTTTCTTGGGAACCATTTCTGGAGAACAATGTAGAGTAGAAAATAAATCGTGCTATATACCCATAACTACGGAGATAAGAATTTTACAGAGACAGATTTTAAAGAGGAGATGGGGGTGTGTGAGTGGGTTGGGGTTTGGTGCCCTTGATCAGGTAAGCTACTGCTCATGACCCTGTGAATTTTATTTTGTTATTCGCCTGAAAACATGAAAAGAACTTCTAAATTAAAAATGAAAATTTTTTTTGGTTTGATAATGCAGGGTTCCTTGTTCTTTGGGCAAGAATAATTTCTATGGGCTCAGGAGAGAAAGCCCAATAAAATTTCCCTGTGGCCCCAGTGTGGCATTGCAGTTTCAAAATCACAACCTCTGAGTGCAAATCATAGTCTTAGGCCAACTGAGTTACCCCTCGGGGTTAAAATGACAGATAAAAATGGAAGATTTTGAGGTCATCAATTTTTGTTTATTTTATTTTAAATATCTCTTCCCATTTTGCAGACCTGGATAAACTAGGCATCATCATCAGTTAACTCATGATTCATGGGTACTCAATATTAGCCTCAAATACAAGAGAGCCTATTGTCTCCCCCTTCAAGTTGATCCGGTTTTGGTTCATTGGCATAAGGTGTGGGTTAGCTCCTCTTGTTTAAACACCATGGGGATGCTCCTCATCGACAAAAAGAAAAAAATGGGGACTATTTCATACACGTTTTAACAAAACATCGAAAGACCTTTTTTTTTTTTTTTTTTCTCTAAGAGTCTCAGGCTATATAAATTCAACTCAAATGAAGATGTAAGCATTTGAATCTGGGCTAAGTGCAGTCCGAGGATACAAATTCAAAGTTGCAGTGCTTTTGCTGTTTGAAATAAAATATAAGTAAATTATGATTGCATGGAAAGAGATTTTTTTTAACTTTTTACATAAAAAATATAAACGTGGCAGGAGAGTTTGAAATGAGATGCAAATCTATTTGGTGGCTAAGAATCCCAATGCTAGTCAGAGATGTGGAGTATCTGGCAGATTGGTCAGCTACAACTGCACAACCAACTAGAATGCACGAAAGCATTTGCATCGAAGCCGGTGTTGACCCCTTTTAGGCACGAGTAGTGCTACCTGGATAAACTTTTTGATCAGAATTTTGAATAATTCATATGATATCCCTTGAATATCATAGTGATATTCAAGGGATATCATAGGGATTGTCCAAAATTCTGGCAAAAAAGTTTATCCAGGTAGACTTTCTGTTTAGGCACTAGCAGAATCATCACAGTAAATGTACAAAAAAAAGTTCTTTTACTCTGTTAAATTTTGATTACTACAAGTAACCAGTAAACCAACCCCTAACAGCCAACAACATAGCTGCTACTTTCACCCCATCCATTTGGTAATGGGAAAAAAAAAATATCAAGGTGAATAAAAAGCCAAGGCAAAGCCAATGAGCTAATGACATTTGAAGAGGGAGAGAGAGGGATGAAACAAAGATTAAACGCACAACACCATAGAAGAACAGGGAGAGAGAGAGAGAGAGAGAGAGAGAGAGGGATGAAACAAAGTTTAAACACACAACACCATAGAAGAATTTTCCAATGAGCAGTGCTACCTGGACAAATCTTTTGGCCAGAATTTTGGACGACCCCTATGATAGCCCTTGAATATCATAGTGATATTCAAGGGCTATCATAGGGGTCGTCCAAAATTCTGACCAAAAGATATGTCCAGATAGACTTTTTGTTTTCCAATACGTAGTGTCCACACCAATGTCAATACAAAACATATGCAATGTGTCATGTATACTTCGTTGCAGAAAAGGATTCATGCTCCTCCTCTGTAAGTCAATCTTAATCTCTATTTGTTTCAATTACATTGAGTCGATTCTGTGCCCCATTTCCAAATGGGAAGTGAGGTATTTTTATAGCCTCGACACAGTCCACATGAATAAGAGTGTTGTTCTGAGCTGCACTTGTTTAAGATGAGAGACGGTTTCTTAAGAAAATGCCAACAAGTCTTGTAGTGCTAGGTATTCATTTGGAGAAATATATATAATTAAATTAAGACAGATTCATTTTAGATGGTTCCGCATGTTTAATGTGGGCGATCAATATTGCTGGTGAGGAAGAATTTCTCTATATGACCCCTCAAGGAAAAGGGGATGAAGAAGATATGGATTAAAGTAGTAAGATTAGATCCGATGAAGTGTAACCTCTAAAATGATTTTGCCCATGATAAAACATAATTCATGTAGCTAACCCAACATAAATGAGACAAGATTTTGATGATAATGATAATCTCATATCTATTAAGAGTTCGGATTTGATGTTAATGATTAGAATGGTTTGCACACTCAGAAGTTAGAAGTGAACCTATTATTTTTAGCGAGATTTATTCGTTGTATCATCGCTGCACCTAATGCAACAAATAAGGTGCCGGACTGCTCCACTTTTAGGGGTTTGGGGGGTGTGGTGTTGTGGTATTTGTTGGCTTGCAAAAAAATCATTCACCAACGTATCACAAGTCCCCAAGGCAAAATACTCATTTTCATGAAAAGATGACATTTATGACTACTGTGTCTGAGTGACTATAGTGATAGCATTACTGTGGCTACTGTCCACAAAGTTCACTGGCCGCCTCAATCTTCAAGGCATTGGCCGCTCAGCCCAATGATGCGGCCACTAATCTTCGTCTAGATGATGACCAATGGATGCTACAAGTCTTCAAGCATCGGCCGCCGAATTACTTCTTTCCCGGCTACCTATTGCCCACGATCAACCATGATCTTTGGCCAATTACTTCTTCTGATGGCCGTGGGACCTGCAAAAGGGGAACAATTACGCTTCCCATTAACGACAGTTTTTGAAACACCTCCACTCCTCCATGATTTCCTACAGTTATGGCTCCTCAAAGGCTATAAAATAAAGACTTGGAGAAGGCAACAGGACATCTCCGATCCAGAGTAAAGAAGGCCCGGGAGCTATGTCATTTTCAAGACTCTCTTTCTTCCATCAGCAAGGTGAGAGTCAGGCAGCGACGAGTACTTCTCTCTGGACTTGGGCGGTAGCTTTTGGAAATCAACCTTTGTTCCTCTCACCATGGAAGAAGGGCAAAGATTGCCTCTGCTGTTTTGAAGCAGGCTTCTTTGCTAATCCTTCTTTCAAATATTGGTGATGAATTACAAAGGTTGACGAAGGAAGCTATGTTGCAGACTTCTCCAATTTTGTCTCCAGCAAACTCCCGAAGGCAGCAGTTGCTTCATCTCTTCTTTCAATTTTAACTTCCCTTGTATTTGACCTCCTAAGCCTAACGAGAGGGTTGTATAAAAATTTGTAAACAACTTGCACTTAGAAGGTGAAGCAAAGAGCACCCATGTAAATAAAAGTGGAGGTGACTCTTCTCGCACGATAGCTTACACATGCGAGTCGTCTTCACATCTTTCTGTAATGTTTAGAGGATGAATAAGGGCTTCTTCAACAAGTTGGCATTCCTCCTTTTGGGTGAAACACTTGGACGGTACGTTTCTTAGTGCTTTTGAAGGTAGTTGTATATAGGATCCTAGGACAGTGTACCCTTGAGTTAGTGTTGCTTTAACAGATTTCGGAATGGTCTAGGGGTGTACAATAGATCATAGCATCACCCCACATTGGTCTTAACTCAAAATAAGTATCGGGCAAACTTCGGGTACAAGGGTCCATCGATTTCTAGATTTTCGGTCCCCTAAATAAAGGATAACTAATTACAATGGGTTAGAACACGTTTAAGAACCTCAAAGGTCCTCAAACAAGGTCTCTCGGTTGTCCACACCTCATTCTAGAAGTGGACAATCAATAGGCTCAACCAGTCGTTCAAACAGTCGATCATTCATGAAGAAAACCCAAGTTGTCGGGGAATAATTCGGGGTAAAAATAAGGCTTGATCCACCTTGGGGCCCACCTAACATGTATAAAAGTACACACAAAGATTGGGAAGGGCTTAGAGTCAATTTCGGACAAGAAAACCCAAGAAACAAGGACCTTGGGGTGGATCGCCGGGAAAATTGGGTTTTAGCCCAAAATTCCGGCAGTTCGCTACGGGACTTGGATTTTGGGACTGTTTTCCTAAGTTTTTTTTCAGTTCGGATCACCTATCGCATTTGTTATGCCTTCACCGTGAGTGGACCAATAACACTCCGCCACGTGATCCAAAAATTTAGGTGATTCTCCTTCATCTAATTTAAACCTTTTAAAATTCAAAATCACCTAAATTTTTGGATGACGTGACGGAGTATTATTGGTTCACTCACGGTGAAGGTATAACAAATGCGATAGGTGATCCGGACTCTTTTTTTATTTTCCAAGTTGAAGGAAAATCCCCGCATCATTCGGAAGATAATTAAACATGTTAAAAACTATTAGAGCTTGAAAATCATGTGATTCAACCCGTAGAATGAAAAATAAAAGAATCATGAAATCAACACATTGCATGCTATGCAATTCAAATGGGGCACTTTCCTTGGCTCCAAAGCAACTCAAATTCACTTCCAAACACTCTCTAAGCTTGCTGGAATCTCTCTTCAAGAATTCCCCAAATCTCACATAAAAAACCGCCCTAAAAACACAACCATAGCTAGAATTGGAATGGGGCTTTACATTTCACATAAATGGTGTAAAATTGAATCCAAACCATGAAGGAAACAAAAGAGAGGGAAGCTCCTACCTCTACCAGGTCCAACGGAGAAGACGAAGTGGCTAGGAGGGACTGTCGGTCCCATCTTCTCATTAAAGTTCTGGGTCCGCCATTGACCCAGACCGGAATCGACCCGTTTACATCCCTAGATAAGATCCAATAGTGAATAATGTCTTAAATAGTGTAAAATGTGACTAGTTTCAATCAAGGGTTTTCATATTTGTGAATGGGTTAGGCTAATCAAAGGTGGGCCTTTTATATGAAAGCCCCAAAAGAAGCATTTATGAAAAAGGGGTGTTTTGGAAAAAATAGTCATTTTGAGTCTTTTTTCAACTTTTATTTTGAGATCAATCATTAAAAGCAACAATGGAGAGTCATAATGGATACACTTACTTTTTGTACAAACAAACTGTTAGTCAAGGGAAGCTTAGCAAGTAGTTCTACCTTTGTAACATTTACACAATGTTTGGGAAGGGGGGAGGGGAGGGGAGGGAAAATTTGAGGGAAAGGAAAATGAAGGGGAGGGGAGGAGAGGGAAAATTTATTTTCCCTCCTCTTGTTTGGATAGTAAAAAAGTAGGGGAAAGAAAAGTGAAAAAATAGGATTTTGTTTGTTTGTGAGGTAGATGAAAAATTACCAATTTATCCTTACGGGCTGGCTACAGGCTTTGATGGGCCAAGTCCTACATCCCATCGGCACATCACAACAGCCCGTCTGACACCCCAAACTCATAATAAAAATTGTGTTCCTAAATTTGAGTACTAAAGTGGACTCAAAATATTCAAAACAAAATTTAATGTATTCAATCTGGAATCATTGCACAGGAATATGATACTCATGGCCTTTGATGTTGGATTAGAATGCTTTATTAGCTTGTGAGTGGCACCAACAAATAATATGCAGCTGGCCATTTTTGCTCGTACAATTGATAATGAAACCGACGCATTAAAGGAACGAAAAATTCCAGCCCATATCAATGAAAAAATGATACATATAACTTCATGTCTCAAAAAAGGGTATTTTAGTCATTTATGCAAAAATTCCCATTTGCTCCTCATTTTCCCCTCAGTTTTGAGGGGAAATTTTTTTTGTGGGCCCCACCAAAATTTTCTCCTCAAATTCCTCTCCCCCACTTTCCCTCCCCCCTTCCCAAACACCCTCCTTTAACACATTCCCTCCACTTTCCCCTCATTTTTTTCCTTTCCCCCATTTTCCCTCCTTCCCAAACATAGGCTTAGATTTGATCACGTTGGTTTGCAATCATTTGCGCATCATATGCGTAAATTTTGGTATGAAGACGATGTGCAAATGGGGTCATTTTTACGTCGGAATTTTCACACTTCTTTTGGTGTGAAACCATTAAGGGGTTGTTAATTTGTTTGCTTATTTAGATAGTAAACGATTCGCATGAGTAACCGTTATTGATATGTCACGTTTGTGTTGCACCGAAAATGATTCACATCCATATTAACCGTTTTGCAATCCTATAGGACCTAGAATTAGATTTGAATTGTTTAAATTTTTTATTGAACTAATAAACACCAAGACATTTAGCTTCATATCTCAAATCTACACCCCATCCAAAAAAAAGAAAAAATAAACGAAAAGTTCAACCTATAAACCTACGCATTATGAGCTCCTAATTCATGATCCAAACTATTTAATATTCTAATAAACCCCAAAATATAAAGTTTCAAATATTAGAACCCCATAGATTTCATGAAAAATGGGAAAAACCTAAAAGCAACTTATTTGAAAATGGTAATTTAAAACAAACATAAAATATGTTTTACAAACGTAAATATTTAATCTTTAAATTTTACATATATCAATCCCATTTTAGATCCCATGCATAAAAGACAAATTACCCCACAGGGTCATTTGTATGCACTCATTGTATGTGTAAATGATGTAAGCGCATGACAATTATACATCATCATATTTATTTGTGCTCATTTGTGCATCGTGCATTAAATTCGTATTTAAATGATGACCTTTCCAAGTAAATCATTATATACTTGGGGAAGTGAATAAACCTACATATTGTAAATGAGGAGAAGCTATTGGTGCAGACAGCAACAGGGGCTCATCTTCTTTGTTTGATTTAGGAAACCTTATAAGATGTATAATTCCATATATGAGATATTTATAAATTTTGAGAAATTTACGAAAAAAGCATAAAAAAGTCTTGAACTTGATTTTTTTTTCCTCAGAGTAATTTTTATTCAAATTACACAATCCAAATTAAAATGGATGGAAATATTGGATATACCCCACTTATTTATAATTAATGAATAATCGATCATTCTTCTATCTGGTTCTCTAATACGTTGAATGCTAACAAGTAGTCTTGATTCATGACAATACAATCATATTCTTATCAATCTAGATAATTTTTATAATTTCTGATCTTAGTTAGTAGGATAATCATTTATTAATTATAAATAAGTAAGATTAAAAAAACTAAGAAAACTCGACTTATGTCTAATATCTCAACACAATCTAATATGGGTTATGTGATTCGAACAAAAAATGGCTTGGGTTTGAATAGAAGTTAGATTTTTATATGACTAGATTAATTTCAATTTGAGTTATGTGATCAGAATAAAAATAAAATTTACATTTGAATACAATTAGGCTCTGATTTTGAGCAAAAACAAGATATAACCCCATGAGTTGATCCGTACCCTTTCAAAAGTTAAAATTTTAGTATTTTTAATTAAGATTTGTAAAAATAATCATACAAAAAAGAAGAAGAAATATTTATACTTTATTTGATGGTGACTTTTTAGCCATTAAAAATCCGAGCTTTACAATACCAACACTTCAATTTGATATAAACTATATATAATCATTTCCACATTTGAAAAAAAAATGAAGCAGGACATGTAAAACATATTACTTCTTTATAAATTCTTATCGTATTTTGAGGATTTTTACTAAAAGAAGCCTCAAATATTCCTATACCTCCAAAAGCATCCTCAAATAAATATAATGTCAAAAAGCATCTTATACCGTAGACTTAATTTTTTTCTAACCAAATGCCCTTCACTTTATTTCTCGCGATATCGAGACTTGGCCGTGTTCTCGCATTAAAGTATTTTACGATTCGTTGTTTTTGTTTCAACTCTCAAACTTGCTAATTTATTCTGAACATCATGAGTCGTTAATGTCTATTTTAAAATCATATTTTAAAGCAAGAAATATGGAGGAAAGCATCTTCATCTTTTTAGCTAATCCTTCATAAATGTAGTAAAAGTAAGGTTACGAATGAGAAATGGAGATAAACACAATTTTTTGTTTTTTTGTCTTTTATCTTTTTTTTTTTTTTTTTTTTTTTTTTTTGTCTAAAAATGATATGGTTGATTTTTTTAGAAGAATCTCTACAATTGTACTAAAAAATGGGTCGCCGTGGGTACATTCACTATGAAACAAACTCACAAATGAATGGTTCAACTCATATATTTATAGAATTGGTTGCTTTAACTTCAGAATTATTAGTCAAACCTAATGCGTACGTATGTATCTTATTTGGAAAAAACTTTAACTATTGAACTCGTGAGTCTCTTCTTGACATTGCTGGTTGATTCTTGACATCGTGACTTAATCATGTTAATGTTCAATTCATACTCAAAAGTGGGAAAGTGGGGAGAACCTCCTAAACTTTGGAGCAAATTCTTCCCCAATTGTACTAAAAGTAGGGTCAAAGTGAGTACATTAACTGCTAAAGAAAGTAACAGTGGAATTATTCAATCCTGACTTAACAGATCATTGAGTTCGACATGACATTCATATCCCTTCAAAAGTTCCAAATGAGGCTATGCTGAATTCCTATAGGTATGACCTAATTTTCTACTAATTGTGGTAAAAGTACATTCTGAATGAAGACATTATTAGAGTTTATAGAAAATATAAACGAATCTACCATAATAGAGAATCTTAGTAAATGCTTGGCGGGTGTTGGTGAATGAAAACGAACAAAAGCAGAAAACCCAAGTTCGTGAATAACGTTGGTCACATATATGGACACTAAATATTGAACTCATGATTGTTATGTCTCACACTCACGAATCATGTGTCAAGCTCACAAATAAATATCATGTCTTTATGAGACATAAAGAGCAAGGCAATTTGGTTTAGGAAAAAATGAAATTTGCAATATAAAATGTTTTTGGGCATTATATGTATTTGATGATGTTTTTCGAGATATTGGGATTTCTGAGACTTTTTTTTCTTCATTAAAACCCCTGTACTTTTATACCACCTCAATTCTACATGTCACCCACCATGTATTGAAGTAAAATTTCGTCGCACTTGATAGAACAAGGCATTTCAATAATTCAATTAGCCAGTAAAGAGAATGCATTTATTTTTCTTACTTAGATTTGGATAGAGGAAACCAAAAAGAAGAGCCATTTCTGAAAATAAAGGGAGAAAGAAATTGGGGTGGTGGTTTCCTTTCATTTTGGAATGAGAGAGAAATTTTTGTTCACTGTGGTTTTCTCAAAAGAAGGAAGAAGATACGAACCAATGAAAATCGATTGCTTTGTTACAAAGCAGCCTGGTCTTCGTACAAAAATATTCTTTCCTTTCTTCAAATGCCCGCAATCCATCTCATATATCAGCAACTCCAATCCTATACAAATCTCAAGACCTTCATTTTTCAGATTGCATTTCTCGACTTCTCTCACAATTTTCTGTTCTCATGGAATTCAAGTTCAGAGCACAAGAAGATCCTGTCTTGCGCCATTTCCCACATATGCCCGTTTCCGGGCTCAAGCTATACGAGGTCTCTCTCTATCTCATTCTTTCATTTCTCTTTCTTTGATTTCTTCACTGTATATAGCAAGTAAACCTCCTTGTGGAGGCATTAAAACTGAAGCTGCAGTTGATGCGGCAGAGTTGATGAATCAGAACAAGGCGAAGGAGGAGTGGTCTTGTGATCTGTTGAACGTGCGTGTAACAAGGGAATGGGATCTGAAAAATAGTCATCTTCAAGGGAAGAAACACAAGGCGTAAGCGCAACAGAGGAAACTAGCTACTAATAGCAAGAGAAACCGGCGGAGGCAATAACATTCGAAGCCGAAGAGTTCGTGATTTCAAAGTTGGTGAAAATGGAGTGGTCTTGTGATCTTTGTCACGTGATAGCACCGAGCGAACAGGCTCTGAATGAACATGTTTATGGGAAGGGGCACATGGCCAAAGAGGAGGAACTGCTAATAGCAAGTAAACGTGATGGAAGCAATAAAATTGAAGCTGCAGAGTTGATCGATCCAAGCAATGTGAAAGAGGAGTGGTCTTGCGCTGTATGTCAAGTGAGAACCACAAGCGAACAAAATCTGAAAAAACATCTTCAAGGGAAGAAGCACAAGGCCAAAGAGGAGGCACTGATAAAAGCAAGTAAACCTGATGAAAGCAATGAAACTGAAGCTGCACAGTTGATAAATCCAAACAATGTGAAAAAGGAGTGGTCTTGCACTTTGTGTCAAGAGAGCACTCCGAGCAAACAGGGTCTAAATGAACATCTTCAAGGGAAGAAGCACAAGGCCAAAGAGGAGGAACTGCTAATAGCAAGTAAACCTGCTTCCTCCTCTACGATCTCGAATAAGGCTGACAATTCTAACACACTTGAGGAGCAAGGTGTGACCAGCAATGAGCAAGAGAAGAAAGATGACAATCAACCGCTCATCCATTATTGTGAACATTGCAAACTGCAGTGCAACAGTGAGAGCATGCTTGCGTCTCATTTGAGTGGGAAGAAGCACCTTTCCTGCATGCAGAAGCTCAAAGCTCTACTGGCGAAGGTAAACGATGAAACTAGAGCAGATTTGGTGGCCAAAACAATGGAGGAAAATATTAAACCTAGCGGCAACAACAAGAAGGGACCAGCTCTGAACAAAGATGACAAGTCTAATAAGCTTGTGAACGAAGTCATGACCACCTCCAGCTCAGAGGAGCTGCAGAAGCTCCAAGTTGGCCAGTCCCTGCAGCAAGTGCCCAAAAAACAGAGTAAAGCAGTAAAAAAGCTTCCCGTCCGCTGTGAACTTTGCAATGTGGAGTGCTACGGTGAGCACTTATTGGAGTCTCATTTGCGTGGGAGGAAGCATCTGGCTCGCATGAAGGAGCTGGAGAGTCACGAGGGGGTCTCAGTGAACCATACTGGTGATGCAAATGCTGGAGTCAGGAGTGACTTATGGAAGCAATGAGGAAACTGAAACTGATGTAAACAAGGTAGTAGAAATTATAGAGGTGAAACAAAGCATTGGAAGTCATCAAGATGAACAGCTGGAGGCATCAGAAACAATGGATGGTGTACCATGATGAATCTGTTTTTTAGTTGCTGGGACATACTTATTGTTGAGCAGGTATACTAGTTATCATGTACTTGGTTCTGGTTATGGTTAGGCATTCTTCTTTAGCACATAGGTGTGCTTTCTTATATGATCTCTCTGTTGTAAGTTGCAACCTGTTTCTTTCTTTTCTTTTCTTTTTTTTTTTTTTTATTTTCCTTTTTTGCTAATGTTGTTGTAACTTGCTTCATTTGGTGTGCATTGTTATTGTTTTTCACAAGCCAATGGTATTAGTACAAGTTCATGTTTGAAGAGATTGAATAGTGGATAGTAGTTATACATCCTCTCGATTTTTACTAATGCTTGAATTCCTATACATCTTTCACAATCAATGCTGTTTTTGACTCCAAAGTCTTCTATGCTATTGGATTTTTAGTTGCACGTTGTGTATTCTTTTGTGATAGATCTTTAGATATTCCTTGATCAATCACCCAAATTGTAGAAACATGGAAATGAATATTTCCAGGTTATACTAATTAAAAGAAACAAGAAGAACAAAGAAAGCTCAGCCATGGGGGCAGCATACATGCAGAATTACTTGTTGGAGATGGTGGTTGATATTGGATGTAGACAAAGACTCGAAATGACTTCTGAGTCTTGGCCCTTTTGATATATAGGGCCAAGCAAGGTTTGAGCTTGGCCGGCTTTCTAAGCTTTTTTCTGTGCCTGCTGCCCATTTAATAGGAATGGTTATCCGTGCTTTGGCTGACCCAATTTAGAGCTTGTAGGAGATACCTGCCTCTAATTTATTTAATGCAATGGGGAGTTTTTGTTTTCTTGTTTGGATTAGTGCCATTAGTAGGGTATCGTGTTTTGATCGGTTATTTATTTTGGGTATGTTTTTTCGTATTGAATACGTAAGAATTCATAGTCAAATGAGCTCACTGAAAGACTATTAAGGGCTTGTTTGCCTTCCACACAAGAGATCATATGAAAATGAATTTTACACATGTAAAGGATTCATATATAACTTCATATTGTAACCAAAGACTCAAATCAGTTCCGGTCCCCTTTTGTTTAGGATAGGTACCTCGTTACTCTTTTTTTTTTTTTTTCGCGAAATGAGTTGTCCTTTTCTTTTTCTTTTTTCTTTTTTACTTTCTTTCCGAAAATTGTATTTTCTTTTCACTTTGCTTTCCAACAAATTTCCTGACGGTGGGTACACCTATTGAAAATCTGATCTGATCAAATGCACGTCCGCTTTTATGGGACTTGCCAAATTCTACTTGATCATAAGCAGTCTATATTCCAAGCTTTAAGCCAAATCGGATTTCCCGAGCAAAATTATAGTGGAGCAAAGCGTGTTCAATTGTCCATGGCAGGTCACTCTTGAGAATTGTTGTACTAGATCAGAAGCAGAGCCACCTACTTTAATCTTGAGGTTGCAGTGACTCGCAGCTGAATGGGATCTCCCTCTGGCAGGGAATCACTGCACTAGCCATCAGATTGATGCTTCATGTGAATGGAATCTTTTCATATCAATATAAGGTTTCTGTATTGGTTTCCTCAAAATCCATGGCATTTCTAACTAGACTGAAACACTTGTTCAAGAAGATGATATCCAAGCTGCTGCCACTCACAAAAATGAAGCTAGTAGGGATTTTGGGAAGCTCAGCAATACGACCGACTGCTATAAGCTCTACGCAGCCATGATATACTCAGGATGTTTAGCTTGGAAGCGAAGATCTGAAGCAAGAAGTATAGCCACGATCTAGTGAGTTCTCTCAAGATTTCTATTCTCCATCCAATTTTGAGATCGAACCCATGGACTAAGAGTGTTGCGCATCTTAGAAATCAGAAGGCAGTTGAGGTTAATACAATGTAGCTGTTGCAATCTTTATGCTTCTTCTGTAGTTTCTCCTATGTCTTTTGGATTTCCGGGGCTGTGGGGTTTTGGGTGGCTTTGAGCTGACCAGGCTTGTGGGTTTAGACTCTCCTAGTTTTCCTTATTTTGCGGCTAGTTGTCCATTAATACCCTGCACCACTTCAAGCGCATCTGAAAAGAGATGGAACTTGGAAATCCCCAGCTCCCTTAGCTTGATCAGCGTCCTCACTTCACCTACTTTTGCGGAAGGAAACGATTGGGCCTTCCTGAGATCCTGCAAAAATAAATTTATCATTAAGCTTGATAGCAAATCCAAAGCTTGACCTACCATCGGAGCTTCTAAATGCGACATCCGTGAAGACAATAGCAATATCCTTAGCAAACGGGATTTTGAAGTTAAGGTTCAAGGATTTAGCCTTATTCTCATTCTTTGCATGGGCATTATGGCTTATAATGATGCTTTTGGCCATGTTAATCGTTTTGGAAATATTAATCTCTCCTCTTTTGTCAATAAAATCGTTTCTTGCGTTCCACAAGGCCCACCATAACTCTAGAGCCCATGATTCGGATTGGTAGGGATCCTCCTTCCTTTTTACAAAAGTTCATCCGGAACAAGAGCATCCTGAGTACGGAATCCTAGGTTCGATCCAAACCATGTTTCTCTAGCATGGTGACATTGGAAAAGCGCATGCCTGGTAGATTCCTCATGGATTTCACATGTGGACATGACGCTTCGCTACCAATGGACTTATCAAACAAGGATTTGCGTACTTGGATTGCCTTTCTAAGTTCTAAGGCATTTCCACCCAAAAAAAAGGAGAACTCTTTGCGGTAGACATATGCCAAAAGGACTTTCATTTAATGGAAGAAGCTTGATTCCTATTATCAGTAGTAAAGGATCTTGAAAGCAGATTTAATAGATAAGTCTCCGTTTCTAGTGAAGGGCCACACTCTGCTATCAACTCTATCATTATTTGTTATATAAATCTTTAAGAAACTCTCTACATCTAGTGTCTGAGAAAGTACTTCTGGTAAGTCTTTCATTCCTTCTTTCCTCATTGTCCGAGAGGTCTTTAACCCGAAGGTCGGGGGTTGAAATAGTACGCCTCCATACAAGAGTAAGGGGGGGTTGTAAGCCTCCATACAAGATCCAATTACTCTCAGTCAGCTGTATGATTAAGAGGTCCTACAGAAAGGTCCCTTCACTTTCAAACAACCTCAAGGAGGCCATTGTATTATGTATTTTTACTACATATGAAGGTACCTTTTGTTTAATTGTTAGTTTTTATGGACAAATGACGAAAATATCGTTTGCTTAAACTTAGAAAATCTCTCCAACTCAAGTGGGGCACACCAGGAATTAGGGCTTTCAAACAACCTAGCCTGGGGTTGTCCTAGCCCTACCCTCAATATATGTAGGGCCAGGACCTGAGCGGGCCAAAGCCCTCGGAGGGCTTGCACTATTTAGCCCTTACCCTACCCTCGAGGGCCAACGCCGGGAAAAAAAAAAAACTATTTTTTTGTAATATTGTTATCGAAATTTGAGTGTGATCGAACGCTATCTTATCTAACTTCATTGCAAAGGAGCCATTAAGAAAACATCATTATCTTGTTTCACCTCAATTGCAAAGGAACCATTAAGAAAACATCGGGAGAATATAAGTTATCTCTAAAACATTTCTTTATCGGATAAAGTCATACATGCTTTGATGAGTTGGTTTCTAGACATATGATTTTATTTATTTTGTTAAAGTAGGAAAATGGTTAAAGAGTATAATCTATTTTGCACTTTTCTGGTGAGTTGGTTTCTAGACATATGATTTTATTTATTTTATTAAAGCTAGGAAAATGGTTAAAGAGTATAATCTATTTCGCACCTTTCACATGACTTTCATATGAATTTCCATGTATGAAATCATTCTAGCAGTGTCTTATTTTTAAAAGTTTTAAATCATTTACACTCATATACCTTTTATCAATTGACATTATTTTTAATTAAACACTGATCTGACTATTACGCATTCTTGGATTTCAATCATAAAAATAAATGCAATAAAAAATACTATTAGTTTAGACTTTTGAGAATTGAGAATTATAATGATCTAATTAAAAGAATATTTGGTTCACTCCATATCCTTAAAGTTCTATACACATACAAACTGCCTCTATGAATTGGATAACATCCCAAGCAACTCTATACAGGAAAAAGTGTATCATTATTAATAGGAAGGACCCCCTTTTGCACCGACAAGGATTTACATAAATAATCAAAAGGGCCTAAATAAGAAGCAATAAATCTAAAAGATAGGGATTAGAAGCAACCGTGCAATACTTATTGCTTATGTATTAAGTCTAATTCATAATTTAAATAGTTAAATATAGATGAAATGAACCAACTATGTATGTATGTGTAGGTGGGTATGAAATTACCTTCATATCCCATATTACTACTAAGTGACTATGATAAAATAATTAAAAGTAGGAGGGCCAGCGCTAGGGCCGGGTCGGGCTAGCATTATCCAAGCCCGACCCTCAAATCTCAAGGCTTGCAAAAAATTGTCCAAGCCCTCATTTTAAGGGCTTTTCAGGACCGGGCTGGCCTCCCTTATCTTAGGGCCAAATTGACAGGCCTAGCTGGAATGCATGATGATCAAGGGATGCATGTAGGGATGTCAATGGGTACCCGATTCTCTGAAGGTTCCGACCCGTTAAAAACCAGGTATGAGTCCCTATTTAGGCCCTGATAAGTAAATGAGTTCGGGTCAGGCTCCACCTTGGTTCGGACCCGTAGATCTAACATTTTACTTCAATTTTGAAAATCTCTCATAAAAACCATGTTTTTTTAATATTATTCTCTACCTAGACCCGGACTCGGATTCAGACATGTCCCATATATGGTTCTGGTTTTGGTGCCAAGAAACTAGTTCCAAAACGGTTCCAATTTCGGATCTGATTCCACCTTCTCCTTAACGGTTCCGATTACGGATCCACCATGGACCCGGACCGAAACCAACCTGTTTACAACCCTAGATGCATGGCGATGAAAGGCTTGGATGTGGACAATGGGAATATTTAATATCAAGTCAATTAAATGATCCTTGTCTTTAGTTTTGGGTCATCAAAGTTTTGTTGGCTTTATACTATTTAAACTTCTTGTGATAAACTAGGGATGTAAATGGGTCCCAAAGTTCCTCACATTAAAAATCAGATTTAAGCCCTTATTTAGGCCTTGTTTTGGAAAACTTTAGCCCTCTTTTGAAATGTAAGATTATTATTATTATTATTATTATTATTTTTGTCCTCATCTGAGCAACACTTGAACTCCATTTTCAAAGTCTTCCCATTTGTTTTTTTTGTTCATTGTGGTTTCCTCGAAAAAGCAGAAGGTACGAGCCAATGAATATCGTTTCCTTCGTTACCAAGCAGCCTGGTCTTGTACAAATACTCCCTACTTTCTTCAACTGCCCGCACTACAGCTCACTTTTCGTCAACTCCCATCCTACCTTCATTTCCAGATTGTATTTCTCGACTTCTCCCACCATTTCAGTTCTCATGGAATTCAAGTTCAAAGCAAGAGAAGATCGCGCTTCTTCCTATCTCGCGCCTTTTCCCACATATGCCCGTTTCCCCGCTGAAGCTATACGAGGTCTCTCTCTCTCTCTCTCTCTCTTCTTTCATTTCTCTTTCTTTGATTTCTTCACTGTAAAAAGATCAGATCCTGATTTCTCTATTGCTTTCATCATTTTTCCTGCTTCTTCTTTGTCTCGATAGCTTCCGAGTTCCTGCTACGAAAGCGTGAGGTCGAAGTGAAAGTCGGGAGGAATCTCACGTATGAGAGGGAGGTGGAACTGCGAAGACAGGCCGTGCGATTCTCTCTTCAAGAAAGCACAAAGCACAAAGCTAAAGGGGAGGCTTCTACTTCCTCCTCTCCAACTCCTAAGAAGCCATACAACCCTACAAAGCCAGCAAAGCAAGTCGGGCAGCTGAATAAATCGCAAAACATTGTGAGGAATGGGGAAAGTAGAGCTGATGTGAAGGTGAGAGTGGTGGTAAAGCTTAAGCAGGACAAGAATGAGGTGGTGGTGTCATCAGGAACTGCAGTGAGGGCACTGAAAGCAAACAAGTGTGGTGGCAATAACAAAGTCATATTGGCATCCAAGGGGAAGCCCCATGGTTGTGTTAAGAAATATTGATGCAGAAATATTGGGCTTTTGTTAAATATATATATTGGGCTTGACTTTTTGGAGTTTGAATAGTTGTGGGTTGTAATTTTCCTGGTTACAAAGCAACATATATGGGTGAGTGGGTTGTTTGTTTGTTGTTTGGGATTAAAATGTGTAGGTAGTGGGACTTATTAGCCCAATGGGTTGTAACTTTTTATTTAAAGTATCATGTAATGTAAGTACAATAATCCAATCCATTGGATTTTGCATTGCCCTTCTTGCATTTTACTTCCAACAGCCCTAATTCAATATTGGAATTACATTGCTTTTCTTTGTTTACACTAATGTGGGAGAGACCCTTTCTCAAACTATTTAGGTTGAAAAAAAAAAAAAAAAAAAAAAAAACCAAAAAGAAAGAGGGAGAGCACAAGCCATCTTAATCTTAATCTTGTCAGTGGGAAGGTACTGAAAGTGGTAGAGGGGAAGCAGGGCATTGGAAAGTAAGATGAGGAAATGGTGGCATCACAGACGAGGGAATGGGTACTATCCATAGAAGAGACTGACAAAATTGCAGTTGGTGGAGAGACAGTCTTGCGTTGCTTGACGGAAATAAAGGAAGAGAAGGACTGAGTAAGATCAGTGAATAGTGCTTGCTGTTGGCTTTAACTTTGAAGGGGGGACTTTCTAGTGTTGGGTTAATGAGATAGAACCTCATCTTTGTTTGACTTGGATGTTTAAGCACCACATTTTGCATTTCTCGATGCTCTATTATCATGACAATTGTGGTCTGATTTGTATATTTTCATCAAATCTTCTGATTCTTAGATTTTCTTCAGATCTTTTAATTTTAAAACAAATGATCTTCAGAAACTTTCAGTTCTATCATGCATTCATCCACTCATTGTAGTGGAGATGGCTTTAGGTGGATTGCCATTTTCATGGCATTAGATATGGCAATCATAATTCATACATGTAATCATAACTTTGAAGTTTAAATTATCCATATTTTATAGAATCCCAGGGACAAACAAATCTAATAAAATTGTATTCTCTCTCTCTCTCTCTCTCTCTCTCTCTCTCTCTCCACAGTTTACTCTGTTCAGTTGAAGTCTGTTTGCTCAGTTCCCATGCTAGATTCACCAAATTCATGGCTGCTCAGTATATTTCAGTTCATATCATCAATCTGCTTCCCATGCTAGAGTGGTATTTCAGTAATCATCAATCTGCATGTCTCTCTCTCTCTCTCTCTCTCTCCAGAGTTTACTCTGTTCAGTTGAAGTCTGTTTGCTCAGTTCCCATGCTAGATTCACCAAATTCATGGCTGCTCAATATTTCAGTTCATATCATCAATCTGCTTCCCATGAGAGTGGTAAACTTCATGCACAGTTAATTTGCTAGAATTACTAAATTCTTTAGTTTTCAATTTTACATTTACTTGAATTAGTTATATATTTGCAACAAAACACTAACAAATACTTCTGTTTGCGTTATTTTGGTGAACATGGGGAGTGCTGATAATTTGGAAACCATCATTGATACTGACTTCTTGGAATGAAAATAAACTCAAATGACTTACAGGCATCTTTCAAAATTTTAAATTGCTCATTTATAGTGATTTGGATGTCCCTGGTAATTGTTGGCAATGCGAACGCCATGTTCTTAATATCATTTTACGGTAATCAGACACTGGAACTCGGAAATTTTAATTAGTCTCCTATATGCAGTGCAAATGGCTGCTGGCTTCTTCTTATATTATGGTAATCTCATCAAATTTATAGATCTTGCACTTTAATGTCATTTTAGGGTCTTTGAAGGTGAGAATAAGCATAAACTTTGGTTTCTTATAATTTTGGTAATCTCATCAAATTTATGGAAATTGTACTTTAATTTCAGTTTGGGTCTTTGAAGGTGAAACTATGCATACACTATGGAAAGTCTAAAGAGTATTTTGTATGCTTACGTTTGAATTATTCCTTTCCGATTACTCTCTTCTCTTGTATAAATCAAAGAGCTTTTGTTTTAACAACAATATGTAGAATTTTATAGAACTGTAGTCTTTTTAAAATTTATGCATGGTATCGTAGCGATCTTGCAATCAAGCTGGTCATGGCCCTATCTCTTACGTTTCCTCACCACAATGATCTCATCACCAATTTTTTATGGGAGGGCGTTGAGAGAACCCTATGAATAGATAAGAGGGAATAGTTTGTTAGAAGAGATAATGGTTAGTTTGAATGTTAGATTTTGAATTATTCTCTTTTCATTTACTCTTTTCTCTTATACAAATTGAAGTTCTGTTTGTAGAAGTACAGTGAATTTGATGGGAATGTAGCCTTTTAAAAGTTTTCACATAAACAATGGTCAGCAGAAAAAACTGCATCAGTTTCAGCTCTTCCATCCATGAGGTTTTGTTGATTGGACCCATCAACATCAGGTCATGCTTAGAGAAAGTGAACCATGCTCCAGAGAAGTTCCCCCTGGAAAGTCATGCACATGCTATTGTTTGTTCAATTCTTTGTTACTTGATCTTGTTGAATGTTAATTACTGCCTGAGTCATCTTGTTGTAGGATACTAATCAGATTGTTTAGCCCATCTGGATGCATGAATGATTCTTCAAGTTGTGGACGATGAACCTGATCTGTAGCTGCTGGAAAAGCAAAGAACATCGCCTTTCTAGGTAGGTATAATAATCATTGGATAGCGGTTGGGTATACCTTTGTAGCCCCTAGGTCTGCTTCCTTCTATGATCTTTCTGTAACTTGTTTCATATGGTGTGTCGTTCTGCTGGTTTTGACTATAGTTCTAGGCCGAGTTCATGTTTGAAGAAATTGAACAGTAGGATAGTAGATACACATTCTCTGCATTATTACGAATGCTTGAATTCTTCTGCATCTTTAACATGAGCCCCAAGTCTTCAAAGTTGTTGGATTCTCAATTGCATGTTGCGCAATTTTGAATGATACAACTTTGGATATTCCTTGGGCACCAGAACTATAGAAACATGGAAAATAATATTTTCAGGTTATTCTAATTGGACAATATTCACCTGTGCAGTGCACATGTGCATCACGCACGGTGGCCTCAATGGATAACTAAAAAAATCAATTATTATTTTATTATACTTTCTTCACACTACCAATGGCAAAAGAGAAAATAAGTCATTTGTGCATTTGTATTCATCCCTCAGAACAACATAATCAAACAAGACCTTGGGTAAACCAATGTGCAAACAAGTAAACTTGTGTTCATTCTTGTGGAACAAGTATTTAGGTTTTGTCTAGCATCATGAAAAAGTGGAAAGTTCAAGCTTCCTTCTAATTAAAAGTCAGACGAATTTAGAGGTTGAGAAATTCATAGATGATGAAACCCCATTTGATAATTTACTTCTGTTTTATTATCTACCCAAGAATAAAAAGATATTCGATACTTCTTTATTTCTTAGTTAAATTGTATGTGTAACAATTTTATTGCAAGAGGTACCAAAGCACAATATACCTCTTTTCTCATTATTTTCTTTTATCAAGTCTCTAATTTTCCTAGTAGAAAAATTGGAGATTTGGGCACTTCGAAAAGTCTATTAGAAATAAATCCATGCAGTCTATTGAAAGATAAACTAACAAAGGATTTCATGAATTTGACCCGTTGCTGTTTGGGCACATTGATTGGAACCAAACTTTGAACCAAAACACCTTCTGATCTTTATTCATTTGTTTGTCAAATCAAAACCAAAACTACTTCATAAAACCCATTCTAAAACTCCTTCCTAAAACCCTAACGCGAATAATAATCACAAGCAGCCAAATATTGCATCAAAATTAAATTTAAATTAGCGAACAATCAATAACTTGCATCGGTATCTAAAAAATAATAATGATGGATTAGATGCATGTCTCTGCCCATCTCTAATCTGGATATTCTTTTTTAAAAGAAATCAAATCCAATTCCATCCAGAGAATCCATTTCAATCATGAGGATTTTTAGAAGTATTGTGTTTTTTTTTTTTTGAAAAATTCCCCATCTCTTAAAAATCTTTTATGAATCAAGAGAACCCATTTAAAATACAAATTTTTAGAAGATGGAAGTATTTTAGAAACCACCTCCCACCCACCCACACACACACACACGACACACATTTCTAACGACACCATTTAAAAAAAAAAAAAAAAACTTTTTATACTAAGCAGTACCTAACAAAATAGGTCCCTGCAACACCTAAAAGTTGTTTAGAAGTGATGTAAAGAAGGAGAGAGAGACCACGATGCAAGCTGGAGCGAGAAGGGATTATCCGTTGCTAATTTGGGGGTTGAGAGAGACTAGGTCTTGTTTTCCATCGGGGCTGACTGGTTTATTTCCATGGGAGATGGACGAACCAGCCCAAATAGCCTAATGGGCTTTTTTCAGGTTTGTGGGGACCTGAAGCCCCCACATACATATACATAGTTTCGCCTTCAGGCATCTGAAACATTTGTTATCCATAGTCTGTGACAATTAGAGGTAGGTTTGCCTCTAGGACAATCCACGTGTCAGTGAACATGGGCACTGTGCATAGGTGAAAGTTTTCCTTTACTAAATTTTAAGATTGGAAACATCTACCAGAAAAATCCCCTTAAATAGGGTAACCACAGTTGATGACCCTAAACTTTTATAATGACGGTCAGGGGCCTGCAGCCCAAATCATCTCTATTTTTTTTTCCGTTTTTGCTCTTTCTTTGTTGATGTCAACATAACTATATTCCCTATTCATGTTATAAAAAAAAAGACCATATTCCTTATTCCCAAGAATCGGTATCTTCACCAAAATTGATAGAAACTAAAGTCCCTGATTCTGTCATGAGTAATATTTGTTGACATCAACATAAACTTTTGTTGACATCGACAAGCGTCCAATTAGCACAATCGAGTGACCCTTGTACATGTTAAGCATTTCTACATAGAATTTGTTGAAGTAGATAGAAGATTTGTTAACATCAAAATAAACTTTTGTCGACATCGACAAAAACGCCCAGTTAGCACAATCAAGTGACCCATGTGCACAGCATGGGTTAAACATTTTTATATAGAATTTGTTGACGTCGACAGAAGATTTGTCGATGTCGACATAAAATAACCTTAACTTGAGATTAAGGTTATTTTGACATCAACAAAGAAAGGGAAAAATGGAAAAAAAAGATGATTTAGACTGGAGGTCCTCGGTTGTCATTATAAAAGTTTAGGGTCCTCAACTATGGTTACCCTATTTAAAGGGATTTTCCCGGTAGATGTCCCAATAAACTATACTCTTTTCCACATTTAAAAAACTAAAAAATGATGTGTAAAATATATAACATGTTTATAAATTCTAATCATATTTTTATCCCAGCTTATTTTTACATAGTGCCAATTCATATTCAAGTAAAATTTAGTCATGTTTCATCAAACGAACATATACGCATTTCAATGATTCTAGAGGATTTTACTAGAAAAATCCTGAAATACAGGCATTTATCTCGAAGGGTTCTGGCGAAATGTGCAGCACTAATGGGGTCTTCCCGCCACATTTCTATTTTTTTTTAATTTTTTATTCCTACCAATGATAGGGCCACTAAAAGAAACATTGAGTGACGCTATCGTCGCTTTTTGTATCCTATATAACTTCGAATACTTCCTATGGTTTCCATTCTTTTTCTACCATATCCTCAAAAGTTGTACTTTATCTACAACTAAAGGCAAGTACTTTCTATGGGCTTGTATACTCACTTTATTGCTCATTTTGATTTCATTTTAGTGGTTGTTGATCTCCATTTAAGAGGTTTGTGCATTTATTTCTACTTTTGTAGATTTACATGAAAAAGAATGAATATAATGTCTCATTTTTTATGCTTTTCCTTTTACTTTGGTATAGAAGAAGTTAGACAAGCTCACAGACAATCTCACAGACATTTGTATTGTTTATTGGTATAAAAAGTTTGTTAAAATGGGGCCCGGGCCCAGTCACTGGTGCTGTATGTTGTTTTCTTTCATTGTTTGATGAAATTCCCGTTGAAAATAAAAATAAAAATCCAATAACCATACTATATAAGACCCAACTATTAAGGATCACCGAGTGTCTCTTTTTAGCCCCTTACAATCTCACACTTCTTTGGTTAATGAGGTGTTGTTGGCATTTTCGATGTTTGTACAATAATAATGCCTAAATATATATATATATATATATTTTAATTAAGATGTCGGGTGGTAAGTTGATTGTGATTTTCTACTAGGTTGGCGAGTTTAAGTATCCCACACCCCTTATCAGTTGAGAAGAAAGAATGTTGGTGGTAAAGTGCTTGATTTCTTTTACTAGGCCATAGTTTTCTCCGAGGATGCACTGTACTGTTTTTGGTTCCCTATTGAGGCACATTTTATTTGTTTCAGAACTTAATGCAAATGGTTTTTATTTCGTTGGTTTCAAACATATAATAGTTGATTACCATCTCCAATTTAGAGGAAGCACATATTTATCCATCATCTGCTAATGGTATGGGGTAGTTGGCATTTAGTGAATATTTATGGGTCCAGGCTATGCCCATGCCAATTCATGGAAAGATGGGGATGTGCCACATAGAATTTCATGTTCATGAGATCCTCCTAAGTCCTAACCCATTGATGCATGACACTCTCAAGCTTAACGGCTTTTTATTTTTTTAATCTCAATCCAATGGTTAGTTTGATTCGGTTCAATGCAAAAAAAAAAAAATAAAAAATAAAAAAAAACCCCATGGGATGGGCAACATTCAAGAGGTAGTGTGAGTCCCAGCAGGATTGATTGTAGGAAGTCTATTCAGGTGGCCTATGCACATCTAAATTATTTCCGTCCATTAGTTTGCTTCCATATATATATATATATATATATATGGTTTTCGAACACACAATTTAACATGATTAATTCAATGTATTCCTTCAATGTGATGTATGTATTCATTCACTAATAAAAACGGTAGAAGATAGTAAGTATTTTGCCATGATAATAAGGGAGGACCTCCAATGCGGCATTTCATCAAACGTCAGTTCAAACTATGTGGAAACGAGTAAATGAGAGAATAAAATGAACATAATAGATTACAAAATAAAATAAAAAAAAAATAAGAATTCACACTCCAAACATACATAATGTTGTGAAAATACACAATAAACATTTCATACCATACACAATACATCAAGAACTCTAAACATATAAAATGCTCCGCAAATAATGTGAAAAAACGTAGCTAATGTGACATACTTCCATGCAGATGTGTGATATTGGAGAAATGTTGATGGATTATAGAGAAGAAAGAATGTAGATGAAGCGATGTCATCGCTCTGGAGAAGAATGAGGAAGTTACAGTCTTTCAAAATGGTAAGAATGAGACAGGTTTAGAGTTTATGGACTTACGAACGACGACGCTAGTATCACTGTCATTAGAAACACAGTGACACTAGCGTCACTTACGCTAGATTTAAAAAAAAAATCAAATTAAATATTGACGGCGGATACCATCAGTGTTGTATATTTTATCCGTAACCCTTTGGGATAAATGGCTGTAGTTTCAAATTTTTTCAATAAAATCCTCATGATTCTAGTTTCCACTCAAATGAAAATGCTTCTAATTCTCTTATTCTAAGATTTGGGCTTGGACGACAGTAAAATTAAAAAAAAAAAAAATAAAAATTAGAGGAAAGTGAGAAGAAATTGGGTAGTTTCATTTAATACTGAGAAATTTTACTACTCTTCCCGAAAAGGAAGAAGGCAGGAGCCAATGAAAATCTTTGCTTCGTTACCAAACAGCCTGGTTTTCGTACCACTATTACTTGCTTTCCTCAAATGCTACAAGCTTTCCTCAAATGCTACAACCCCTTATCTCTCACCCACAAATTTCAAGATCTTCATTTCTAATTTCTAGACTGTATTTCTCGGCTAGTCTCATTTCAGTTCAGTTCCCATGGAATTCAAGTTCAGAGCAGGAGATGATCGCCATGCCCGTTTCCCGGCTCAAGCTCGACAAGGTCTTTTTCTCTCTCTTTCATTTCTCTTTCTTTGATTTGATTTAGTCACTGTAGGAAGATCAGATCCTGATTTATCTATGCTTTCATATCATTTTTCCTGCTTCTTCTTTGTCTCGATTCCTAGCTGGTTATTCTGTTCCCAATCTCGGAAGGCCTGGTCAGTTGCAGAACCCAATGATCCCTTCAAGAGGAGCTCTTCCAAGAGAGATGGAGAAGGAGCGCATTCGAGAAGAGATCATAGCTTCCGAGATCCTCCTGAGAAAGCGCGAGCTCGAAGAGGAAGTCAGGAGGGATCTCGCGTATGAGAGGGAGGTGGCGCTGCGAAGGCAGGGCGAGCAATTCTCTCTTCAAGGTGGGATGATGCACAAAGCCAAAGGGGAGGGACTAGTAATAGCAATGAAACCTGGAGGCAGTAATAACAAGGCTTCTGCTTCCTCCTATCCACCTCCTCACAAGCCTTACAAGCCTCAAAAGCCAGCTAAGCAAGTCAGCGGTGGTGGGGTGGCTGCCAACCGGCGGCAGAGTAAACCGCAAAACGTTGTGGGCAAGCAACCCATGCTCCATGCTGAACATTGCAAAGTCAAGTGCAACAGTGTGCCTCATTTGATGGGTGGGAAGAAGCAGCACGTCCCCATGCAAAAGCACAAGGCTCCAGTGAATAAGGGAAATGGGAAAGGTGGAGCTGATGTGAAGGTAAGAGTGGTGGTACAGGTTAAGCAGGGCAAGAATGAGATGGTGGTGTCATCGGGAACTGCACTAAAACCAAATAAGCCTGGTGGCAATGGCAATAACAAGGCCAAGGGGAAGCCCCAAGTTGGTGTTAAGAAATAATAATGCAGAAATATTGGGCTTTTGTTTTATATATATATATATATAGGGCTTGACTTTGCCAAATATGAATAGTTGTGGGTTGTTTTCCTGGTTACAAAGTGACATATGAGTGAGTGGATTGTTTGGGATTGTTTGGTAGTGGCACTTATGCCAGTGGATTGTAACTTTTTATTTGAAGTATCATGTAATGTAAGTACATTAATCTAATCCATTAGATTTTGCATTGCCCATCTTGCATTTTACATCCAACAGCCCTAATTCAATCTTGGAATTACATTTCTTTCCTTTGTTTACTCTAATTTGAGAGAGACCTTTTCTCAAACTAACATTTGAGAAAAAGAGGGAGAGTACAAGCCATCTTCATCTTGTCAATGGGAAGGTAGTGAAAGTGGTAAGAGGGGAAGCAGAGCATTGGAAAGCAAGATGAGGAAATTATGGCATCACAAACAAGGGATTGGGTACCATCCACAGAAGAGATGGCTAAAAGAAGGGAGGCTCCAAGTGATGAGACTGACAAAATAGCAGTTGGTTGAGAGATGTCTTGCGTTGTGCTTGCTATTGGCTTCAACTTTGCAGGGGGAACTTCTTAGTGTTGGGTTAAGGAGATAGAATCTCTATCTTTGTTTGACTTGGATGTTTAAGCACCACGTTTGCATTTTTTTGATGCTCTGGTATCATGACAATTGTGGTCTGCTTTGCATATTTTCATCAGATCTTCTGATTTGTAGATTTTCTTCTGATCTTTTAGTTGTATCTTCCATTCATCCACAAATTAGTAGTGGAAGTGGTTTTAGGTGGATTGCCATTTCGTGGCATTCGATATGGTAATCATAATTTATGATGTAATCATAATTATGAAGTTTAAATTATCCGTATTTTATAGAATCCTTGGCACAAAAAAATATTAAAATTGTAATCTCTCTCTCTCTTCACACACACACATAGTCTACTGTGGTCAATGGCTGTTACGTTGGTTCAGTTAAAGTCTGTTTGCTTAGTTCCCATGCTGGATTCGCCAAATTCATGGCTATTCAATATTTCAGTTCATATCATCAATCTGCAGTTCCCATTACAGTTCATGTGCTAGAATTACTAAATTCTTTAGTTCTATGTTTGTCACATGGTATTGGCTTATTTTTTTCAATTTTACGTTTAATAAGTCCCTTATAAATTGACAAATTGAATTAGTTATATTCTCAACAAAACATTAACAAATAGTTCTGTTTGGATATTTTGGTGAACATGGGAGTGCTGATAATTTGGAAATTATCATTCATGCTAACTTCTTGGAATGCTAATATACTTACATTACTAAGGGCATCTTTCAAAATTTTAAATTGCTCATTTATAGTGATTTGGACTAATTGTTGGCGATGCGAATTGAACACCATGTTCTTAATATCATTTTATGGTAATCATACACCGGGACTGGGAAATTTTAATTAGTCTCATACATGCAGTGCAAATGGTTGCTCGCTTCTTCTCTCATATTATGGCAATCTCATCAATTTTATAGATCTTGCACTTCAATGTCATCTAGGGTCTTTGAAGGTGCAAATATACGTATACTTTGGTTTCTTCTCATAATTATGTTAATCTCATCAAATATATAGAATTTGTACTTTAATGACACTTTGGGTCTTTGAAGGTGAAAATATACATGAACTGTGGAAAGCCTAGAAGCTTGTATCTAAAAGCTTGTATGTTTACATTTGAATCATTCTTTTTCCAATTACTCTCTTCTCTTGTATAAATCAAAGAGTTTATGTTTTAACAACAATATGGTGGGTTTTATGGAGCTGTAGTATTTTAAAAAAAATTCGCATGGCAGCAAAGCCACTGCCCATAGCTATCTTGCAATCAAGCCGATCATGGCCCTATCTTATAAGTTTCCTGAATGATCTCATCGCCATTTTGTGATGGGAGGGTGTTAGAGACCCTATGAGTGGATAGTGGGAATGGTTTGATAGAAGAGATAATGGCTAGTTTGAATGTTTAGAATTGAATTATTCTCTTTTCAGTTATTCTTTTCTCTTAATACAATTTGAAGAAGTTCTGTTTGTAGAAGTATGGTGAATTTTACACGAATGTAGCCTTTTTAAAATTTTCACTTAAACAATGGTCAGCAGCATCATTTTCAGCTCTTCCATCTTTTAGGTTTTGTTGATTGGACCCATCAACATCGAGTCATGCTTCCAGAAAGTTTACCATGTTCAAGAGAAGCTTCCTCTGGAAAATCATGCACATGCTATTGATTGTTCAATTCGCTGTTACTTGATCTTGTTGAATGTTAATAGCTGCCCAAGTCATCTGGTTGCAGGTTACTAATTAGATGGTTAAGCTCATCTGGATGCATCAATGATTCTTCCAGTTGTGGACGATGAACCTGTTCTGTAGCTGCTGAGAAAAACAAAGAACACTGCCTAACAGGGCAGGGTATAATAATCATTAGCTACTGATTAGTCATAGCTTTTTAGCCCATTGATTTGGTTCCTTGTATGATCTTTCTGTAAATAGTTTTATTTGGCGTGCCTTTCTGCTGGTTTTGACTAATCTATAGTTTTAGGACAAGTTCATGTTTGAAGAAATTGAATAGTAGGATAGTAGATACACATTCTCTGCATTTTTATGAATGTGCTTGTATTCTTCTGCATCTTTCACATGAACCCCAATCTTCAAAGCTGTTGGATTGTCAATTGCTTCTCGTGCAGTGTTGTGTGATACAACTTCGGTTATTCCTTGGGCAACTAAACTATAGAAATATAGAAATTAATATTTTCAATTTATCCTAATTAGAAAATATTCACCTGTGTACAGTGCGCATGAGCACCAGGCATCCAAAACACGTGTCATCCGTAGTCCGTGAAAATCAGAGGTTGGTCCCACCCCAAAGACAGTCCACATGTCATTGTGCTAGTTATATCTTTATACCAGCTCAATTTTACAGTGTCAATTTATATTAAACTAGAATTTAGTCATTTCATTAAAGAGACATATACGCATTTCTATGATTCTAATTTTCAGTAAAAAGAAAATGCATCTAATTCTCTTATTCTGAGATTTGGGCTAGACGAAAGTAAAATGAAAAAGTAATTCTAAGAGGAAAGTGAGAAGAAATTGGGTAGTTTCATTTGATACTGCGAGAAATTTTTGCTGAATGTACTCTTCCCAAAAAGGGAGAAGGCAGGAGCCAATGAAAATCATTTGCCTTGTTACCAACGATCCTGGTCTTCGTACCACTATTCCTTACTTTCCTCAAATGCCTGCACCCCTATCTCTCACCCACAAATTTCAAGATCCTCATTTCTACTTTCTAGATTGTATTTCTCGACTAGTGTCATCATTTCAGTTCAGTTCCCATGGAATTCAAGTTCAGAGCAGGAGATGATCGTCATGCCTGTTTCTCGGCTCAAGCTCTACAAGGTCTCTCTCTCTCATTTCTCTTTCTTTGATTTGATTTAGTCACTGTAGGAAATCAGATCCTGATTTCTCTATGCTTTCATATCATTTTTCCTGCTTCTTCTTTGTCTCGATTCCTAGCTGGTTATTCTGTTCCCAATCTCGGAAGGCCTGGTCAGTTGCAGAACCCAATGATCCCTTCAAGTGGAGCTCTTCCAAGAGAGATGGAGAAGGAGCGCATTCGAGAAGAAATCATAGCTTCCGAGATCCTCCTGAGAAAGCACGAGCTCGAAGAGGAAGTCAGGAGGGATCTCGCGTATGAGAGGGAGGTGGCGGTATATATATATCACTATGTCAAAATTGACCTTAAACGACTGCCATAAGCAGTCGTTTATCCACAAATACGACGGCCGTACTTTATTTACGGCTGTTGGAAAAAACGCAGTCGTTTTACTCAAACGACTGCAAGAAGACAGTCGTATAATTAGTAAAATAAACGACTGCCGCAAGGTAGTCGTTGTTTGCCACGGCTCCAACCATCGGGAATTTGAACATGGCCGTCGTCGTTTTCAAACCTACAACGGTTAGATGGATGTAGCTTATATGAAACGACTGCTCATGAGCCGTCGTTTCTATAAATTTTTCTCTTTTTTTTTTTGCCCCTTTTCTGGGACTTTTTTTTTTTTTTTTTTTTTACTTTTATGGCCTATTTAACGGTTTTTATCCACAGCTTTGGTCGGTTTTGCAAGAATAAAACAAGGGCCCAAATGCTACAAATTAAGCACTTGACAAAAAAAGAAGAAAAAGAAAGTAGTAGAAAAGATTTTATTAAAGAATAATAAGGGCCCAGTCTCATTAGGCAGCCAGTTACATAGATATATTATATTACAATCTTCATTTAAAAATCTCCTGCAAGTATCTCTAGTCCTAGGAAGGCTCTTAGCGTATCATGGGGGAACTTCTCTCCTTCACTGGCACAAGATGGATGAATTGGAGCAGCCCAACAATGTCTTTCCACTACCTTCCCGCAAGAGATTGAATCAAGAGTCACTTGACTTTCGTAAGTAGTTTTGAACAGCAGCCCAACAATGAATTGCAGGGGTCTTGATTTGTTTTTTCTCACATTATCTGGGAGTGGAACTTCTGGTAATCTTGCTTTTTTCTCAAAAACCTGCAAACAAACAGTAGAAAGAAAAGATTGATTTCTTTGTTTGTCAAAAATTTGATTTCTTTTGAAATGAGTTTCCCTGAGCTTGTGGTTTCATGGAAAACCAATAATCAAACATGATAAGGTATGCACAAAACATCAGATGCAACTAGAAAATAAATAAATAAATGTATGCACCCACACCCACACGCACACATAATAGAGAGGAATATTCTTGAGGGAACCTTCTTTTTCTTTTTGAAAGGTAACAGGAAGGAACCAGTTTTTGAGGCCTACTTGGATACATGTCAATCAAATTATCCTAACCTTGATTTATGGGCCACAGAGTTTTAGCCTTAAATAAAATGCAGTTTTTATTTTGTGCTTTATCCAATGTTGAATATTAGGAGTTCCAAAGTCAATGAGTGCCAATAGAAGAGGACAGAGGGGTGAGGGTTTTGGACTCATGTTAGATGGACCCATTAAAAAACCTCATTTTAAAACAAGAAACTGGTTCCCTCTAGAAAATTTTGACTACATACATGAATATAGTGTTAAGTAAAATCCAACTAAGCGTTGATATCTTGGCCAAAATCATTTTTAGAAGAAGACTATTTTGTGCATAGCTCATTTTCCTTTTGGATTCTCCAAGAAGCTCTTTTTCTACGAGAGTTAAACAAGTAGAACTCACAAATCAGACATTAAATAGGATAAGGCTATGACAATGATGATGGGACTTCTCAAACATAATGCCAAAGCACCGAAAAATTAGATTCCAATATGCATAAAACAAAAGGACCACAAAAACGGAATTGACAACCATATTTTCAGACAAAGCTTCAGAATTACATTTTTTTAGTATCAATTCAGTATTATTTGGAGACCTACTAAAAAACTACACTTTCAGAAAACAAAAAGAAAAATAATGTTACAGATAGAGTGAGAGTGGCAAAAAGATTAAGCAGCAATACATACAGTAGCTTTAGTCGAATCCAATGAAAAATATGTAGTGAAGAAACATGGTTCATTCCCTTCTTTGACTTTGTACAGTGGTACTTCTGGAGATAGACCTTCCAAAGTTGTTTCGAGCTCTATGTATTTCTGTAAAAATTCTTTAATGCATGAGACACACAAGGAATCCCCTTTGTATAAGAAAATCAACCTTCACTACTTATAGAAGAGGCATTCTTATAAAAATTAACTTGTCCAATCTCAAAAGCTATTTGCTTTTTTTTGGGATTCCACGGAATAACCAACCCAAACAAAGATCTTAGCGTATGTATCGAGTATCAAGATATCCTCAGTCAATAGATCATCTTAAGTGAAGTTGGAAATCTCAGATACCTGCCTCCAATGAAAAAGGAACAGATAAAAATTAAGCATTAGACACAAACAAAACAAAAACAAAAGAAAATTCTGCTTGGATAAAAGTGATGATGAAATGCACCTGAAACTTTCCTGTGGCACCAAACATGAGAACAGGAACAAATAATTAAACCAAAAAAAAAAGAAAAGAAAAGAAAAAGAAATCAGCTTCATTCAGAACTTCAAATACTGGCATAGGCAGAACTAGTAAGAACAAGCACCAACCTTTATTGAACGAGTAAGTGTACAAATGAGTATCTCTAACTGTCTCTTGAGAAGCCTTTTTGGTTGTGTAACTTTGCTTCCCCCCTAATGCAAACCAGAATGCAGAGCTCTCTGTAAAAACTCCCTTAACCTTAACGTCATAGTCCTCTTTTACATCTGCCGGCATCATGCAAACCAGAATGCAGTACAACACAAAAAACACGCTGGATATAATCATCTAAGATTATCCTATCTCGCTCAAAGGTACAAATCAACTAAGTATCAACACGAGAAATCTCAGAGATGGATAATCAACTGGCGACTACCCACAATTGCTGACGGGACACCAAGAGGGAGAGAACATTATGTGAAGTGACAAACCATGAATCCAGGATCCATAATGGAATTCCTGCATTAGCCCAAAAGCTTGAAGAAGATAAGCTCTCTATTCAACAGTTAAAGGAACCTCCAAACTGAATGCCCTTAGGAGCTCAATCCCAGGATGGAAGCCCAAATAGAAACATGAGACTCATCTTTTCACATTCATTTATCTCAAAAGTAGTGGAATGAGGAATTCACTTTGTCAGATCACCAGAACTTTTTCCAAATCAAAGCATGCAAGCCAAAAATGTTATGTTTCAGAGAAATCTGAAACTTCCTTTAGTTTGCAAGCAAACAGACACCTTTTATTCTATTAATGATTGAATATAGTGCATCCTTCATTTTGAACAAAGTGAACAGAGAGAACCCTACCATGTGCCATGTACAGGGATCATTTCATGGAAAGAAATGCAAATAACACCGATAGCAAATGAAGACCACAATAATCTGCATCCAAATAGTTGCAAATATCAACCAAGATCCCACATTTATAGCACAGAAAAGACAAACACAGGTCATAGGGAAATACCAGAGATGAATTGTACATTGGCTTGCTCACGACCAAGCAGGAACTACTGAAGAAACCAAGAAAGGATGGTCATACAAATGACCAAAGGATGGTAATTAGAACATCGTTGGGGAAAGCCTTGAGTGCATTAATTAGATCCATGTAGGTACTTTCAATTCCCCATTGGTGAGAAATGTAAGTATCAAAGAAGAACATTAACATGTATGAGACGGTGCATTTGGCCTAGGAAATACAAAATGTGTTAAAAAGAATGTGTACTACACCAAACCCAATGTTCACAAACATAAGATGGAAAAGTGCAAATAAATGTAACTATCATCCATCCACTATCACTAGTACATAAGCAAAATTCATAGCATGTAAAACGGTACATAGGCATATCAATAAGAACTAAATGAAAGTAGTCCTAAAATGGGCCAATCAATAGTATTGCCGAGAGTAAGATCTTGAAAAGATTTTCCTCCGCCCATCAACTCCACGCTTCCCTCGATGATTTCGTCTACAATGACCTTATAGCATTCATCCCCCTCAGTTGAAAGACCCCTCACTCTACCATAAGCGATACACGTAGACTTCCGTGTAAGATGCATCAACCTACAAGAACGTGCATGCTGAGGTGGGAGGTCACGCCTTACCTACAAACATTAGCAACACATGAATTTAGTCATTTCTCAATCCAAACACTTAAATAAGTTAAGACATCTACTATTTATAGAAAATAAAGATTTTTACTTGAGAAGATCTACCGCTATCAGTAGAAGGTTGCATCACTATCTGACCTTGGGATAGACATGAAAGGATCTACTATCTGACACTAGTTGTCTCCAATAGGTTCCCCATTTTCCTAAATGCGATGGGGGGAAGTCCACCTGTTGCAATAGGCAATTGTTAGAAAATTTTCAAGTTCAGATACTACAGGTGCTGCAGTCAAACTACAGGAAATTGCATGGTCTTTGAAGAATTCCCCAAATATAAATCAGGTCCATGTCTGTCCATCTCCATGTCTGCTGTTAGTAGTAACATAAATCTGGACTTTCTTGTATGAACTTGAAAACATATGGAAAAGAATTTAAATGGCTACATTAATGAGCTCTAAATGAACTTTTGAATAAAGACTAGTCTTCCGTATATGAACATGTGACAGACTACTCTGTAAAAAAAGGTAAAATCAAATTAAAATCAACACACATCTCAGTCAAACTGATCAAATTAGATTAAACAACAATAGCTTCTAAGTTTAAATGAGTAGAAGAGCTAGAGTAGGGAGACGAAGTTGTTTTCAAATGGATGAAACAAATGACTCCTATTGGCCTGTAATTTATTTTTTAAAAATAAATGACTCCTTGACTTCTCAATTTTTCACACATGTGGATGGCCATCCAAGGAAAATAATGAAACAGTAAGCAGGAAAAAAAAAGGCTGGATTAGAACCAAAAGCTGGGATGGTAATTTTTCTAATACCAATAAGCAATTAATCAGACAAAACTTGAAACTCTATTCAGAAGCTAGGAACTCAACCCCATCATCAACTCTTTTTTTTTTTTTTTTCTTTTGCTTGGTTGGCCCAGTGGCCAGGACATTGGAAGTAAAGGACTCCCACCAGGGTTCAAAACCTGGTGTGAGCTGTGGGAGCGGGCCTTATCCACAAGGCCACCCCTCTATTCCCACAAGGCCAGCCCCATGATCAACTTACCTTTCTAGTCATGACAATGAAAAAGAAAAATCAAAATGTAACTAAGGTCATCCAAACACAAAATATCATTTACCTTGCCTGAGTTACCTGATCTTAGTTTATGAAGAAGACACATAAGAGTCCTTACAGACAATACAATATTGTTTCATTATTTTCCTTGTGTGGCTTTTCAGTGATTACAAAGTATGAAACAGATGAAACAATACATACCCTCATGAGAGCTACCCTGAACGGTAGACACAGAAGATGATGACGAGGAATAATGCGACATAGTACCTACAACCACATTTAAATAAGAAACTCAATATTTTGAAACAAATATTGGCTTGTATAAAGTATGACATAAATCTTGAATCTAAAAATGTTGAGATTAAAAGACATAAGCAATAATCATGTAGTGTACATAAATAGATTCAGTACAACAAAAAACACCATTGGTGACATGAAAAAATGTCACCAAAGGCCCAATTTTTGTCACCTATTATCATTGGTGACAAGGGACGGGGTATCATTGTATCCATGACACTAAAAGTCAACGGTGACAAAGTTTGTGCACTTGTCACGGAATGGTGTCAACAGTGACAAAAATATGGTGTCATGGAAGAAAGATTTTCCATAACATAGTAGGGTGTCACTAAAAGCAATGGCGATAACAATGTAGGTGTCATAAAAAGGAGATCTTTTGTGACAAGAATTGTCACCGAAAGTATTTACCCTGACAACCAAATGCGTGTCACCGATAATATTACCAGGTTGGCACACAAGGGTGACACTCTTTATGGATCTCATCAGAAATGAAAGCACTAAATGACCACTGTGAGCATTTTGAATGGCTCCCACATGGTCACATATACTCTCTACCAGAGAAGGTATGCACTTGTATCTAAAAATATATCAGTCATATCAATGATGTAGCCGCATTTAAAAGAAGTGTAAATGGACTTTCTTTCAAAATGCTTGTAGGTGGCTTTCGGAGATGATATAACCCGCGGGTAGAATAGGTCCTCTATGTGGAATTTGAGAATAGTTATGTAACCCTGTCGCATCTCTCTAATTGAATCAAACACAAGAATAGAGTACATAGAGTACATAAATAACTTTATGTCCTCAATTGGCCCATACCACTCTCAACCAAAATACATTTAGGGAGAAACCTATCAAAGATAATGTGTATCAGCATATAAAGTTTTTTGATAGAATGAGTGACTTTAACAACCGCCCCTTGGAGTGACAAAGGACACCATCCAAGTGTGCTACAGACTCTTGTTGGTAATGTGTATTAATAATCAGGTGGCACTAACTCAACTTATGTTAAATTTTTAATGATAACAAACAACAACTAATAATGTTGGAGAAACATTTCTTAGCTGACAAAATATCACATATTCAATAAAACATTGCATACCATGATATAATTGCAACAATATTTTCAAAGAAACCATAGGCATTTCCTTTTTCAGCAAGGAGTAGTTATGATGTGAAAGGTTCTAAATTTTTAGTGAGAGCATGTTAAAAAGACATGTAAGAGGGCTCACAAGATACCTGCGCCATGTATTATAGTTGATGAGGATGATCCAAATCCTAAAGTAGATGCATGGGGCAATAGCAGATTAAAATATGTCAATTAAGGATCCATGCCTATCTGATAGAGCAAGTTGTTTTCACAATATCCAATTAGGGGAAAAATGCCCTTAATGCAACAGAGCTATAACCAATATCAACATCTAACGATTCAAACCAAAAAAAAAAAATCATCTAATGCAGCCGGTATCAACATTTAACAATTCGAAAAATTTAAAAAACCTAATCAAACACCTGATCAAAACCACAAGATCTAGAGCTAGTATCAACATCTAACAACCGAAGGAGACTGACAAAGATTATCATCGTTCTCAACACAGTTGCATTTACAGAGTGAGTGAATCTAGGCACATCCCAAACAAAGCAAAACGAACACATCAAAGAAGCCAAAAAGTGGAAAAAAGCATCATTGTTTAGTAAAAAAAAAAGGAAAGAAAGCTTTTTGAGAGCCGAAAAGAGGAGAACCAATGGAAGAAAGAGCTTACAAGAGATGGTAACCTTCTTGAAGAGGTAGAGTGTGGAGTTCTTGAAAATCAAACCATGATCAGTCAATTGATGATGGCTTATTGATCAACCACAAAACCCTAGAACTCCATCTACAGGTGACCTTCTGCAAATGCGTAGATCTTGTGTTTGGATTTCTTCGACTTCAAAGAGAGACGGAAGCGATCAAACGTCAAAACCAAAAAAATGAAAGAAGGGTCTGGGCCGAAATTAGGGCTACAGCTCAAGGCAAAGATCAGATCTTTTCCATACTCTTCCAAACAACGTCATCAAAACATTACATTTCGGTTTCGTCATCCAAAACAAAGAAAAATCAAAATATAAGTAGCATCTATCCAGAGGAAACTGTTGTTGGCAGAAATATAAAGGAAAAGATCGATTAGAAAGATCGGAAATGAACTGATTTGGGAGATACATTTGGAAAACCTAAGTTTAACTGAATGCAAGATCAAACGAGAAAGATTTTGGGGATTGTTCTTACCGAAGAGATAGTGAATCGCGAGATCCGAACAAAGGCGAATCAAGATTGAGGCAGGGAGGGTTTTGATGGAATTGAAACCCCATCTCTTCAATACTCTATGACCGAGCGAAGGAGATTTGGAGAGACAGGGTATTTCGCCTAGCGATTTGGAGAGACAGGGAGAAAGAGCAAAGCGATGGAGATTAGGGTTTTCTCGGGGGTGGACGTCGTTTGGATATCATCAAACGACGGCCTAGATACCGTAGATGTGTATGGAATGAAATCAGCTACACCATCATGGATGGGACCCATTTGCGGATTGCAGTCGTTTATGACCCTTTGAAGAAATTGAATAGTAGGATAGTAGATACACATTCTCTGCATTATTACGAATGCTTGAATTCTTCTGCATCTTTCACATGAGCCCCAAGGCTTCAAAGTTGTTGGATTCTCAATTTCATGTTGCGCAACTTTGTATGATACAACTTTGGATATTCCTTGGGCACCAGAACTATAGAAACATGGAAAATAATATTTCCAGGTTATTCTAATTGGACAATATTCACTTGTGCACATGTGCATCACGCACAGTGGCGGACCTAGGACTTTTATTTGAGGGAGGCTAACAATGGACAACTAAAAAAGTCAATTATTATTTTATTATACTTTCTTCACATGACCAATGGCAATAGAGAAAATAAGTCATTTGTGCATTTGTATTCATCCCTCAGAACAACATGATCAATCAAGACCTTGAATAAAGCAATGTGCAAACAAGTAAACTTGTGTTCATTCGTGTGTGTTACAAGAGTTATTTTGAGGGTATTTAGGTTTTGTCTAGCATCTTGAAAAAGTGGAAAGTTCAAGCTTCCTTCTAATTAAAAGTCAGACGAATTTAGATGTTGAGAAATTCATGGATGATGAAACCCCATTTGATAATTTACTTCTGTTTTATTATCTACCCAAGAATAAAAAGATATTCGATACTTCTTTATTTCTTAGTTAAATTGTATGTGTAATAATTTTATTGCAAGAGGTACCAAAGCACAATATACCTCTTTTCTCATTATTTTCTTTTATCAAGTCTCTAATTTTCCTAGTAGAAAAATTGGAGATTTGGGCACTTCGAAAAGTCTATTAGAAATAAATCCATGCAGTCTATTGAAAGAGTAACTAACAAAGGATTTCATGAATTTGACCCGTTGCTGTTTGGGCACATTGATTGGAAGCAAACTTTGAACCAAAACACCTTCTGATCTTTATTCATTTGTTTGTCAAATCAAAACCAAAACTACTTCATAAAACCCATTCTAAAACTCCTTCCTAAAACCCTAACGCGAATAATAATTACAAACACCCAAATATTGCATCAAAATTAAATTTAAATTAGCGAACAATCAATAACTTGCATCGGTATCTAAAAAATAATAATGATGGATTAGATGCATGTCTCTCCCCATCTCTAATCTGGATATTCTTTTTTAAAAAGAAATCAAATCCAATTCCATCCAGAGAATCCATTTCAATCATGAGGATTTTTAGAAGTATTGTGTTTTTTTTTTGAAAAATTCCCCAACTCTTAAAAATCTTTTATGAATCAAGAGAACCCATTTAAAATACAAATTTTTAGAAGATGGAAGTATTTTACACTAAGCAGTACCTAACAAAATAGGTCCCTGCAACACCTAAAAGTTGTTTAGAAGTGATGCAAAGAAGATGAGAGAGACCACGATGCAAGCCGGAGCGAGAAGGGATTATCTGTTGCCAATATGGGGGTTGAGAGAGAGTGGGTCTTGTTTTCCATCGGGGCTGACTGCTTAATTCCATGGGGGATGGACCAACCAGCCCAAATAGCCTAATGGGCTTTTTTTCAGGTTTGTGGGGGCCTGAAGCCCCCACGTACATATACATAGGTTCGCCTCCAGGCATCTGAAATAGGGCTTGTTTGGCGTCTCTTATCTATATAAAACGGATCTGTATAAAACAGATCTGTTTCAACTGGCCCTATTTGAAATAGATGGTGTAGAAATAGTTTGTTTGGTTATACAGAAAAAATGATTGAAATTGACATTTTTGAAGTAATGGTTGAAAATTTTTCATAAATATCTTAAGATCCATGAGGATTTAAGTATTGAAATTTGACATCATAGTTGTGTTTAACCTTACAAAGAGAATTAACAGTTTGGATCTTGCATTTGGGGGCCATAGTTTTAAAAAAAGTAGATATAAATATTTGTGGTTTTTTGTAAATATCTCAAAATCTATGATGATCCAACGTATAAAATTTGGACCCATAGTCTTACATGATCTTCGGAATATATCCAATGGTTTGGATCATGATTTTTGGTGGCTGAATTTACCAAAAAAAAGAAAAAACCACACTGCCCTTGTACAATTTCAAAACTCAGTCAATAATCATGGTACATCAACGGTAAAAAACGTTTTTATAAATATCTCAAGATCCACTTGGATTTAGAGGCTCATTTTTGGACCTCTAGCTGTTTTTGGCCATCCAAATAGAATCAACAGATCGGATCATGATTATGGAGCGCACAATGTCCAGAATATTAGATCGAAGGGCTCACTTGTTTTGTAAATATCTCGAGATCCGAGATAGATCAACGGCTGAAATGTTGACACGTAGCCGTGTTTGACCTTCTTCAAATATCTAATGGTCCGGATCATGATTTTGGGTCCCATAAATTAAAAAAAATGAAAAAACGGACTGTCCTATGAGGACGTCCGTTTTACTGTAGCATGTTTGGTCTTTCCGCTTCTGACATTAAGGTCTGATTCAAAACAGGCCCTTTTGCTGACTTCTTGAAATGGAGGCAAACTATCTATAACCCATTTCAAATAGACATTGAAACCTTAGTTCCCAAACAGCCTAAAAACTGTTTAAAATGGTTTTAAGATAAGTAGAGGCAATATTAAGAGACGCCAAACGCCGCCATAGTCTGTGAAAATTAGAGGCAGGTTTGTCTCTTGGACAATCCACGCGTTATTGAACATTGGCACTGTGCACAAATGAAAGTTTTCCTTTACTAAATTTTAAGATTGGAACATCTATAAGAAAAATTTCCTTAAATAGGATAACCACAATTGATGACCCTAAACTTTTATAATGACGGTCAGGGGCCTACAGCCCAAATCATCTCTATTTTTTTCCGTTTTGCCCTTTCTTTGTTGATGTCAACATAACTATATCCCCTATTTATGTTATAAAAAAAAAAGACCGTATTCCCTATTCCCAAGAATCAGTCTCTTCACAAAAATCGACAGAAACTAAAGTCCCCTATTATGTCATGAGTAATATTTGTTGACATCAATATAAACTTTTGTTGACATCGACAAAAGCATCCAATTAGCACAATCAAGTGAACCTTGTACATGTTAAGCATTTATACATAGAATTTGTTGAAGTAGACAGAAGATTTGTCAACATCAAAATAAACTTTTGTCGACGTCGACAAAAACACCCAGTTAGTACAATCAAGTGACCCATGTGCACAGCACGAGTTAAACATTTATATATAGAATTTGTTGACGTTGACAGAGGATTTGTCGATGTCGACATAAAATAACCTGAACTTGGAATTAAGGTTGTGTTGACATCAACACAGAAAGGGAAAAACGCGAAAAAAAGATGATTTAGACTGGAGGTCCTTGACTGTCATTATAAAACTTTAGGATCCTCAACTATGGTTACCCTATTTAAAGGGATTTTCCCGGTAGATGTCCCAATAAACAATACTCTTTTCCACATTTAAAAAACTGAAAAATGATGTGTAAAATATATAACATGTTTATAAATTCTAATCATATTTTTATCCCAGCTTATTTTTACATAGTGCCAATTCATATTCAAGTAAAATTTAGTCATGTTTCATTAAACGAACATATACGCATTTCAATGATTCTAGAGGATTTTACCGGAAAAATCTCGAAATACAGGCATTTATTCAGAAGGGTCCTGGCAAAATGTGCAGCACTAATGGGGTCTTCCCGCCACATTTCTATTTTTTTATTTTTTATTCCTACCGACGATAGCGTCACTCAAAGAAATATTGAGTGACGCTATCGTCGCTTTTTGTACGCTATATAACTTCGAATACTTCCCATGGTTTCCATTCTTTTTCTACCCTATCCTTCTCACAAGTTGTACTTTGTCTCCAACTAAAGGCAGGTACTTTCTATGGGCTTGTATACTTACTTTATTGCTCATTTTGATTTCATTTTAGTGGTCGTTGATCTCCATTTAAGAGGTTTGTGCATTTATGTCTACTTTTGCATATTTACATGAAGAAAATGAATATAATATCTCATTTTTATGCTTTTCCTTTTACTTTGGTATAGAATAAGTTAGACAAGCTTACAGACAATCTCACAGACATTTCTATTGTTTATTGGTATAAAAAGTTTTTTAAAATGGGGCCCACATCCCGAGTCACTGGTGCTGTAGGTTGTTTTCTTTCATTGTTTGATGAAATTCCCGTTGAAAATAAAAATAAAAATCCAATAACCATACTATATAAGACCCACCTATTAAGGATCACCGAGTGTCCCTCTTTAGCCCCTTGCAATCTCACACTTCTTTGGTTAATGAGGTGTTGTTGGCATTTTTTATGTTTGTATAGTAATAATTCCTAAATATATATATATATATATTTAATTAGGATGTCTGGTGGTGAGTTGATTGTGATTTTCTACTACGACGGGAAGTTTACTTATCAGCTGAGAAGGAAGAATGTTGGTGGTAAAGTGCTTGGTTTCTTTTACTAGGCCATAGTTTTCTCCGAGGATGCACTGTACTGTTTTTTGTCCCTATTGAGGAACATTTTATTTGTTTCAGAACTTAATGCAAATGGTTTTTATTTCGTTGGTTTCAAACATATAATAGTTGATTACCATCTCCAATTTAGAGGAAGCACATATTTATTCATCATCTGCTAATGGTATGGGGTAGTTGGCATTTAGTGAATATTTATGGGTCCAGGCTATGCCCATGCCAATTCATGGAAAGATGGTAATAGCCACATAGAATTTCATGTTCATGAGATCCTCCTAAGTCCTAACCCATTGATGCATGACACTCTCAAGCTTAACGGCTTTTTATTTTATTTTTTAATCTCAATCCAATGGTTAGCTTGATTCGGTTCAAAAAAAAAAAAAAAAAAAAAAAAAAAAAAAAAGAAAAAGAAAAAGAAAAAGAAAAAGAAAAAGAAAAAGAAAAAGGAAAAGGAAAAAAAAAACATGGGATGGGCAACATTCAAGAGGTAGTGTGAGTCCTAGTTGGATTGATCGTAGGAAGTCCATTCAGGTGGCCTATGCACATCTAAATTATTTCCGTCTATTAGTTGGCTTCCATATATATATATATATATATATAAATATATATATATATATATATGGCTTTTGAACACACAATTTAACATGATTAATTCAATGTATTCCTTCAATGTGATGTATGTATTTCTTCACTAATGAAAATGGTAGAAGATATTGAGTCTTTTGCCATGATAATAAGGGAGGACCTCCAATGTGACATTTCATCGAACAAATAGCGTGCGTCAGTTCAAACTATGCGGAAATGAGTAAATGAGAGAATAAAATAAACATAATAGGTTACACAATAAAAAAAAAAAAAATGAAGAACTCACACTCCTAACATACATGATGTTGCGAAATTACACAATACACATTTCATACCATACAGAATACATCAAGAACTCCAAACATACAAAATGCTCCGCAAATAATGTGAAAAAACGTAGTGTGAAAAAACGTAGCTAATGTGACATATATACTTTCGTGTAGATGTGCGATATTGGAGAAAGGTTGATAGATTATAGAGAAGGAAGAAGGTAGATGAAGCGGTGTCATCGCTCTGGAGAAGAATGAGAAGTTACAGTCTTCAAAATGGTAAGAATGAGACGGGTTTAGGGTTTTATAGACTTGCGAACGACGACGTTAGCGTCATTGTCATCAGAAACATAGTGACGCTAGCGTCACTTACGCCAGATTAAAAAAAAAAAAAAATCAAATTAGTACTGATGGATCCCATTAGTGTTGTATATTTTACCATAACCCTTTGGGATAAATGGCTGTAGTTTCAAATTTTTTAAATAAAACCCTCATGATTCTAGTTTCCACCCAAATGAAAATGCGTCTAATTCTCTTATTCTAAGATTTGGGCTTGACGACAGTAAAATGAAAAAAAAAAAAAAAAAAAAAAAAAAAATTTAGAGGAAAGTGAGAGGAAATTGGGTAGTTTCATTTAATACTGAGAAATTTTTACTGAATGTACTCTTCCCAAAAAGGAAGAAGGCAGGAGCCAATGAAAATCTTTGCTTCGTTACCAAACAGCCTGGTTTTCGTACCACTATTCCTTGCTTTCCTCAAATGCTACACACCTTTCTCTCACCCACAAATTTCAAGATCTTCATTTCTACTCTCTAGATGGTATTTCTCGACTAGTCTCATTTCAGTTCAGTTCCCATGGAATTCAAGTTCAGAGCAGGAGATGATCGCCATCCCCGTTTCCCGGCTCAAGCTCGACAAGGTCTCTCTCTCATTTCTCTTTCTTTGATTTGATTTAGTCACTGTAGGAAGATCAGATCCTGATTTATCTATGCTTTCATATCATTTTTCCTGCTTCTTCTTTGTCTCGAATTCTAGCTGGTCATTCTGTTCCCAATCTCGGAAGGCCTGGTCAGTTGCAGAACCCAATGATCCCTTCAAGAGGAGCTCTTCCAAGAGAGATGGAGAAGGAGCGCATTCGAGAAGAGATCATAGCTTCCGAGATCCTCCTGAGAAAGCGCGAGCTCGAAGAGGAAGTCAGGAGGGATCTCGCGTATGAGAGGGAGGTGGCGCTGCGAATGCAGGGCGAGCAATTCTCTCTTCAAGGGGGGATGATGCACAAATCCAAAGGGGAGGGACTAGTAATAGCAATGAAACCTGGAGGCAGTAATAACAAGGCTTCTGCTTCCTCCTATCCACCTCCTCACAAGCCTTACAAGCCTCAAAAGCCAGCTAAGCAAGTCGGCGGTGGTGGGGTGGCTGCCAACCGGCACCAGAGTAAACCGCAAAACGTTGTGGGCAAGCAACCCATGCTCCATGTTGAACATTGCAAAGTCAAGTGCAACAGTGTGCCTCATTTGATGGGTGGGAAGAAGCAACATGTCCCCATGCAAGAGCACAAGGCTCCAGTGAATAAGGGAAATGGGAAAGGTGGAGCTGATGTGAAGGTAAGAGTGGTGGTACAGGTTAAGCAGGGCAAGAATGAGGTGGTGGTGTCATCGGGAACTGCACTAAAACCAAATAAGCCTGGTAGCAATGGCAATAACAAGGCCAAGGGGAAGCCCCAAGTTGGTGTTAAGAAATAATAATGCAGAAATATTGGGCTTTTGTTTTATATATATAGGGCTTGACTTTGCCAAATATGCATAGTTGTGGGTTGTTTTCCTGGTTACAAAGTGACATATGAGTGAGTGGATTGTTTGGGATTGTTTGGTAGTGGCACTTATGCCAGTGGATTGTAACTTTTTATTTGAAGTATCATGTAATGTTGTGATCTACGGCTTATGAGAAGAGATCAATACGTATAAGAAGACAAGAGATTTACGTGGTTCGGCTTTTGGCCTACGTCCATGGGAAGACGGGAGAAATTACTATGCAATCAGAAGAGAGTATCCATCCTAGAGACCCCTAGTCTCTATTTATAATATCAGCCCCAAAACCCTGTACACCCAAACACTACTTCTTAATCACAGTAGACCTATAACAAGCCTACTTCTAATCACAGTAGAACATGGACACTACATGGGCCTTGTTTACCAGATTTATTAGCTTCTATTGAGCCATATAAACTAACAAATCTCCACCTTGGCGAACATTGAAGCTGATCCTCATGCACAAAACACGTCTCACCGTCTCCACCTGCCCTTGAGGGCACTCAGGTACCGAGCACACCAATCAAGTCCAAGTAATGCTTGAACTTGAATTTAACCAATTCCTTCATGAATGCACCAAATCGCTTGCACCATTGTCCAGAAGCTTGCTTCGACCCGTACAATGATTTTTCCAAACTGCATACATGATCAGGAACCTTTGTCTGCACTCTACCTGCACAGGAAGCTTCTTCCTCTTTCTCGTAGAACCGCTTGCATCCGATGGCCTGATCTTCCTCATCAAGAGACTCCATCTCTTCAGTCATAGTTGCTGCCTGTTGACTACTTTTCATCCCTTCCATTAATTCAAGAGACTCATTTGTCAATGCGTATGCAACCATATCATCATGGCCACTGTCTGATATCGACGCGTACGTCGTCATATCCTCGAAACCGTATCTGACTGGCGGTTTCCTTTCTCTCTGCGGTCTACCTGTCTGCAGCATCTGCGGCTCTATCCGCTGCATCTGCTGCACAGCCTGACTATCCTCTGTATCCTGGGAGGAGCCGAATGCACTCTCCTTCCTCACTAGGATGTCTGACTCCACCTGAACGGTGTTTCCAGACAAAACATACAAGTTTCCAACTCTATTGCCTCTCATAAGAACCAGAGCACCCTTCACAACTTTCATAACTCCACCTTCAACTGAGAACTTACAGCCGTCGGAGTCCAAAGCACCAAGAGAAACAAGATTCTTTTTCAGATCAGGAACATGCCGAACATCTGCCAACGTTCTGATGATTCCATCATACATCTTGATTTTTACTGTTCCAATTCCAACTGTCTTACATGCAACATTATTGCCCAGCAAAACACTACCACCGTCGATTTCTCTGTAAGTGGTAAACCAGTCTCTATTGGGACACATGTGGTGGGAACAGCCCGAATCAAGAATCCATTCATCCTGACGACGAATTCCATTTTCAATCACAGAAAGTGCATTATTGGAAACATAATCTGATCTTCCATCTGCGATACTGACTGAATCATCCGATGACGAATCTTCAATTATTTCTTTCCCTTTCTTTTGCCTTTCGGGACAATTTTTCCTGATGTGCCCTTTCTTATGGCAATAATAACATTCAATGTTTTTCCTGTTGGATCTATTTTTGCTATTACTACTGAAATCTTTTGTTCTTCCTCGTACTACCAAACCCTCACCCGAACCATCATTGTTAACTGCAACCTTTTTCTTTAACTCCTTAGAGTTCAAGGCTGCCTCTACATCCTCTTTTGTCAGAGTATCTCTACCATACATCATGGTATCAACAAAATTCTCATAAGAGGGTGGTAACGAGCACAACAACATGATAGCTTGGTCCTCATCATCAATTTCAACATTGATATTTTCCAGATCCATGATAACTTTTGTGAAAGAATCAAGGTGAGTTGAAATAGACGTACCTTCCTGCATTTGTAAGGTGAACAATCGCTTCTTCATATACAAGCGATTCGTGAGAGACTTCGTAATGTACAAGTTCTCCAACTTCTGCCATATACCAGCAACAGTTCTTTCTTGAGCAACTTTTCGCAGTACACCATCGCTTAAAAACAGCAGAATCTGACTGTACGCCTTTTCCAACAACTCATCCTTCTCTTCATCTGACAATTTTCCAGGCAAAGCATTCTTTCCTTTCAAAACTTTATGCAGCCCATTCTGAACCAGCAAAGCATGCATCTTCAGACGCCAAAGACCGAAATCGTTGTCTCCATTGAATTTCTCAATTTCAAACTTCATAGTCATTCCACGAATCTTTCACAGTATCTGTGTAGATCTGGTCACCACGAGCACGCTGGAAGAAACGGATCTGAAATCCGACTTCGGATGGCTAAGATATCGCAAAAACAAATTTTTGCACTACAATCAGTCAATCTCCTTCGTTGACAGGTAAACAGCCAATCTTCTTCCACAACGGCGTAGATCTGCTCGTAACGAGTCCGTAGGTTCAAACGGATCTCCAATCAGACTCCGGATCGTCCAGATATCGCGAAAACAAATTGCAGCCTTTGATCTGGTCAAACCTACCTTTGACCGTACGAATCTGCTGACGTCAGCGCTGAGGTCAGCGCCTTTTTCCTGCAGGCTTTGCTTTTGGGCTTCTCTGCTAGACGGGTCAGATCTGACCTGGACTTGACCCAACCTGGATTGGCCTAGCTACTGGGCTTATGAAACGAGTCAGGTCCAACCTGACCTGGACCAACCCGAACCTCCTGCTAGCCCAAGCCCACCTCCTCTTCTTCTTCAACGTTCTGTTTCAGCAACCTGAAACAAAACTTCTGCACTTCTTCTTTTCTTCCTTGGCCTCGGACAACGGGACGGCGATGGGCAGCGACCTTCCTTCTCCGGTGACACCCAGCGGCGGCGGCAACTCCGGGGAAGATTTCACGGCGATGTGGGGCCCAGCCAAAAATAGAAAAAAAAAAAACCCCAAACCGTTGTCTGCTTCTTCTATTTCCAGTTAACGCAGGCCCTTCTTCTCGTTCTCTGCAGTTGATCAGACGATTGTCTGATGTGGCCCACCGAGACAAACAAGTTCTGATCCTCTGTTTCCTAAAAAACGCAGAACCTATCCCCTGCTCTGATCTCTTCTTCTTCTCCGATCGTGACCCACCAATCCGATCAGATCTTCTGATCTTTGCACGATCCGTGGCCCACTTTGAGAACTAACGATCTCCCTCTTATCACGATCCGGAAAATACTATCTCAATCTTGAGATCTAATCCGTCGATCGCGCAGCGACAACTCCAGCCCTCAAAGATCCGATCCGTCGAATCTACTCCGATCACGCACAATGCTTTGATACCAGTTTGTTGTGATCTACGGCTTATGAGAAGAGATCAATACGCACAAGAAGACAAGAGATTTACGTGGTTCGGCTTTTGGCCTACGTCCACGGGAAGACGGGAGAAATTACTATGCAATCAGAAGAGAGTATCCATCCCAGAGACCCCTAGTCTCTATTTATAATATCAGCCCCAAAACCCTGTTACACCCAAACACTACTTCTTAATCACAGTAGACCTGTAACAAGCCTACTTCTAATCACAGTAGAACATGGACACTACATGGGCCTGGTTTACCAGATTTACTAGCTTCTATTGAGCCATACAAACTAACATGTAATGTAAGTACATAAATCCAATCCATTAGATTTTGCATTGCCCATCTTGCATTTTACATCCAACAGCCCTAATTCAATCTTGGAATTACATTTTTTTCCTTTGTTTACTCTAATTTGAGCGAAACCTTTTCTCAAACTAACATTTGAGAAAAAGAGGGAGAGCACAGGCCATCTTCATCTTGTCAATGGGAAGGTAGTGAAAGTGGTAAGAGGGGAAGCAGAGCATTGAAAAACAAGATGAGGAAATTGTAGCATCACAAACAAGGGATTGGGTACCATCCACAGAAGAGATGACTGAAAGAAGGGAGGCTTCGAGTGATGAGACTGACAAAATAGCAGTAGGTGGGGAGACGTCTTGCGTTGTGCTTGCTGTTGGCTTCAACTTTACAGGGGGAACTTCCTAGTGTTGGGTTAAGGAGATAGAATCTCTATTTTTGTTTGACTTGGATGTTTAAGCACCACGTTTGCATTTTTTTTTTTATTTTTTATGCTCTAGTATCATGACAATTGTGGTCTGCTTTGCATATTTTCATCAGATCTTCTGATTTGTAGATTTTCTTCTGATCTGTTAGTTGTATCTTCCATTCATCCACAAATTAGTAGTGGAAGTGGTTTTAGGTGGATTGCCATTTCGTGGCATTAGATACGGTAATCATAATTTATGATGTAATCATAATTATGAAGTTTAAATTATCAGTATTTTATAGAATCCTTGGCACAAAAAAATATTAAAATTGTAATCTCTCTCTCTCTCTTCACACACACACATAGTCTACTGTGGTCAACGGCTGTTACGTTGGTTCAGTTAAAGTCTGTTTGCTCAGTTCCCATGCTAGATTCGCCAAATTCATGGCTATTCAATATTTCAGTTCATATCATCAATCTGCAATTCCCATTACAGTTGATTTGCTAACAATTACTAAATTCTTTAGTTCTATGTTTGTTACATGGTATTGGCTTATTGTTTTCAATTTTACGTTTAATAAGTCCCTTATAAATTGACAAATTGAACTAGTTATATCCTCAACAAAAATTAACAAATAGTTGTGTTTGGACATTTTGGTGAACATGGGAGTGCTGATAATTTGGAAATCATCATTGATGCTAACTTCTTGGAATGCTAATATACTTACATTACTAAGGGCATCTTTCAAAATTTTAAATTGCTCATTTATAGTGATTTGGACTAATTGTTGGCGATGCGAATTGAACACCATGTTCTTAATATCATTTTATGGTAATCAGACACTGGGACGGGGAAATTTAATTAGTCTAATACATGCAGTGCAAATGGTTGCTCGCTTCTTCTCTCATATTATGGCAATCTCATCAATTTTATAGATCTTGCACTTCAATGTCATCTAGGGTCTTTGAAGGTGCAAATATACATATACTTTGGTTTCTTCTCATAATTAGAATTTGTACTTTAATGACACTTTGGGTCTTTGAAGGTGAAAATATACATGAACTGTGGAAAGCCTAAAATCTTGTATGTTTACATTTGAATCATTCTTTTTCCAATTACTCTCCTCTTGTATAAATCAAAGAGTTTTTTTTTTTTTTTTTTTTAACAACAATATGGTGGGCTTTATGGAGCGGTAGTCTTTTTAAAAAAATTCGCATGGCAGCAAAGCCACAGCCCATAGCAATCCTGCAATCAAGCCGGTCATGGCCCTATCTCTTAAGTTTCCGCAATGCCATTTTGTGATGGGAGGATGTTAGAGGCCCTATGAGTAGATAGTGGGAATGGTTTGTTAGAAGAGATAATGGTTAGTTTGAATGTTTAGAATTGAATTATTCTCTTTTCAGTTACTCTTTTCTCTTATACAATTTGAAGAAGTTCTGTTTGTAGAAGTATGGTGAATTTTACACGAATGTAGCCTTTTTAAAATTTTCACTTAAACAATGGTCAGCAGCATCATTTTCAGCTCTTCCATCTTTTAGGTTTTGTTGATTGGACCCATCAACATCGAGTCATGCTTCCAGAAAGTTTACCATGTTCAAGAGAAGCTTCCTCTGGAAAATCATGCACATGCTATTGATTGTTCAATTCGCTGTTACTTGATCTTGTTGAATGTTAATAGCTGCCCAAGTCATCTGGTTGCAGGTTACTAATTAGATGGTTAAGCTCATCTGGATGCATCAATGATTCTTCCAGTTGTGGACGATGAACCTGTTCTGTAGCTGCTGGGAAAAACAAAGAACACTGCCTAACAGGGCAGGGTATAATAATCATTAGATACTGATTAGTCATAGCTTTTTAGCCCATTGATTTGCTTCCTTGTATGATCTCTCTGTAACTAGTTTTATTTGGCGTGCCTTTCTGCTGGTTTTGACTAATCTACAGTTTTAGGACTAGTTCATGTTTGAAGAAATTGAATAGTAGGATAGTAGATACACATTCTCTGCATTTTTATGAATGTGCTTGTAGTCTTCTGCATCTTTCACATGAATCCCAATCTTCAAAGCTGTTGGATTGTCAATTGCTTCTTGTGCAGTTTTGTATGATACAACTTCGGTTATTCCTTGGGCAACTAAACTATAGAAATATATAAATTAATATTTTCAGTTTATCCTAATTAGAAAATATTCACCTGTGTACAGTGTGCATAAGCATCAGGCATCCAAAACACGTGTCATCCGTAGTCTTTGAAAATCAGAGGTTGGTCCCATCCCAAAGACAGTCCACATGTCATTGTGCTAGTTATATCTTTATACCAGCTCAATTTTACATAGTGCCAATTTATATTAAACTAGAATTTAGTCATTTCATTAAAGAGACATATACGCATTTCTATGATTCTAATTTTCAGTAAAAAGAAAATGCATCTAATGCATCTAATTCTCTTATTCTGAGATTTGAGCTAGACGACAGTAAAATGAAAAAGTATTTCTAAGAGGAAAGTGAGAAGAAATTGGGTAGTTTCATTTGATACTGCGAGAAATTTTTGCTGAATGTACTCTTCCCAAAAAGGGAGAAGGCAGGAGCCAATGAAAATCATTTGCTTTGTTACCAACGATCCTGGTCTTCGTACCACTATTCCTTACTTTCCTCAAATGCTTGCACCCTTATCTCTCACCCACAAATTTCAAGATCTTCATTTCTACTTTCTAGATTGTATTTCTCGACTAGTCTCATTTCAGTTCAGTTCCCATGGAATTCAAGTTCAGAGCAGGAGATGATCGTCATGCCTGTTTCTCGGCTCAAGCTCTGCAAGGTCTCTCTCTCTCTCTCTCTCTCTCTGATTTGATTTAGTCACTGTAGGCAATCAGATCCTGATTTCTCTATGCTTTCATATCATTTTTCCTGCTTCTTCTTTGTCTCGATTCCTAGCTGGTTATTCTATTCCCAATCTCGGAAGGCCTGGTCAGTTGCAGAACCCAATGATCCCTTCAAGAGGAGCTCTTCCAAGAGAGATGGAGAAGGAGCGCATTCGAGAAGAAATCATAGCTTCCGAGATCCTCTTGAGAAAGCACGAGCTCGAAGAGGAAGTCAGGAGGGATCTCGCGTATGAGAGGGAGGTGGCGATGCGAAGGCAGGGCGAACTATTCTCTCTTCAAGGTGGGATGAAGCACAAAGCCAAAGGGGAGGAACTAGTAATAGCAATGAAACCTGGAGGCAGTAATAACAAGGCTTCTGCTTCCTCTTATCCACCTCCTCACAAGCCTTACAAGCCTAAAAGGCCAGCTAAGCAAGTCAGCGGTGGTGGGGTGACTGCAAACCAGCAGCAGAGTAAACCGCAAAACGTTGTGGGCAAGCAACCCATCCTCCATGTTGAACATTGCAAAGTCAAGTGCAACAGTGTGCCTCATTTGATGGGTGGGAAGAAGCAGCATGTCCCCATGCAAGCCGTGTCTCGGCGCAAATCGAAGAATCTCTTTGACAGCCTTGGTGATCTTCCAACCTCTGGAGTAGGCAAGGTTCCTCCCTCTGGCCCCTCGTCTACACTTGGCAAAAGGCCTGCCCCAGAGCCCCATCATGATCCGTGCCTGCCAAAGGCTAAGGGCAAACACTCTACCAAGCCTGCCGACGACACCGACTCCCAATCCATGTGGTTCGAAGATTGCCAACCTCCCCTGCCCTCTCAGCCAAGTTCTTCCTCGAGATGGAGAGTTCGCTTGGATCCTTCCAAGATCCAAATCCATCTTTGGGTCAGGGGATTTCTTGGTCCTCATCCTTGGCGCTAACTGTGGGCAAGTCCGCTCTTCTCCCTTCTGACATGAACTTGCACAATGCTTTGTCTAGCTATGAGCTTGTGTCCACAGGAGTTCAGCAATGCCTTCTAGTAGGTCAGCTTTTGATTATTTGACCTTTCTCTTTGAGGTTCTCCTAACATTGTTTCTCTCTACTTTTTATTTATTATTTTCAGGGTCTCCAAAAATGGTTCACTGTCTCCGATCGTTTGGAGAAATTCCAAAAGCGGGTGGAGGACCTAGAAAAGGAGCTTGCAGATTTAAAGGCTGCTCTGCGTTTAGCTGAATCCAATGCCGATGCCTCCTCCAAGGCTATGAAGATCGCGGAAGCCCAGGCGGTCGCTGCTAAGAGCCGCCTTACTGCGACCGAGATGGAGCTCGAGGCTCTCCGTTCTAGGCAAGCCGAGGCAGAAGAGGAGATGAGAGAGACTATAGAGAGGTCGAAGGATGCTCAGTTTGAGGAAATCAAAGCACTTTATTTGCAGCATGTCGAGCAGATCAAGGCCCTCGTGTTCAAGCGAGGCTATGACGTAGGTCTCGAAGACGCCGGCGTACCGGAGGATTCCCATCTCTGGGCCAATTACGCAGCTCAGTCCGAGAAGGCTCAGCCCCCGCCGCCACCTGTTGAGTCTCAAGCTCAGAACCAAGTCGACAAAGTTGCATCACCCTCTAGCGTGGTCAGGGGTGAAGGTCACTCCCCTGCTGCCGAGTCTGTTCCTCCAGTCTCTGATGTTCCCAAGTGAGTTGTTAGTGATTCCCAGAATGTGTCCCCTTTAAACCTATTTTGCTTGTTTGCCTGGGCTGTGGGCTGGTTCTGACTTTCTTTCTACTTTTCTTTTGATAGAATGAAATGCTGGTTTTTTTTTTATTATTATTATTTAGTGTTTGTTTCCGCTGCCACTGTCGGTCCCTCCCGAACTCTCTCTTTAGCCTAATGCTTGCATCGCCATGTCTCAGCTATTAGTTAAAAAGGAGATCAGTACAGCGCACCTAGTTTGGGCTTTTCCCAGTTAGGTATTTTATACTTCGGCACGAAGTAGTGGGTTTTTGGGTCTCCCTTTTTACTTTCAGGCCTTAGCCTTAGTCCGGATGGATGACCTTTGATAAGTCCACAAAATTAGGTCATTAAGTCATCATTTCATGAGCATTTGTGAACTTAATTATGTTTAATTGCATAGAATTGCACTTAATTTTATTATTATATGCATTTGGGGATACTTTTAGGAAAATGGTTAGAATTGGTCAAAATTCATTGAATGTATGACTTCTGTGAAATTAAAGTTTTTCATCTCATTTATCACCCCAAAATCTTTTTTTTTTTTTGGCTTCATCAATGTATACCTACTATTTTTGGCACCATGTGCTATTTTTGGAAAGCTTTTCATTCGGGTGCATCATGTAGGGTCCCATGCATGATTCATGTTTATTTTCTTACACGTAATTAATGTTAAATTTATTTCTTTCAATTTGTAGGAGAAATCAACATGAGACTCACATTGATGAAATTTGAGAAGAGATGTCATAGGAAAGTCAAATAAGCAAGCACGAAAAGAGTCCAAGCATGCCTTGGATGTCCAACATGGGTCCCACACACCCCATTGCATGCCAACATAGAGCTTCCATTTGTGCACAATTATTCTTGAATTTTCAGGGGCACTAACTTAAAATGGCTATAATTCTCAAACCGAGAGTTGGATCGGCGCAATTTAACCATCGTTGGAAAGTTTTTTTTTAGTAGATATCTGTGGAGCCGAAGATTGCATAAATCAGAGCTCTATTGAGGGAGATATGACTTCAGGAAGTTGTCTGCTATAGTTTTAGGCGGGAATTGCAAGAAATCTCAATTTTTGGCAAGCTTCCTCTCCACATCATCGATCAATCTTTGAGAGAAATTCTAAGAAGCTCTGAGGAAAATCTTGTTCTCCGAGACACTCAATTTGGCAAGGGACTTTCAACAATTCAAATTCTTTTCAAGTGTGAAGCCTAGCTTGAGGCCTAAGCAATAAATCTCTACACATAAGGAAATAAGTACTAAAAAAGAGGAGGTTCTTTGCTAAAAAAGAGGCATCACACACAATAAAATCAGCCCATGGGGAGGTGTTGGACGTCCATCACCTTGGGGGATCACTTTGGATGCTCTCTCTCTCTCTCTCTCTCTCTCTCTCTCTCTCTCTCTCTCTCTCTCTCTCTCTCTCTCTCCATTCCATTCCACTCCACTCCATTCCTTTCTCTCTCTAAGTCCCCTTGTTCTTCTTTCTTCTAATTTTTTTAGACATAGGTTGAGAGGCAATGTTGAGAGAATGAAAAGGAGAGAAGAACATTAATTTTTTGTACTTCAAGATCAAGGAATAAGACACAACTTTGATTGATTCTGCGTGCTCAAGTTCTTCTTAGAGTAAGTGATTTATGTTTTCCTTATCTAGTATTTTATATATGTTATGATTGGAGACGAAATATCATATGCTTAGATCTAGGGATTGAAAATAAAAGAGGCGAATTAGAGTCGAGAGAAATCACGTAATTCTAAGGTCACTTGCATCTTTCCCTACTCTGAGAAGAGAGGAGAAGAACTACACAGCCCGTATTTTCAATGCTTAGACCTATGTCAAGTTTTTAGATCTTGGGGGCATAATTTCCCGCTTTATTTTTTTTACCACCATTCTTATTTTTTTTATTTTTAGTTATTTACTTGAATGTTTATGCAGATATTTTTTTGATTTAGAAGTTTAGAACTGCATCTTCTTCGGTTTTGTAGAAACCTTTTATTCATGTCTTTTCATAGTCTATGGTTGGAAAGTACCCATTGCATGCATTAGGTTTAGGAATTTCATTTAAACTTGTGTTAGCTTGCTGGAAACTATTGACTAATTAGAAGATCAAATTCGGACCTTATACTTGACTAGTGAAGAAGACAATATTGTTACAGCAGTTTTAGGCTGTTTTTCTCTCAAAAGTGCGCGATTTGAAAATTAGGCAAACGAATTTAGTTTCCATCGAAACTTTACATAATTAATATTTGAAAACAAGTCTTTGCAACCCCAGAGTTTCAGAAAAAAATAAGTTTGAAAAGTGGGCTAAACAGAGGCCTAAACAGGGGTAGTTGGAGAGCCTGCAATTAGATTTCCATCACAAAAGTATTCAACTAGGCATCGTTAGGTGATCGTATCTTTTTCGTTTTAAGTCCTTTTTCGATTCTTCTTTTTCTGTTGTGTTCATACATCATCAGAGTATTGATTCCAGCAATTAGATTTAAGTTTATATCATCTTAGGCCAGTCGTTACAGTCCAGCAAAATTAGACATGTGCAATAGTTTCCATACTTAAAATTTTTCAGCATGCATCAGATTTTTAGGAACTTGTCTAGAATTGCATTTTTTTCATGTAGGATCTCCTAGATCATTCATATTTACATTGTAATTTATTTTAGGATGTTTTGTTTCGATTTATCTTATATTAAATTGGTTGTTTTGATGAGTTTGTTACTTTTGCATGTTATAGTTAGAATAAGATTGAATAAACTAGGTTTCTTTATTTAGTTTAGGTTTATTTTTTATTTGGAAAGTTGTAATTGTTAATTTTTAGTTTTTAGGAATTTTCTTGTAATTTGATTAGTTTCTTTATTAGGTTAGATTTAGTTTCTAAATTAGGACATGTTAAAGTTGGAAAGTATCTTAATCAACCTTGTGGATTGACCTAGTCTCACTAGATTATTACTACATTGCGGCCCTGCACTTGGTTCTGATAAACCTTGATAGGGTTCTTCCCTATTGCGGACCCCCGGTCATATTTTTCAAGAAACTTCATTCTTGGCACAAGAACATGAAACAAATACTTCTTCATTAATAAGGCGCTTTAGTACAATAACAACTTAACCTTTGCTACAAAGACTAAAAATAAAATTTCTTCAAGTTAGCAATGTTCCAAGGTCTCGGCAATGCCTTTCCCTTGAGCGTCTCCAAGTGGTAAGCTCGTGTTCATCTGACGGAGGTAACTCTGTATGGTCATTCCTAGTTTGGACCCAGCTTGCCATGAATGGGGTCTTTGGTGTTCGAGAGCACCTTTCTCAAGGCTAGGTCTCCGACCTTGATTGTTTTTTCTAGTACCTTTTTTTGGAAACTCCGAGCTAGCTGCTGCTGGTAAGCAGCCAACTTGATCAATGCTCGCTCTCGCCTCTCTTCAATTATGTCCAGCTGTTCTGTAATCCTCTCTTTATTTTTCTCGTGACTGTAAGCCTCCGTCCTCATGGTTGGCAACCCAATCTCTAAGGGAATTACCGCTTCTATTCCATATGCTAGAGAGAAGGGGGTTTCTCTAGTTGACCTCCGCGGGGTGGTCCTATAGGCCCATAGGACACTAGGAAGTTCGTTCACCCATTCTCATTTCGCCTCGTCCAACATTTTCTTTATGCCGTCCAGCAAGGTCTTGTTGGAACTTTTGCTTGACCATTACTTTGTGGGTAAACAGGGGTTGAAACATGATGTCCGATGCCATATTATTTGCATAGCTTCTTTTTTTGCCTCTTATGATAGCTTCTCCATAGGCATCTTAAGGGAGGATCTTCAACCTTTGGCTTGCTTGACAAAGGTGAATGAATCTAATGACCGTATGAATGAAACTGATGATCTTATAGCAGCATACTACCTGTGACTAGAGAGTTGGTTGACTCCAAATATCTCAATCCTTGCTGAAAACAAGGCAATGCGTGATTTTTCTTCAAGACCCAGACTTATATCCTTGGAGGCGACTACGGATGTAAATGAATTCCCGATTCTCCGATTACCCAGAGGTTCTGACCTGTTAAAAACCTGGTCTGGGTCCTTATTTAGGTTCCGAGAGGTCAATGGGTCTGGGTCCGTTTCCACCTTGGTTCGGAAATGTTGGCTGCTTGTTCTTCATCTAGCTTTGGTGTGGATCTGTTTTCCTCAGTATTTTAAGTAAAGGGTTGGCCCGACCCATGGGGTTTGTTTTTGGTTTTTGGACCTGGCCTGGCTTGCGGGCTCTTTCATGTTGATTGTAGCCCTGTAGCTTATTTTATGGTAGCTGGCTCCACTCTAATGTCCCTCTCGACCACAGAGAGTAGCAAATGGGTAGGAGCCATCCTACCATGCTTTGCACCTTAAAAAAAAAAAAAACAGGAAAAAAGAAAAACCACAGGTCATGGCCTGTGAAACCTATATATGCTTACTTAATTGCTGGTTGTAGTTGATTTTGGATGTAAACAAAGATTTAAATGAGTGCTAAGTAGTCTTGTATTATAGCCATTAGTAGGGTATGGGCGTTTTGATCATCTATTTATTCACAGTCTTTTTTTTTTTTTTTTTGCATAGAATACATAAGATTTTATTGTCAAATGAGCTCCATCAAAGATTAAGTAGGGAGTCATTTGACTTTTATGCATGAATATGAAATTGTGCTATATATATACATATGTAAAGGGATCATAGAAGTTATATGGATGTAACCAAATATCCAAATGAGCTCTAGTCCTGATAATGGAAAATGCCAGTGAAGAAGAAAGATTTGAAACCAAGTAATATAATATTTAAAAAATGTACATGTGTTTTATATATTGGGGCCTACTTACTCAGGCAGGTAAACACGGTATGAGTTTGATTAGGGAAAACTGAGAAAACCCATATTTATGTGTAATATTCTGACCAATTTTAATTTGGATTATGAGATCTGAAAAAAGATCCCATTAAAATTTGAATAAATTAGGCTTGATTTTGAGTAGAATCAAGTTTGAGCATTAGGTTTGATTGGTAAGGATGAATGTCGGTAGTAAGAGATAATTTTTTTTTTTTTTTATTTTTTGTTAGTATTAAAGTAGCTTTGATAGTGACATTTTGATCCATAAAGATTACCTTTTAAAAAAGTATGCTTCTCTTTGATAGTGATGTTTTAATTCATTAACATCTAGGCCCCTTGATGTCAATTCTATCAACAAAGTAGGCTTAGATGTGTAAATGAATGTATTTTTTTTCTTTTTTAACACGAGGGGTTGGCTGAGTGGTCAGAACTACGGTTTTTTTTTTCTCTCGAAGCTAGAGGTCTTGGTATCCATCCCCAATTTTTCTTTTTTAAGAAATCGAAGGTTGCAGCCCAAAGGGTTAGAAACCCTCCGATAGCAAAAAAAAAAAAAAAAAAAAAAAAAAATGTGTTTGTTTTTATATTATAATCAGGTGATTTATATAAGTTCAATCTCAAGATGGAGCCAACTCAATTTGGCCAAAGTCTTGTATAAGAGGAAGACGTGCGTTTGAGCGGTTTAGCTTTTGTGGAGCCCACTAGCCAGGGGTTCATTGAGGAGAGAATGATAAGAAAAGGGCAAAGGGTATGAAAAAAAAAAAAAAGACAACTTGAGGGCTTATTATGCATCACCATGAGCATTTTCTTACTATCGAATGAAAATGCTAGAAATGTGTTTGGCAAAGCATTTGAATGATTCGTTAAAATCTCTGGTCTTATTATCAATTCGGCCATGACTTCGCGTCTACCATTCTACAATAATCTTATTGTCAATTTTTCTCATTTCAATAAAAATCAAGCATCCTCACTTCTTCATGCATTTATCCAAGTTGTTCAATCTTCTTATTTCCATTAACTTGCACCATTTAAAGCTTTTGGAAGAGATCATGTACGATCTAATTGAGTGGGTCATCTACATTGATAAACTCAAAATGAGTGGGATGCAAAATAAAGGCAGTGATGAACGGGCGTTAGTTCTTATTTGGCTGCTCGAGGTTCGAACTCCTGATACGTCACAGCTTCCCGCTTGTGTGGGCTCCTTTTCTACTTGTGTGAGCTTTCTTCCCGCTTGTGCGCGTTGCTTTCCCGTATGTATGCGGGGTGCTTTCCCGTGTGTATACAGGCTCTCTCTTGGCTCCCAGCCCCTTGACTAGGGTTAAAAAAAAAAAAAAAAAAGGCTTGACTAGGGTTTAAAAAATAAAAAAAAAAGGGATAGAGGCAGTGAAAATAGTTAGAGATACGAGACATTGTTGAGCAAGTGAAGAAAGAGAGGAGGAATTTGAATTATTCTTGTATAGATTGGGGCATGCTCCTTGTTGCAATAGTGGACCGTACTTAATCATCAACCCTAGCAGTTGTGCCTTAATCAAAACTACTCTCCTTTCCATCAACCCTAGCAGTTGTGCCATAATCAAAACTACTCTCCTTTCCATCAACCCTAGCAGTTGCCAAAAGCCACTTATTAAAATCCTCCTGTAACTGTCAAGAGTACAAAAAGGGTTCTGCAAAGAGGACAAGTTTTGTGATCTTGATCCAGCAGATGGTCAAAACAGGTCGATAAAAAATAGGGGCGGTGCCAAAGCAGGTCGAGAGGGAGCAAGACAATAGCCCAAGCCACTTATAACTAGCAGTTGGGCCTAGAACACAGACATGCTACAGCCTCTTCCATATTGCCTAAAAAGAAGCCTAGCTGCTTAGGCAAGTTCTGCTCTAGATGTTCAGGCCTCAAGGAATTGGGACCAGCATGGCCCATTCCCAGGGAAAGAAAGATTTCTTCTTCAGAAAAACTCTACCATGAAAGTGGCCCACTCAGGTGATCCATTGCTTTGTGGCTCGCACCATGACTCTTTGAAAGAATGTAACTAGTCAATGTGCAAGCAGCAACTCCCTTGCCAAGATAGACACCCAGATACAAGGATCTTAGAAAAGTTCACACACACAAACTCTCTCTAATAGTCTATATCCTCTTGGGAAAAAAGGAGGGAGGGTATAGAGTTTGCCAAGTATAAAAGCACAAAAACACTGTTGTAGCTACAAAGATCGATAAAGGAAAATATTTAAATAAGAACTAGTTCTTATCTATTATATAATAACTTTTTTTGTGGGGTCCTAACTAGCAACCATCCAAATCTCGCAAACAATAGGGAACCCCTGATAGTCACTAATCTCAAGGATTGACACACATCATAATGGACTGAACCGTTGGATCGATAGTTAAATATTACCAATCTACAAACATGTATTCAGTCTTTATCTACTCACTACTTGGCCAACTCATCGGCCAACTCATCCACTAGGTCAGTGGCTCCTCTAAAGTCACTCTGCTGTGAAATAAAATTGATCTTGTTCAAAACAAAATGATACTTCCTAAGTCTATCAACTGTCACCAGCTAATAACGTTCAAAGAGTCACTTTCTACAATAAGCATACCCAAATATGGCTCCTTAATAAAGACATTTGAACCTTCTTTGGTTGATAGATTTGGACCTCATTGGATGCCCTAATCCTAATTGGAACAGAGAAGACCATTTATCTTCTCCTTTGTCATTTAATTGTTGTTCTTGTCCTAAAGAATTTTCTGATTTAAAAAAAAAAAACACCTGCTTTGCCCCCAAAGGACGGATATACAATGGAAGGGCCCTTTATCAAAGATCCAGCAGCTTAAAGATGTGGTTATTGATCTAACATTTAAAAAATCTTAGGATCTGAGAGTTAAAAACATAATACTTGTGGATCATTGATTAACAATTTGAAAGCTCTGATCATCAGTCCAATGGCTGAAATGACTCAGATCTGTTAGATCAAATGATCTACATCTTTTTGGTCATTGGATCAATGATCTATGATTTTTTACCACTAATCAATGATTCGCATCTATTATGTCTTGGATCAACGATCAGAAGCATTTTCCCACATTAGATTGGTAATCTACATATTTTAAGCCGTTGGATCCTTGATCTGAGGTATTTTGTTATATTTGATTGATGATCTAGGCCTTTTCATCATCAGATAGATGACCCATCTGGGGCACCACAAATCAAGGATGTGGTAATGGATAGAAAGACCCAAATGGGCCCAGTCCATGCATATATGAAATTTCAAGTCAACCCATCATCCTAACCCTTTGATCTCCTCAAGTTTAATGGTGTTAAAATGTATCATGGTCCAGTCCATTCAAATTTGTGTAAATCCAATCAGATCCAATGGCATATAAAGGGGTGTTTGGATGAACAGGTTCATATTGATCTTCTGGGGCTCCCAGGTGGTCATCATGGACTGTCTTGCATGGTAACCGAGTGAGACATCTGCAATGGATATGAATGATCATTCCCAACATTATAAAAGTTTGAGCTAGTGAACATTAATGGCTGGATCTTCCTATCTATTAGAATAATGTGCCTTATGCAGGTGACACATGTTTTTCATATTTTCTTATTCTATTGGATGATTCATGTGCAGGTTCTTTACAATGCTAACAAGGGTTTGATTTAGCCTTCAAACCAATCTGTATGTTTGACTCTGCCCAAAGAGGTAGAGCCTTTCACACTCTACTGTTATTTTAAGTTTAATAGTAGCTTCCTCCATACTAAGATAAGAATCTCTAAGAAATAGAAGATCATTTCATCAAAGCCTCTAATTTGTTTTCACATGAGGTCTACTGATCTAGAAGAAAGCAATCTCATTGATTGCAACTGTGGGACCCATGCAATTGGCTGATTACTTCAGGTACCCTTGGGTTCCAACATTGTCTACCAATAGCAATGTGGGCCCATGGAACAATAAAAGAATGGAGTCAACTTTGATAAAAACATTTGTCCTGATTAAGAACCTAAAAATGTTATAATTCAATTAAGAATGCTCTCCATTACAGGTGACTTTCTGATACAATATCCTACGTTAGGGTTTGCATGATGAGTGCCAAAGCACGAAAAAGGCTTCCGCATAGACGACCACACGAGGCAGCACTTGAAGGGGAATAAAACCCAATCAAATATTATTATTCTTCTAAACATTGAAATCCAATATCCTCGATGCCATGTTATATATATATATATATATATATATATATATATATATATGGAGGTGCTCTTGTGATGGCCCCTACCTTATCTCTCATAATAAGGTGAGAGAGTATCTCTCACACAAGAGCACCTATATATATATATATATATATATATATATATAACTTAAAAGGGAAAGACTCCGAATATAATTAGGAAATGAAAGAAACTAAAAATATCATAATTTCAACTCATTAAATAAAATTAGCAGAATAATGACTAATAAGTAGAAAAATAAGATAAGAAACAAGATATTCCTAATCCTCCATAGGTCTCACATGTGGGCCATGGGCAAAGGGTACCTTTCTCGTCAACTATGAATCACTTTCTATAGTTTCTATGAAGGAGATTTACCTCTCATCAGTTCAATCAAGTCACCCATAAAATCCTTGTCTCGAAGTAGCACTTGTCCTAATTTGACAGCGTTATGGTATTATTCACTGTTGGTTTTCATCATAATAAATTGGGATTCTTACTAAAAAATTATGTTTAAACCCTGATTAAATGGATGAGTATAAAAACATAAAAGTGATGGATTAAATGGATTAGGGATTCTGTACTCTCTTCCTTCACTTTCTACTTCCTTATTTGCTTGTTCTGCTTTTGAAATTTTAGATCTTGTTTAGCATCATTTCCCTTCAATTCACCACCCATAGTCTCAACTTTTAGCCACCATCACCGGCTTACTCTATTCTTCTTCTTCTTCTTCTTTCCCACTAATCCAATCTACCATACTCATCTCATCACCCTCATCACAAGCCGTCTATCTCTCCACACCCTCACCAAACCATCTTGATCACAAAAATGGTGAAATGGTTCACGATATCATTAGAGGGGTAACATTATGCTAGATGAGTAATTATGTCCAAATAATATATATATCACCGTATTCCGTCATTTTATGTATTGTGCTCATCTTTTTTAATTAAAATTTAAGCATAACTTTTTTTTCGTAAAAATTTCTAATAAACATGCATGACCAATAGCTATTAAAATGTGAGGACCTAAAATCAATTGCCAGGATCATTACTCAATCCTGAAGTTAAGATATACACTACTCATACCTTGAGGGTACTTAAATACCAAGAAAAAAAAAATAAATAACATGAAAGTAGAGAAAATTATCCAACTTCAAAATTTACCATTGGCTCTCCACCTTTTTCTCCACATCCAAAAACCAAACTCCTAATTTTGTAAGCACACATGGAAACATTATTCTGTTTTGAGTTTATCCACTTTTGGCTAAAACAAAAGCCAAATCCAATTCCAATTCCTCCCAAGCATTATCCAACACAAATTCGCATTGAAACAAAACTCCTAAATTTCTGCTCTTACACACAACCTTAGCCACACACGTGTCCATCACATACAGCCCCCCTTCCCATCGCCCGCCACGTGTTTGTCACCATTCTGGATTTCCCAAAAGATTCCCTGACGAATAGGGATAAGAAAAGGGCAACGGATAAGACCGCCCCGTCTTCCGGTCCACGTCAGCCCCCATCTTCTTCCACGTGAACAAAACCCTCCTCTTCTTAATTTAAAAATCTGACGGTGGGCCCACATCAGATCACCATAAGACTTTAAAAGATCCCCATAAAAGACAGTCAGGATTTGTCTTTTTAACGGCTCGGATTTCAATTAGTGGGACCCACAGAAGAGCCCTACGAGTTTCCTCGTGAGTAGATGACTCAGAGGGATCTGGCCTCTTCCAACCAGTCTTCTTCTATATATATGTTATAGTACAAGGCACCAACCGAGCGTATCAATTCTTTCTTACAGGGTCCACATCTTGAAAAGTCGCCTTGCCGTGTCATTTGATTCTTTCAAAGCTCTCTTTTTTTATCATTCATTGGGTCTCAATCTATCTGAGGTGTTGGGATTTGTGGGGCATTCATCCTTAACATATATATATTGGGTCTTGATCTCTCTGGGTTTGAGGAAATCATCTGTAATCTTTGATATCTTTTCCTGTTAGAGGGTGTTGATTTTTGGTGTTTTGGAGTGTTTGCATTTGGTGCTTTTGATTGGAGATGGCTAGTTCTATGGGAATGGCTTGTGGGTCTTGGATTCAAGGAGGTTATTTGAAGGGAAAGAGAAGGAACATTGGAAGGGTTTGTTGTTCTTCTGCAAGTTTAACAGATCAGTACAGGACTTTGAGAATTCAACCAGGTGCTTCTGAGAAAGAGGTGAAGAAAGCATTCAGGCAGCTTGCATTGCAGGTGGGTTTTTTTTTTTTTTTTTTCCTGATGCCATTTATTTTTTTCATGTCTTGTTGGGAGTTTTTGATATTGAGATTCTGTTTTTTTTTTCTTTGAATGGTGTTTTGATGGGCTTTTGATTGATGATGGTATTTTGGGTTGCTTTTGTATATGTTTCAGTATCACCCAGATGTCTGCAAGGGGAACAACTGTGGGGTTCAATTTCATAGGATCAATGAAGCTTATGATGTGAGTATCCATATACATCTCTATGACTATAATCAACCCCTATTGATTGAATTTGAATTTTTTTTTTTTTTTTTTTTTTCTTGTTTTGTCCCCCAAGATCACTTAAGAGGGATATATACCCATGTCCTTGAATTGGGTGACATTCATGTCATCCATAGATAGTTTGTACAATGCAATGTGGTTATTGAAGTGCATTGTCCTATTGTCCATCAAAGGGTTTAAATGCTTGTTAGGGTGAATCCAGAGCGTCCAATTCATTGTGCATGTGTTCTTGACTTTTGGATGGTGAAAAAGGTGTACAGAAAAATATCCATTTGATCAGAGTGTAAGATCAGATGGGTGGATTTCTTGGGGATTGGCTTTGCCCTATGGATGAAAAAGTGATTGGGCTTTCCACCCACTGTGTGTAATCCAAAACATCTGATAAATAAAAAATAAAAAAATAGATGTGATAGACATCTAACTTTGGCTATGTTTGTTTGATTTATGCAGATGGTGATGACGAATCTGAGGGAGTCTAATTCGGATGAATCTTATGATCAATACAGTGAAGATAGTTATGATGATTCCATGAGGGGAATGCATGATCCAAGCTGGGACTTGTGGGAAGAATGGATGGGATGGGAAGGTGCAGGCATCAGAGACTACACTTCACACATCAATCCTTACATTTGATTGGATTTTGATTTAATCTTGATGAATGCCAAAAGGCATCTCAGAATAACTTTTAAGATGTAAATAACATTGGGTTTTCTTTGTATTAATTGAACTGGTTGTGTATAGCCAAGTATATAATGCAGAGTTCCTTCTCTTCTCTATTTCTGTGGATCAAAGGGGCTCTTGCTTCATGTATTTTGGTAGTATTTTGTGTTATACTACCATCTCCCAGATTTTATTTCTACCACTGTACCATGTGTTATTGTTGGAGTGTGATTCGCATCTCCCAAGCAGGGGAGAGTATTATATTATATCTAATGAAATCATTTTATCAATCTCTTTTCTGTCCCATCACCTCAAAAATTAATCAAACGAGATTGCATTAAAAACATATCAAGTTTAAATCCTTGAAATTGAAGTTAAGTGTTATTTGATCAAAACAATAAAAAGGGCAAAAGGGATTTAGAAGGTTCAATAATGTAGATTCAGGCAGTGTTGTTCAAAGGTCCACTTCTCTAATCCCTATAAATCATTCAGAATCTAATTATATTCATTGAATACTTGAAGCCTTTTTTGTTCTTGTCAATTCTCCAAATGCTAATGAAATTACGACTCTTGATCCTCTCTCTAAAGACCCCTAGGGCGTGTTTGGATGTGTGGTGAAGTCAAAAAAAAAAAAATTCATACCAAATAATTAAAAACAAAACATCATCATGACATCTTATATTTTATTCTCTCTTGATTTGATGCTTCACATCACCATATTTCAATTCACCATATATCCAAACAAACTCTAAACGCTTTGACTGTGATTACGATTAAGCAGTTGAGAAAACTATCTATGGTTAGGGAGATTGTAAATCCCATCCTGATTTCAGAAATGACAATTTTTTACCCTTCTGAGCTCTGGCAATCCCCTAGAGGAGGAAGTTATGAAAGTTGTGCTTCATTTGGGTGCTCTAAAATTGCCAGGCTCCTACGGATGAGAAGTACTTGGGAAATTCATTAAAGTTCAATATTCATAGAGCTATAATTTTTTAGCCTCTGCTTAAAAAAATGAAATGATGGCAATCTTTGATCCTTTCACAAGTGGGGCTAAATATGCTGAATAAAGCAATGGCATCAACTATACCGGTCTAGGAAAAAGAACCTTCATGCAATCAGCTGAAAGGAATATGCAAACCAATTATTAAGGGTGGTTTGGGTAATAGAAATTCACAATCAAGTAATTTTGCTCTATTAGTCAAAACTGGCAGAAAATATCTTTCTACTGATAGTTTGCCATGCTCTAGAATTCTTCAAGCTACCCTAATAAAACATTGCTGGAGCCCAATAGTAGGAAGGGGGACTCTTGATTTTGGAAGGGATTTGTTGAAGCTGTAAATTTCATTAAAACTAATATAGCGTGGATCATCGATAATGGGGAAAAAATCTCTACCCAAAGCAATAGTTTGATCCCATTGAAGAGTGGGCTTAGAAGATCAATCTCCCCTATCTCCAAGCCTAGAAAATCAGTAAAAGATCCCCTTACTCCAAATAGAAATCAGGGTGAAATAAAACTTATGAGTGTGTTTAGTAATGGAAAGGATATGGAGGATACCCTTGAAAGTTTATGTCTCATGCAAGAACAATGAGGATAGGACGGTCTGAACTTTTTTCTAAGAATGGCCAGGTTACCACAAAGCTTGCCTATAAACTGTTAATTAGTGACAATATTGATAGTAATAGTACCCTTGTCAACTAGAAGGCCTTTTGTAAAATTCATATTCCCCAAAGGGTTCTTCTGTTTGGGTGGAAATGCACAAGGAAGGTTATACCAGTAAGAGCTTTTCTCAGCTCAAAAATTCTTGGCCTTAAAAGCAGTCTACTCCTTTTGTGAGGTGGAGCACTGTGAATGTTTCATTGTGATTTGGAATGAACAGTGTGATTTGGCTTGTGGTTTGGAATGTTGTCTAATTTTCATTATAATATCAGTACTGAAGAATGGTGGGACATACGGATGGTATTCCCCTCATCCAGTCCACCCATTCATCTGTAATCCTTAGCTAAAGCCTTAATGGCGGGCTATATGGAATTTAAAAAAAATATTTTTATTTTCCTCAAAGACAAGATTATAAAGCCCACTTGTTACTATCTTGTTAGCTAAATGCATGTTAAAATTCCCATTAGCCCCAAAAGTTATTGTTGTCTCGTTGCTCTTTTGTTTTGTTTTCTTTTCCCTGTGCTGACCCAAATAATAATAATAATAATTAGTGTTTGGTTGCATTAATGAACCACAAGTATAAACTGCCTCACCTTCTATCACCCACTAGCAAGCATTGTGAATTAGCTGGCTGTGTTTCAAGTGAGTCATTCAAAGTTAACAATTTTCAAAAGTACCCCAGTAAAACAGTAGTAGTCTTCATTGGATTCCTCTTCAAGATGTGCATGGGATGATAAATGTGGGGCACCAAATTGGTAGGTGCTGCATTCCATCTAGTTGGTGCCAATCAGGTGAATAAAGTCAGGTTGGTGGACCATCAAGGTGCAACCTGAATTTTAGAAGGGCCAACTTAAACCTACCTATTCATGATAAAAAAAAATTCTCACCGTCCTTAGACCCCGTGTTGGTGCTCAATCTGATTTGACACTTATAGCGTATTCTTCTATTAAATCAAGACAGAAATTGCACTTACAAAGCCACTAAAGTTGAAGGTTAAGAATCACAATATGCCCTCTTAAGACCTGTAATCAGAATGATTGTCGAGTATAAACGACCCCGTTGAATCTTCCTTAAAGTGGACCAAATGTAGACAGATCAAGGGCACATGACTGGTCATGTGTCAAAAGAATCTGAGTTAGCCTCAAATCAGTAGAGCTGCAGGGCCAATTACAGGCAATAAGATTCCACTTGTTGCCTAGCTGCAGGGCAACTTAGTTACAAGGGACCCAAATGGGACAAAAGAGAGCCTCATTCCAAATCAAATTAGAAATGATATTCATCATTAAATAACAATCTAGTGCCTACACTCGCAATACCCAGAGCATCTTAGAAGAAAGCAAAAATGCTCAAATCCAGACCTCTCCGCTTTGCCAATTTCTTTGTATCCTTGAAACACGATTAACATAACAGTCAGGTTGCTAATGACTCTTACTACGTGTGAATTGGTTGCTGCCAAGAACAAAGAATGTTTAGCAGCAGTTATAGAAAGATCGACGCAGTTCATGTAGCCGAGTCAGTTTCAGTCAAATGGGTTCTGAGGAAGATAAATGGTCGAATTGGCGAATGCTTAATCATGCCTTACCAATTGTGATGACCCAAGAGTCTCATCTGGAAGTTCTTATCAAGGTAAGCTCACAAGTGACTGGATGGGGATGGAATTGCCACTGTCACTTCAAATATCAACTATTTCTCAGTAATCAATCAGAATATCAGAGAGTTCCCTTTAGAGAAATCTGATAAAAAAAATTTTCACAACTTCCTAATTTGATGTCATTATCATTAGTGAAAAACAAAATTCCAGCAAAGAATGGATTCAACCACCACACCAATCTCTTAAAAGCACAAATAAATAAATAAAATAAAAAATCTCCACATCAATCAAGTCAGAACAAGGATCTAAAAATGTTTAGGTGTGTAACTGATCAAAATCTGGTGCAACTTTAATTGTGTCACAAGGAATATCTGTCTCTTTTCCAATTGAATCATCAAATATCATTATCATCAGCTTGGCCTTATCATCAATTCAGCTAAAACATCAACAATATAAAAGATAAAACAGATACATGGGGTGGTTGAGAAACAAATCTAAGTTGCATAAGCATATAAAAGATACTGTCTCATGTGATCAGATAGAACTAAGAAGTCTCTAAACATTGAATTAGGGGCAGGGTAGGCACAGACAACAAGGGAAAAGCAGCAAGCATCGTTTGCATCGTATGAACAATCACAATGCATTCTTTGCATCTCAGGAAGAATTACATTCTACTGTGCATGGTCTTGGTCCACAAATTCATGCATGTGAAATCATGGTTGGGTGTTCCAGATAGCTAATCCGATGGAAATAAGGTTGCGTGTTCCAGATAGCTAATCCGATGGAAATGGAATTCATTCTTTGCATCTCAGGAAGAATTAATTTCTAATGTGCATGGTCTTTGGCCCAGTATGTGAGATTATGGACTGGTGTAACAGATAATCATGCCATGCATGCACCCAAGCGAGATTGCTCTCAATCATTTCATTGGTTGGCTGCACCAAGGGCACATAAATGATAAACAAATAATAAAAAGTCAAAACCTGTATGCTGATACCCTGTACTCAAATTTCAATTGCCCATCTCCTGGTCAATCAAGGCTCCTGTGATTACAATCACAACCATCAGATACTGCAAATAGTCAGTCAAAAAGAAGACAGGAAAAGACCCTCACTCAACTACAAGTAACAAATTGTAGACTAGATGGCTCAATGGATATTATTTTTCTAACCACCTACAGCAGATTCCACCCCATCAGGAATAGCAACAGGCCGGTTTCCTATGGCCGAAAGATATCAACCACAAACTCACTTAAGAGGATAAATAATCACCAATAAAATGGACAAGTACAAGGTAATACAGACTATGGACATGGTGGGATCCAGCCTCCACCCCAAAACACCACCAAATCATCCTACCATACAGTATTCAGCTGTCTTCATTGAAATGCGGATATTTTGTGCAATTCTACTTAATTGTCTATTTACAAGCAGTCTGGAAGAATTTTGGTCTGAATCAATCTGTGTAGTGTAACCCATCAGATCAACTGGTCAAATGAAAGAAATAAGAGCCCAACTAATGCATACAAGGAATGAACAATTGCAACAATAGCTGCCTATAAATTGATCAACATCACAATTCGGTCTATGCTACTATTCACGGGTCATTATGTGCAATCTCCTAATTGAATGTTACCAAGTATATTGCTCTTTTATAAAAAAAACCTAAAATGACATAGTTGGAATTGATAGGACTGTATAACTTTGCATGATGACTTGAAATGGAACAATCCAGAAAGTTCAGATAACTCATGCACCCAATTCACCCAGCAAAAGTGTGTTCAACTTACACTGAACTAGGAAATTATTGAGTAACAGAAATTTTCCTTGAGAAAGAAAAAAAATATACAGATCATCTGGTTAATTGGTATGGTTCTTCCGCAACAACATTACAGATTTTCATGTTTCTTTACAAAAGAAGAAAAACGATATATAAGAAAAAAGGAACAACCAATCGCTTGTGCCTGTGACGAGCACCTAAGAGAGACCTAGTTTCTTTTAGAAAGAGAGTTCTTGCACCTGAAGGGAAAACTTAAATAGGATGCTCTCAAACCCTCAAAGCTACCTGATCTTGCCATGAAATCTTCCTTTTCCCAGACCGACTTGGCCCATTGCCAACATCTCTACAAACCCATTTCAGATCACCTGCGGACGCATCACCTTCAGCTGAAGGCCTTTCTAATTTCTTATCCATCCTTGGGGCTTCCCAAACAAATTCCTCCGTTTCTTCCCCTCTCTGCCATTAGAACGGAAAAAAAAAAAAAATACTAACCCATAAGATAAAATGCTAATATTAGACAAAACTCAAATTTTGATCAAATTGAGGAATTAATTACCGATATCTGATTCAGATCAATTGCAGGAGTTCTTTTAATAGAAGCTTCCTTTTCTCTGTAATTCCTTTCTTTTATTAAGGAGCTCTGATTGCGGCTATTTGGAAGTTTAGGTTGAACAAGCCGTTCTGAAGGGGTTTTCTGAGATGGGTTTTTCAATAAATATTTGTATCTTCGCCTCAAGAATCTGAAATTCACAAACACATAAGAAGAAATTACAATTTCTAGTTTTTACTGTACTCTTTTTGACAAAAAGAAAAATGGGATTGAAACAAAGAAAGAGGTAAGAGTTGTTACCTGACTTCAGCTAAGAGCCTAAGCTGTTTTCGTTTAGCTTTCTGCAATCTTTTCTTTGTCTCTTCAGTTTCCTGTTACATGATCACAGTTCAAGATGAAACCTATTAAATTTGTGATTTAACAGACAAATCCAAATATCTAATATTAAAAAAACTCAATTTTTTTTTCTAAAGTTGCCTCGTTCTTTAGGGGGGAAACTTATTTACTTTCAACCTTCCTTCATCTTTTCCAGGAAGAGAATTAGAAATGATCATAAGAAATCTTAAAGGGCATATTTCAGATGATTACAGAGAAACCCATAAGAAAGAAAATAGAAGTAGGAAGAAGAAAATGGTAAGAGAAGGGTATTTTATTCAATAGAGAAAAGGCTCAAAAGAGATCCTAGAGAGGCCCAAAATCAAACCTCTGAACACTAGATCTTCTGCAAATCAAAGAAGAAAACTCTCACAAAAATTGCATACCAAAAGCAGAATAAACCCACATAACCCATATGTTTTACAGATCAACAAGCCAGGAAAACCCCCAAAGAAATGATAAATGAAAAAACTACAGAAGCCCTATTTTCACCATTCAATAACAAGCAGCCAAGAAAAACCCCAGATCTTTAACAAGTTAGAAATCAGCATAAACAACATGGAGAAAAATCCACATATAAAAGAAGTCTAATCTTACAATTGAGAACAAGCAAAACAGGCAGCCATAATCCCTTCTTATATCAAGTAAAGTGCAAGAAGGCAATAAAAGTACAAACCCTAGATCTTCTAAAGAGAACCCCATATCACTGAACCCTTGATCTTCCCCAAATCAAGAAAAAATGGAAAACCCATCTAAGGAAAAACACAAAGGTCCTGAACAAATGGGGAAAAAAAAAAAAAGAACCCAGATCCATAGAAGAGAACCCAGACAAAAGAAAGTCCTAAACCTTCCAAAATAAAGGGAAAGGAAAACAAAACAAGAACCAGATCTGACCTTCTCCAACTCGCTGAAATCTTGCATGAGACTCTGATGCTTGTACCTGTTCTTCGCCTCCTCATCAAATACATAAGAAGGAGAAGAATCCAGAACAACCTTCTTCATCTTCTTCATTGTATCTCCCAAGATAGAGAGAAGAATAAACACCTCAAATAGGGAAAAGAGAAAGCAGAGAGAGTTTTAATAAAAAAGGAAGACAGATATGCAATGGAAGGTAGAGAAATAAAGGGTGGGGTGATGGCAGAGGGAAAGAAGAGAGAGAGAGAGGGGTAGGTTCCTTCTCCTGTTTTCTCTCTCTGAAAAACTCTGACTGAGACAACCACACAAAACCCAAAAGCCCACATAAATTGGTAATACCCAATTGGATTCTTTGATGGAGGTGAGATCTTTTGGGGTTGCAGAAGGGCATTTCTGGGAAGTTCTGTTTTTGTAGGTTTGGTTGGATAGAAGACCTTTGAAGACATCTTCCTTTCTTTCCTCCTTTCCTTCTCTTTCTCTCTCTTTCTATTTTGTTTTTGCTTGTTACACATAAACTTTGGTGTAGATGGGCCATTAGGAAGAGAGAGAGAGAGAATAGAAAGAGAAAGAGAGCTCCTGGGTCTCTTTGATGGTTGGCTGATGTTGTTTCCTTGTTTCTTCTATATTTCTTCTCTTGTGCTTTGTTGGAAGGGGGGTTTTGGTTTGGAGACTTTGGAGGGTGGTGAGGTGAGGTGAGATGTGTGCTGTAAAAGAAAGGATAAATGGCTGCTGTTTTTCTGATGAGGTTTCAGCTGTTGCTTTGTACCTTGGGAGACCTTGTGATGAGGTGGTGGATGGGGAGAGATTCTTTAATTGAAGGCTCTGATGAAATTACTGAGATGCCCTTGCTTTCTTTTTCATGTGTTCTGATGAAAGTTGGCTGTCTGTCCCTTGTAGTCTTGTGTAGGAGATGAAACCTAGAATACAGTACAATAAAATAAATAAATCAGACAACTGATAAATTGCAGGATCTCCATCCTGGACTCTTCTTAAATTTTTTTTTTTTTTTTTTCTTTTTTTCTGATGATGTGCTCTTCTATACACATATGGGTCCCATGTAGGCCTTTTTCAAGGATCTGTGGTGGGTCCAAATCTTGATGCCATCATCTTATAGACTTGTATCATGATATCTTGATAGATTCTTTTTAAATGATGGGGCCCATCTAGGTCCTTTTTCAAAGATCTGATGTGGGTCCAAGTCTAGATGCCATCATCATCAAGACTTGTTTCATAAGATCTTGATGGATTGTTAATAAAAATTGATGGGGCCCAATGCAGTTGTAGGATACCTTGTAATTATTGGGTATCCTCATATTTTTTTTAGGTATTTGTGTTTTTACATTAATTATTTTCCTGGTTTTATTTTTTATATGTTATTTAGACAACTAGATAATAGATTGCAAATTTTCAATTAAGTGAATCCTCATAGGCCATAGCATGAATGACTGACTTAATGAGAAGAATGGCAGTAGAGAAAATTCTTACCTGGAGATGCCTATTTTCTCAGGGATCCTTCCTTGCTTCAAATCTGCACTATGAATAGTTTTCTCCAATATCTTTATCTGTTTTCTCAAAATCCAAACTACAGCATATAGAGAAAACATATGGAGAATTCAGTCACATAACAAAAGCTAAACCAAAGGTTACATTACAAAGTTATAAAGTAAGGATAATTTTTCTACCTTTTCCACTCAACCCAGAGAAGAAATGTATATTGCTCCAATTAACTACTTATGCATAAATGTGAGAAGTGAATTTCTCCTTTGGGTTGGAGAAGATTTTATTTTTCTCCTCTATATATTATTTTTATTACAAGCTTACATTCATCAGTTAATAATTAGTTCATGTTTTATAATAAAAATTCAAAATCATTTCCCCAATACCATTCTCCATTTTATCCAAATACAAATGAAGAAAAACCTAGTATAGAAAACTAGTACTTCATAAAGAGTTCTCCATCCTCCTGCATATTTCTTCTTATTTCTCTGCCTATAAGTATTTTCTGAACCAAATAGACTTACCATCCACTGAAAGGCATGTATCATGTATTAAAATTGAGGATGAAGAATTATTGAGGTGGGGTTATTAAGACAAGAATCCCTCACATGGCATGGAAAACAATAATGGCTATAAATTGAAGTGTTACTCTTCTTTCCGCACCATTTGTTTACAGTGACAACTCATCTACCTCCAGCATCATATGCATCATGTGTTAGACTACATCACTCAAGTCATTTGCCCCTTTGCTGCTGGACCATTAGATCATTGCCAGATAAATGAATAAGAGGAATTACCAGGTACTCACCTTTACAAATTTGCAAATCTTTTATCATCAATGTGGACATTAACGAAGAGAAAGTTTTCCAGCTATCCCATTGATTTTTAAATTTTTAACAAGATTGGATTCTCTGGTTTTGGACACTTACCAAAATGACAGATACTTAATAGCCATTAGCTATACTTTTTGGATCCTCATTTTCCTAAGCCATGTTTGATTGAAGAATTAGTCATGTTGGGAGATTCTAAAACACCCTTCTTTACGTTCTCCCAATTCTCTCAATGGAATTAGTCAAATGACAATCTGCAAATATTGTGCCAAATTATGAAGAATTAGAGAAACAAAAGGTTTAAAATGTCAAAGCATGTTAGCAAATTATGTTCACCCAACAGTTTCTTAAAACAATTTCAAAATTTTAGATGTCCCCAAACGATTACTACTGTCAAACATTCTCTCGTAGTGTTTCAGTCTTCATGCACACATTCTTGAATACAAAACCTCTCATCTTAGGGAACTCATCACAAATAAAAAAAAAAAAAAAAAAATCAAAGAAAGATCTTTTTAATGAAAACAAAAGGACAACATACCTGTCTGCTTTTTGGAAATTGAATACATAGGAATTCATAGTTGAATGGCTCCAACCAAAATTAGTAAAGAGGTGAAGGATAGGAGGTGAAGATATAGACCATGGGACTTGAATCACGGGGTGATGGCTGACTATGTATTTTCTTTCTCCCCTTGATTTATCTTATGGTAAAAGGAGATAATTTGATGTTTATTTTCAATTTTATCTGTTTTTTGAAATAGAAGTCATACAATTCTCATGTATGCTGTTATACAAACGAATAGGCCATAACTGATATTCTCTTAACTACCCCATTTGTCTAATCTATGTGCCCTCAAAAACATTTTTAAAAAGTAGGATGAAATAATCAGTTTGATCTATGGGGTATTAGACACATAATTCCTCTCTCTTTCTCATAATTGTTCACACACAATCACTCCTTGATATTGATCCATCAGTCATTCACTCTTTCCATAAAAGCAGTAAGATACAACTATATGTCAAAAGCTAGTTAAGGGTGCATCAATTCTCTTTACTTTTTCTATTTCACTTTGGTCAGAACAATAATCTTTTATAGCATCTTTTTCACATGAGAAGCAAAAGGCCCTCCTGCACTTTTCCAATTGAGACGTAAGAAACCCACATGCAAAGGCACCTACTTATCTAAGATAACTCATAGCTCTGAAGTCCACTCTGATCTGAGGGCTCCATGCCTAACAGTAAAAAGGGTAAGCTGCTATGTTTGATGTATCTTCTTCTGTGACATTGTCGGTGTTCCGGACTTTTATTTTTCATCTAGAGGCGTCTGGTTGGCTCTATCTTCAGTCCCTTTTATATTGTCTTCTCTTAATTTATTTAAGATTAGGACATTGATGTAGACTATGTAGAGAGAGAGAAAGAGAGAGAATTGGAGCACTGTTCACACACATTAGTTTATAGAGGGAAATGGTGGTCCACATGGGATCTAAATGGAGAGAGAGAGAGAGAGAGAGAGAGTTGGAGTACTTACAGTTACAAGTTTATAGAGAGGGAAATGGTGGTCAAACAGGCCATCTAAATGGGTCTCAAATTCGGAATTTATTGGATTGATTCTTCTTCTAATCAGGATTAGACACTAACCTCTATATTGGGTTTATATTTAACAAATGGATCGAGTTCAAAACAGCTTGGGAATTTATAAAATGTTTAATGAAAATAAAGTAGTTACTAAGGGCATAAAGGTAAAACAAATGATATAAACCCAAGCCACTTAGGACTGCCCTAGTTGCAGAAGGAGAAAAGGAGAGAAGAGAGAAGGAAAGAGAGGAGACAAAGGAAGAGGAAAGAGAGACTGAACCAAACTGCTAAGCTGCTGGAAGTATGCAACATTGTAAGCAGTAAGTTAGATAGTTATAGTTCTGTATTTTGTTAGTTCTAAAAGCATTATAATTGGATTTGGATTGATTTTTTTTAATGAGTTAGTAAACATGGATTTGAAGTGCACACAATTCTGATTTACTTGGTTTGAATTGTTAATTGGAAGGGTTATCCGAATTTGAATATCCAATTTGTCTGACTAACTTTATTTGAATTTTTCTGAATGAATAAGTGTTTTTTTTTTTTTATATAACAATTGATTTTCTTTTCTTTTTTCTTTTTTTTTTTTTTTTTTTTTCTTTTGCCAAGGAAGATTTCATTAATCATAAGCGAAGGAAAGGAAGATAACAAACGGGACTCGAACAGCATGGTGAATAAAGAGTTCGATAAGAATAGATTTTCTCTGATTAGGTTTCAATAGGGATTTCTAAATGAATGAGATCTCCACAATTGATTTGATAATATTTGATTTGATTGAATAAACAATTTGAATATTGAGTTAATGGTGGTTCAAAAAGATATTTGATTTCAATATTTTATGAATTTATCTGAATGTCTGAAAAGAATACAATTGTTTACTGAATAAGAAGGGTATGTAAAGTTCAAGGGATGAAAGACCCTAAAATGAGACCAATTATAGGCCAGGTGGTTATATAAATATATGACTCTATACTAATCATATCGTGCGTGGGCTAAAGCTAGTTATTAGTTTGAGATTAACACTTGGTATTCAATACTTCTATTAGCCATATGTTAACATGGGCATTTATATGCATGGCCAATTATTTTAAGTAGCCTTGGGTTACTGATTTTTGTATTTCGTTGTGAGGTTATTTTATTTACTATATCATGAATTTATATCTTTAGAGTTAGCTTGGAAGAAGTTTATTTTTTATGTAATTATTTAGTGTTTTTGATATGATACAAGATTATAGGATTTTCTTTGAACAATGCATTTTTTAAATCAATTATGAATCTTAATGATTATGAAAAATTACTTGCTGATTTTTTTTTTTTTTTTGTACCCCAACTAAGGGGGCCGGGACCCAAGAGAGAGCCCGCACAGACAGGGGAAGACAGCCCACTCAAATGGGAAATAAGTCAAACACATGGGAAGAAAGCCTTAATGAAAAACATGCGAGCATTCGAAATAAGAGTTATTTCAACTGGCTCAAACAAGGAACAAAGAATATTTAAACAATAATTTAAATTTTACTTTCAATTTTTTTTAATCATAAGAATCATTAAGTGGGCCCATCACATGTTCAAGTATTTTCTAATTCTTTCTTGACCCAATTTGGCAAATCCTATATTTATAATTATAAATTTATAATAGCTAGTTGAATTTGTTTCTAATTAAAAAATGGATATCTACCATGATAAAAATATCCAAGTGATCAGTTTCTCTATATAATATATAATAATACACTGACGTCAGGTCTATTGAGAATTAAAATTGAATTGATAAGCTTCTTCTCTAATATACAATATGCAATAATTGGTTGATGGAATCAAAGTTAAAACATAACTATCAAAATTGAATTAAAAGACTCTGCTATAATATATAATGTAATAATAGATTGGAGTAGGGTTTGGTGAGAGTCAAGTTGAATTGAAAACCTTATATATGCTATAATGCAAAAATAGGTTGATACTTGGTCTGGTGAAAGTCAAAATTAAAAAGTAGCGGTCAAAATTGAGTTGAAAGCTTTTGTGTACATGACAACTAGCTTGACCACCTATGCTCAAAATCATTATAATATACATAAGAAAAGTTATAAAAATTATTCCTACTAGTAGTAATAAGGGTAAAAAAAAATAAAAACTTCAAAGAATAGTTAAAATAAAAATAAAGGTGGAATTAATATTTTCCATAGTAGCTTAAATACGAGCTTGCAGATCGACCCCCAAAAATCCCTACATTTCTTTCTCAGTAATTGGAGGCGATGATCGCTTAATTCCATTCATCTTCAAAAACTCCAAAAAAAAAAAAAAAAAAATTTGATATGAACGCGCACCACCCCCTTGGTCAGTTCTAAGGACCTTCCAATGACGATCAATCTGTTTTTCTATATACACTTTTCATTTTTAAGAAAAGTAGAAAATCGTAGTTTTTTAAAGAAAATATACCCCAAAATCTTGCCATAGTTTATGTGAAAAAAGAATTAATACACATTTAAGATGGAAGCTGCCAATTTTTTTAAAAAATATATTCTTTAGAATAGGTACAAAAAATAGAAATGATACATAAAATTTTTATGTGGTGCATTGGGTAATTAAAGTAAGTTTTCAAAAGCTTCAAGAATTGAGAGGCTGTGAGTAGAAATATTTACAGTGTAGCATTTTAGCTTTCTATTAGCATGGATTTGGGTATAGCCTAACCTAAACCAATTCCATCTGATTCACAGTGGGATCCACCAATGCCAATAAAAATTATGCGGGCTTCGTGTCAAGTCAAAATTAATAAAATAGTTAAAATCAAAATTGGAATTGAGGGTCAAAATCAAAATCAAGGTAGTCAATATTCACAAATTTAGTATGTAATAACCAGCAGAAAAGGCCTGTGCTAATCTAGTGCCTTAAGAATAAACTAGTATATTTATATTCAAGTTTAATAAATATATATTCAAACTTAGGATTTTCTTCGCAATACTAATTAGAAGAAAACAAATCCAATGAAAAGATAAGGAAGAACCTATTGAGAGAGATAGAAATTAGGGAGAGATAGAAATTAGGGAGAATGAAAGTGGTTATTGCTTTCTCATAAAAGGTAGGTATTCTAACGAGAAAAAATTAAAAACCAATTAAATAATTATCTAAAAAATATCTCTCTCTATGAGTCTGTCTGGGGACAGGCAAAGAGAATTAAAAGAAAGCACGATGATCTATAAAACTCAAACAATAAAAACATTAAATAACTTAGAAATAAATAAATATATATATATGATATAAATTAATGATATTTAATCATGAAACTTATCTTGAAAGATGAACATGTAGGAAATCGTGTGGCCCACATGCCACAGGTCTCACGTCAGATTAATCAGGGCGTAGTCCTGCATAGAAAACAATCTCACTTATGGAACTTGATCTATCCCCACAAATAAAACTCCCAATATGATGAGTGGATGTGGGTTTATGGCTAGGAAGTCTCTTTGGGACTCATCTATATAAGATAATGGAGCTTTAGAGTTGAATATTCTCAATTCCCATCGATTAGACAGATGTGAAGAGATCTGCGGAACTTCCTTATCGTCAGAACGCACATAGATCTCCGGTCACTTATTAGAGTCTCCATATCCAGATCCATCAGAACAATATTTGGGTACTTAATCAATCTCACAATGGAAGTCTCCCTCTTAGTATTAAAAAGCTAAAAGAAATATAAACAATTAAAGAAAAAGACTGCCTATAATTAATAATCTTCTATTTTCCCAAAAGAAAAGGTTTGGACCCCTACACAAGGCCTAAGGAACTCATACGATAAAAAGAAAAGCATATTATATAAGAGAAATGGTTTTTAATTATGAAATCCACCTCAAAGGGAAGAACAAGATTTAGGTGCTTAACCCAATTCACAATGAAAATCTTCCTTTCAAGTCGGAAAAACCAAAAGACTACCCATCAACAAAATTCCTATATTTCTTAAAAAAAAAAAAAAAAAAAACACAAATTGTAGCCAATTATGATTCCCAAGCTAGGATGTAAATAACTTAATTAGAAGGAAAAAAATCACATATTACATGGATAAATGACTTATAATTTGGGTTCTAAACTAATAATGAGAATATCCTCTCTATTTGAGAAATCAATAAGAAATAGATAAAATTAAGGCTACTCAGCATCAAAAGTTTCTTTATTACTTAAAAAAAAGTCCCTCTCTCTCATCTTTATTTCTCAATCCTTGAACCTTTTTTTTTTTAATGACCATGAGAAGTCTTGGATTGAAACCCAACTACCTCTTAAAAACTCTATGCAAAGACAACTATGGAAGAGGTTCAATGAGACTTGGTACACATCCAAATACTGCAAAAACGAGCACATCTCCTATCCAATGTTCTAAACACATGCAAAAAAAAAAAAGGGTTTCAAGAATTCCTCCAAGTAAAAAAAAAAAAAAAAAAAAAACACCTAATTGAAGTAACGCAGACACCAAACCCACCAAAACAGAGATCCAATAAACTCATAAATCCAAAGAATGTAAACCCAAAAAAGTTATTAAAAAAAAAAACTCTTAAAAAAATATATCTACATTTTTCAAAAAACTCAAAAATTACCATCTTTCCTTCACAAGTTAGATAACAGAGGAACCCACAGACATTCATCACAAGTCAGATAATAAAGGAGCCCATAGACATCCATCTTTCCTTCACAAGTCAGATAAATTTAGTATGGGCCATTTTTCTGGCCCAGTTAACAATTGGACTTGGGATCGGATTCTCAGCAACAAGATTCAATGGGAACCATTTTTTCCCTTTTCAGAAAAAATTCTCCACATATTACTTTATCAAGTTTAAAAAATGCACCTAATTTTTAATCACCCTGACATATGATCTTTCCATAATACATGACTTTCCACTCTATACATTGTTTCCTGCTTTCTATATTCATTATGGGTCTTTTTTATTTTTTTCACAGAGTGGTGAAAAAAAAAAAAAAAAGCATTTTATGAAACACAATAGAGACTAGGCATTATGCATAACCTTTTGGAGGGGTGCTTTGCAACAACAAATGTGAGGCTTAGTTTATGTTCTTTGAGCACCTAGGTGTTAGTGATTCTAATGAAGCAAAGCTACTAACCATCTTAGAAGCTCTTCAATATTTCTCAAGATCTTTTCATGCTAGTCTTATTGTGGAAAGAGACTCTTCTAATGCGATTTTATGGTGTCTAATAGAAAGGTGAATCCTTAGAAATTCCAACTCTTATTCAATAAAATCCAAAACATAGCTTTGTCAATTGATGTCACCTTCTAACATGAGTCTAGATCGGCTAATCTTATGCCACATGCTTTTACAAAACAGATAGTTGAGAGGATTAATCCATGAGAGGGAGTTGTTATGTAATTGTGATGTGAGTGGGGTATTTGCCTCTACTACATTTGGAACGGAATCGACGGCTAGCTCGTTGAAAATCGATCCTTTGGCAGTAGGCAATTTTAATATTGAGTAATGTATGATTATAATTAAATAATGAGTACAAAATCACCAATTTATGATTAAATAATGTGGAGTACTATTGGGTGTTTTTATATATTATAAAAGAAGAAAGTAGAAGGTAGAGGGAGATAAATACCAGTTTGAGTTAGAAATGTTGCAGATTACAAAAGTGCCTACAAGGAAAGAAACAATGACTGTTGCATATAAACAATAGAAAACAATATATAAAAGACAATAAAAAAAAAAAAAAACATATAAACACCAAAATCATAGTACAACAAGTTCAAATCCTCAAAATAGATGACAGAAATACCAGCTTAGGTTTGAATATGCTGTGAACTTCAGAAGCGCCTACAAGGAGAGAAGCAAAAAATTTATGATTACTGGGTATTTGGTGGGTGTTTTGCATTTAGTACGAGAAGAAAAGAAAAGATGGAAAACAAATACCAGATTGGATTTGAAGATGTTGTGGACTACAGAAGCGCATACAAAGAGAGAAGCAATGAAATGGAAACTTGCCAGCCTAGGCAATATGTATGGTTGGAAGTTTCTATTTGAGGGATTCTAGATTCAGGGATCCCGGATTCTTCGAACATCTCGCTTACGCTCTTGAGTAGAAAAGATAAAGAGAAAACTACCAAAAAAATGACCCTAGATGGAAACTAATCGAAAAACATGACACTGGTCAATATTGCGCGAAAGTGGTTCCCTGTGACCACTTCCGATTTTTTTATTAAAGATTTAAACGTATGACGATGTCGTCGTTTAATATCCCATAAAAATCGCCTGAAACCCCATTTAATGTCCCCCATTTTTCCCTTCTTCCTCCCATCGTTTTCTCCATTTCTCTGGCTGTTTTATTTCCTCATTCCTCAAAAGGTCCTTATCTTGATGATTTAGCCACCTAAAAATAATCATACAACAAAGATGATGAAATGAATAAGATATATATCAAAACCCTAATGAACTTTTCTCGAAAAGTAAACATGAAACTCGGACTCTATGGTAGATAACACATGAAAGAAGGTCAAACTGTACTATGCCTACCTCGTTAATGAAGATCAACAACCTCCATAAGGAATACTCAATGTTGGGGGAGAATTCTATTCTGGTTCATTTGGTATAGAAAACCAGCAATCGCAGATGATGAAGGTCGGAGAAGATGCATATTTTACGAATTAACAATCGCAGATGATGAAACTCGGACTCTATGGTAGATAACACATGAAAGAAGGTCAAATTGTACTATGCCTACCTCGTTAATGAAGATCAACAGCCTCCACAAGGAATACTCAATGTTGGGGGAGAGTTCTATTCTGGTTCATTTGGTATAGAAAACCAGCAATCGCAGATGATGAAGGTCGGAGAATATGCATATTTTACGAATTAGCGACGACGTCGTCGCTAACTCTCTATATTAAGCGACGACGTCGGCACACGTTTACATTTAAAAAAAAAAAAAACCGGAAGTGGTCACAAGGAACCACTTCCGTACAATATTAACTAGTGGCATGTTTTTCGGTTAGTTGCCATTTAAGATCCTTTTTTTGGTAGTTTTCTCAAAGATAAAAAAAATATATAGGATTTTACCGGAAAAATCCTCTAAACTTTATGAAGACCCAAAAGGCTCTCAAAGACCAATATAGACTAAAAAGGCGCTCCCAACACTTTTTTATTTATTTATTTATTTATAGAAGAGATCCTTTCTTCTTCCTCCTCCTCCACCTCCTCCTCCTCCTCTTTTTTCTTGATCTAAGAGAGATCGAGGATTCTAACGGAAAAAATCATTTATCGATCTAACATCCACATGGCGCATACAGCATCTAGATTTCATGACAAAGCCCATGTAATAACTTGCCATGTCCATACCTTTCTCAAAACTCCATCTCTATAGCCATTCCGCACAAAAAAGAAAAAAAAGCCCGCCTTCATCTTTGAATTAAGCAACAAAATCACAATGCTTTTTGTTTGAGTTTAAGTGGGCTGAGTTTAAAGAAAGAAAATTGATAAGATTGATGGTTGTGATTCACGGCTGTGTGGGGTTAGATGGAAGGAGAATGGTGACATGTGGTTTTTGGTTTTGGATTGTCTAGTTTTGATGTCAGTCAATGGCTGCATAGGGTTGGTGGTGTTGTAAAGTGTTGATTCCAATAGAGATGAAGATGGAGGGAGAAGGTTTATGTCTGTTTTAGATTGGATTTAGATAGGAGGTTAGGAAGAAGACGATGAAGAAGAAGATATAGGTGACTAGCGATATCCCCGCTTAGCAAAATAGGTGAGTCGTGATATCGTTGATTACTTGTATCTTCTTCTTCTTCTTCCTATCCACTTATCCGAACCCACTCCAACTGAACCTGAACCTTCTCCCTCTCCTTCCTCGTCACCTATGTGACCCCGGCCCTTCTTAATATCTATTATCATCTAATTGTTGGTGATTAGATGCTAAATGTGTTAATTTGTGTGTTAATGATGGTAATTATGTAGATTAGGTGGGTTTTGAACCAAACTAGGTAGCTCAAAGACCTTTTCGTAATTTTGGATTTATGAAAAGCGTTGCGTATGATTTTATGGTTAGTGCGAAATCAGATTCATTGGGTAGAGTTTTTCATCCTGATCAACTTTCGTCTTTTGACCCAATTCATTTGAGCCCATTTGAGCCCATTTAGACCCCTTTTTTGCCCAAAAGACCTAAGCTGATAATTCTTATAAGAATCTGGACTTTCCTACAGATACCAGAGGCTTCATGTTAAAACTTAAAACCCTATCCTAAAACCCTAAACTTACCCCTATCTCATTTCACCCTCACCCTCTTTGCAAGAACATAGTGGGAGCTCATCTCTTCCTCATCTCTCCTTCCATTTCCTTGCTTCCAAATCACAAGAGAGTTCTTGGAATGTGGGACTCCTAGGCTCAAAGGCCATCTTCTTCCCCTACTTCATCTTCTTCAAGCTTCCAACATCCCCATTTATTTTCTGCTTGTCCCATTTGGTAACTTTTCACTCTCAGGCTCTCTCACTTGCTTGAAATCAGTTTCTTGAAGCTTAAATAGAGCAATGCAAGCTCTTTCAATCCCCATTTCATCTATCTTATTGTGTAGGGATTCTCTTGAGCCATAGATTTAGAGTTTTTGATTTTGAGGCTCGGTAGTAGGTGGGAAAAGCTTGGATTTAGTGGGTTTGAGCTAAGCACCAAGATAAGGCAAGTTGAACATCTATAATATCATGCATGCATGCCTATTTTGATTATTCTTAACGTCACCCATGTATAGATCACCCAATACAAGCTCATTAGTATGTTTTAGCAGGTTTTGTGGAATGGAGATATGGGTTTCTGTTAAGGTCGTGTTTGGTAAGCATCCACTGAGAGGAATCCTCTCCATTTTTCCTCGGAAGAGAGGAAAACCCGTGTTTGGGTGATTTTCTTTACAGAGGATTTTCAATCCTGATGATTTTTAGAATCATTTATAACATGGATTCTCCCGGTCTGACCTCTCCCCCATAGGAACGAAAGGATCATCAGTAAAAAAGGAGGAGGTATAAAAGCTATTTCTCACATGGGATTCTTGCCAAGAGAAACGTTGTCTCATCTTTTCTTGGTTTGGTGCCCTAGATGTTCCTCTCCTACAACTACATCTTTGAAGCACTGGAAAAGTCTCTCTACGGCCGGCTATTTTCTCCAAACAGGTCTCTCTCTCTCTCTCTCTTCTTATTTGACTGCCAAACCCAAATCATCTTGTCGTTGGGTTATCTACAACGATTTCTTCATCCTTTCTCTCGATTTGCGATTTCTTCATCCTCTCTCTCGATTGGAGACTAAGAAAGGGATCTGATCTCATTTGGTCAATCCTCTGATTGTAGAAAACTGTAAAAGAGGGTTTCTTTCTTTTGTGTCGTTTTCATGTTTTTTTCCCCAAATTGGGTTGTGACAATAGGTAACAAGGTGGACTCACCTGGGAAGCGAAAAAAAAAAAAAAATAGCAGTGGAGGGATGTGGAGAATGACCACAAATCACGAGAGCGACATGCCGATGCTACTTTTACTCTTGTCTTTACCATTTTGACGAATCACTCACCACATATTGATCTTCCTCTAATTGATCAACCTTGTTTGGAAGAGGGTGTGTCACGTTCAAGCACCTGGCCTTTGTCAAGTCGGTTTCAATGTAAGACCAACAATCAAAATAAGTCCAGAAAGTCATCATATCAATGGCCCAGTAGGATCACTTTCAGCTATAAGTCTTACATCATTTTTATTTATTTTTTTGTTATGTTTGATTATATATTTTAATGCTTCTCTAGGTTTAGTTCAGACAACTTCCAGGTATTGTGTTGGATTGACTAACACCTGAGCCAATGCCTTTTAGAAAATGATTGTGCTTAACGTGTGAGCTTTTTAAGTCCTACTGCAAACAGAGGCCTGAATTGCTGGATTGGGCAATCAAACTGATGGCTGTTGTTATTCAATAGGGAATAGTATAACAAGATGGATGCATGTTATATATCCCATGGTTTCATTGACAATATGAAGGTAACAAAACAAAAAAATTATATGTTGTGGTATCCTCTCTAACATTGGACTGTAATCTGGTGCAACCAAAATAAATAATAGGGAACCTATCCAATCTTCTTTATGTCTAAGTTGTTGCAAAACTCAGATTGTTTGGGATATTGATTTACAAAAAAACTGCTTACTCAGCCCTTTCAATTTCTGGCTCGAACTGCATTCATCAATCAAATGGGCCGATTAACTTGTTCACCAACAAGTAATATGTTGTTTCCGATGTTGTTGTAGTTTTTTTGTTGGTGGTGTATATTGTTTGTGGATTTCTTCTTGTGCTTTTCCTGTGATGCTTCATGTAGTATTTATGTAATATAGTTAAGTATCCTTCCACTATAGATTTGGATTGCTTGCTTCAATGTTTAGGGGTCGGGTCATTCATGAAATCGGTTCAGTGGAGATATGTGTAATGTTATTGTTGCTTGGTTGATACTTTTTCTTATGTGCTTCCTTGATTGTTAACACTATGTAAAATGTAGAATGTCTGAACTAAGTAGCTCTCAAGCAACAAACAAGGCAATATAAAATAAACATGAAGTGGACCGATGCACATGATGAAGTGCTTCTCCTCATTATGCTTGACATGCAAAAAGAAGGGAAATTTATCCCGGACGCTTTATGTCGGAGGGATGGGGTCTTATTACAAAACAAATGGTTACAGTACATGGGCCCAACTACTCTAAAGACAAGTTGAAGAATAGGTTCAAGAGCTACAAAAAGTGGTATAGCGCTATGAAATCCATGTTAAATCTGAGTGGGTTTGGATTGGATGAAGAAAGGAAAAAAGTCACAGTTGAAGAAAGGGTTTGGGATGATTATATTGCGGTGAGATTTTAATTTATTTTTTTATGTATTTTTTTTTATATACAAGAATGGATTGTGAGTTAATATGCATGGAATGCAGTGCAGGCACATCCTAGACATAGTATGTATAGAACTAAGCATATGCCCGACTACCTTCTCATGTGTGAAATATTCGGCGACTCAATTGTTGATGGTCGAGAGGAATTTGTCACTAATGATGTTCCTCGATCACCACCATCTATACATGCTGATGCCTCGGGTGATAATGACATGGATGTTGATGATCAAGGCACCCTCCAAAATGAGGAGGCTAGAGATGAGCACATCTCTTCAATTAGAGGGCGTAACGCAGTAACTGGAAGATCATCCCGTTAAATAACAAGGCACCAAAACACAGGGGATGCAATGGTGGCAGTTGTAGGGCGTATGGCAGATGTTGTAGATGCAATTTCAAGGAATACAATTTCGACTAAAAACCTTCATAATGAGGCATGGGAAGCATTACTACCAATTGATTTGGAAATGAGGATCAAGATGAAAGCGTTTGAACAACTTGGGGGTGAAGTGAAGGCCTCACAGTTTCTGGCCTTAGATAACGATACTCGCAAGATCTATGTTCTTGGCAGCCTTGATCTTATGTAATTTGTTGCTATGGTTGTTATCTTATAATTATATTTTGTGCTTTTGATTAATGTAGTTATATTAGACTCGTTTACACATTTCTTTCTTATTTTGAGATGTCATCTTTTGAAATGTTATAGATATTATTATTGCTTTGTGGGATGTTTGGACAAGGAATGACATTTAAATTCTGCGGAATGTTAAGGTTGTTTTTTATTAATTTGTCGGATGTTTGGGATGTCAATGACTTTTTTTCATTATCTTGGAATGTTGACGATATCTTTTACTAATTTTTGTTCAGTTTGGACAAAGATTGACTCTTATTTATTTTCTTGGAATGTCATTATGTACTTTTATTAATCGATTGTTTTGTTATCTTCACTTGCAGCATGGATAGATAAGAACCTTTGTTACTATTAATACAACTTGTAACGACAATATGTATCTTATGATGCCGTTATCAGTATCTTATCAAAGATAAAGTTCATAAATCTGCACAAAGTGGAATGACTTATCTCAATGAGATATTGACTGGACACCCCCGTAAATGTCTTGACATTTTTAGAATGAGCAGTGGTTGTTTTCTGCTATTGGCCAATGAGCTCAAGTGTAGGGACCTTTTGAGAGACTCTCGCAGGGTGAGCGTGGAAGAACAATTGGCAATAGTTTTATACACTGTTGGCCACAGTCAAAGAAATCGAATAATGCAGAATATATTTCAGCATTCAGGGGAGACAATCAGTTGATACTTTAATTCAACACTGAATGCTATTTTGAAACTTGCTCCATATTATGTGAAGCAATCTGAAGTAGAGTGTCCACCTCATATTGCGAATAATTCATTATTCTGCCCGTTCTTCAAGGTAATATTTTAAAGAGGCATTAAAAATAATCATATATTGTATTTTAATACATGTTGTATTTTTTAATAGAATTTTATCGGAGCAATCGACGGTACACATATTCCTGCATGGGTTAGACTTGAAGATCAAGTTCGTTACCGCAATAGAAAGGGAGGATTATCACAGAACGTGATGGCCGTTGTTTCATTTGATATGCGTTTTCACTATGTCTCCACTGGATGGGAAGGATCGGCCTCATATTCAAAAATTCTTCAACACACAGTTTGGAGACGACCCCAAAACAGGCTACATGTTCCAATTGGTATGATAGTTTTATTCATTTTCTAATTGAATGGAATCAACTTAGTATGTTTGAGTTACCTTGTAGATGCTGGTTATGCGAACACGCGAGGGTTTTTAGCCCCATTTCGTGGCATTCGCTATCATCTAAAAGAATGGTCTACAACTCAAGCTCCTAGAACTGAACATGAACTATTCAACGTGCGTCATTCAAAACTATGCAATGTAGTGGAGAGAACGTTTGCTGTGTTCAAGCAATGGTTCACCCTTCTCCAAACCCCTCCACGATATCCTATCAAGACACAAGTGAAGATCGTTGTGGCATGTTGTGTTTTACATAACTTCATCCGTCAATGGAATGTTGAAGATGAATTATTCCAAGAAGCATTGAATGAGATGATGGAAGAGGGTGATCTCAATGATGAGCGATATCAAGATATTGAAGGGGATAATGTTGGTGGTCCTACCAATGCGGACAAGCAGTTTATGACAGACTTTAGAGAACAACTATCTAAAGATATGTGGGAAGCTAGGGGGCCGAGAGTTTGATCTCGTCCATTAACTTCATCAATGTTTTTTTGTGTGTACATGAGTTACTTCTATGGGTCTTTTTTTTTTTTTGGAAGCTATTTTGTGTACATGTTTCGGGTTTTTTTTTTTTTTTTTTGGCTGTCCCAACCTATGGGCATTATTTTTGGTGGTCCAGCTCCACCTTGGTTGTTCTCTATGCTATTGGTGCTAGTGGGGTGGAGCTGCTCTTCATTATTTTGTATACTTAGCCCTTAACTTTGGGAATATATACTTGTTTTTCATTAAAAAAAAAAAAAAAAAAGAAAGATCTCACCTTTGGGTGTTGTGTTTGTTGTATCTCTATGGTGGTTTTTGGGAAATTCGATTATGGCTTGGTTTCATGGCTTGCATAATATTGTATGTGGTGTGGAAATGTTTGACTATTCATGTCCGGAAGTGTGGTTAATGAAGGGTCATGGTTAATGCTTGACAATGAGAGTTGATGTATGGTGGTGGTTAATGTTTAATTAAGTTGTGTTGTGTTGTTTATCATTTGAAACTTTGATTTGCAGGGAAAGGGTTGTGTCAACATCCAACCAATGCGAAACATTCACTTGGTGAAGAGGTCTTCCCTTTATGTTGATAAATAACCGGATTTCTCATGTGAGGTTATTCATTGGCTTCTGTTTAATTTCTCATATGAAGTTATGTTAGTTTTATTGCCAATCTACTGTAGTAGTTGCCTGTAGTACTGACTAATTTATGTTTGAGCAATTATAGAGGGAAAATGACCTCATGTAGCCTAGTGATTATAACCAAGCAGGCTTTCAAAATTTTTTGAGTAATTTATACAAAATTAAGTGTTCTTTTTCCATGTTTTGATTGATAATCTCATGCCAAAAAACATGTAGGTATGTCCCCAATCCCATTAAGGGAACCATCGACTGCAATCGCGGCTCCACTAGAAAGTAACAAGAGCAGTTCAGGCTTCTAAATCTCTGTTATAGTCTTCCTCATTGGTTTATGGGCTGGTGTTGCTGCGATCTTTTGAGATTCCTTTGGTTGATTTCTGAAGGCCTCATTTAGGCAGTTTACATGTGGTTTTCATTCAGAAGTTTTCTCAAATTTTGTATTTTTACTTGTTAATGTAGAAGTTGAGGTATCTGCGACTATTAGTATGATAATTATCTTGTTTAATCATTGTTACTTTATTTGTATGATGATTGATTGTTTCAATTAAGCAATTGTTACTTCTTTTGTATCATAGTAAACATGTTGGTTTGTACAATTAACAACCAAATTGATGGAATCAGGCTATAATGATGATGAGGGGGCATGGTACTTTGTATCATGACTGCTGTTTTTGCATTTTACTTTTTGCATTTCAAACTTGAAACCTTTCTAACTTGGTTTGGGCCTGTTTTATGGGAATAATTTAATTGAATTATTGGGCCTTTGAGCAAACATGTCTATTTCTAGTTATTCGCATTTTCTACTGAACTTTCCATTTAACCCAGCTAACTTATAAGCTGTTTCCATCGATGGAATTCTTCTCTTATCAAAATACTCCTGTATTTCCTCTTTGATCTGATTCAAAAGACACAGGGAACTTGAGAGCTCTAACTTGAATAGTTCTTTGTTCATTTAAATTTTAATGCATGTTTTACTTAGGGGGAATATATGAATGAGCTGACTTGATATCCGATCAACTGTCTATTTAACGATTCTTGAGTTGGAGGACTGTCTTTTACAAATTCAAGGTCCAGATGTTTTTATTGCATTTGCACTTACTGACACACAACACAGTGCTTGAAATAAATCTACAATTGATAACCAAAGTTGCTGCTACTTCAATTCCAGCATCAGCCATGTGCGTTGCTATGAGAAGGGTGTCTAGAATCTGATTCTCACCATGAAGTAATCTGTTGGTGTCCATGTATGAGAATGTAGTATCAGTTTGATCTACTTGTATACACTTACATTATATCTCAAGAGGTGCTGCTGCTACAACCAAACTCTCAACCTGACAGTGTTTTTCATCAAAACATTGCACTATGATGGACTTTCACATGTGAGTCTCCTGATGGGTTGGGTCCTGCAACCCAATTTTTAATTAAATATTGGAAGTGGGTCTAATTGGCGATACCGGTGTACAATTTTTAATTAAATTCTAAGTAGCTGAAACTTGAGTGATGGGGGTGGGTTTAGTTGGAGATGGTGATTTGGGATATAAGTTAGGATGGGTGGTATGAACTGAATTTAAGATGGAAGATAACCAATCCCATTTTTTTTTTTTTTTTTTTTTTTGTGTGGATTCCACTCACGTTACCAAACATGGTCTTAAGGAATCATCTCCGACTCATCTTTGTTAGCCAAACGTGGAATGCAATGAATTCTCTCTGCAGAAAGTTTAAATCCATGGCACTAAGGATTCATCCGAAGAGAGGATTCTTCTCCCGTTACCAAACGTGCTGTTAATGTTTACTTATTATTATTTAAACAAGATCCAAAGCATCTACTTTAATGTAAAAACATGATTTACCGAAGCTTGGACTTAGTAAGAGGTCAATCTATGGCCGTCATTTTCAGCGATTTTTGAGGGGTCTCATCTACATCTCTACATTATATCCTTCACTTCTCACTTCATTTCCTTCACCCCTCCGCATTTTCATGATGTTTTAATGGAGCTAATTTGAACATGCATTTTAATGTACTCAATTCCTTCTTTTTTTTTTTTTTTTTTTTTTTTTTTTTTTTTTTCTTTTTCTTTTTGGCTATCGGAGGGTTCTCAACCCTTTTGGATTGGACCAATCCCTACGGGCCCAGAAGGAAGCCGAATAAACTCCCCAGCAACCCCAATGTGGTAATGCAGTTTTGAACCTACAACCTCCGAATGCAAATCAATTCCTATATATTTTATGCAAACAAAATGCCCTTGCAACATTATCTACCCATCGGCAAATTACGACAAAAGGTTAACGGATCATTGCTTGTAATGAAAAGTATAATTCTGGTGCAGAGTGCAAGAATCATAATGCATTGGACTCTTGCATTTTAAGTGGAGTGGTAAGTGGCACCAGATCAGTGGTTTTTCCTCACCAAACAGATTCCCTACACTGAATGGTGGTGGGTCAACACTCGATGGAAATTCCATGGAGTGTGGATCACAGAAGCATTCTCTATGTTGAAAATAATGGGTGAATGCCCTACTTTGGGTTGGTGGAGGATCAAATCAAAGCATGGATTTTTCAAATGATGTGGCATGTCAATTGATATTTCAAATAAGCAAATCCCTTCTACCATGGAAAAGAATGATAAAATTCTGTCAAGATCTTCCTTTCTTTGGAAAATTGCTTACAAGTCTTGAATCATGGATATATATGAATTGTAGTGTATACAACCTAAAACTGGATGTAAATTTAGAGAACTATTCTGAGCCAGTGCTGCGTGTTTGACAATTAATTAGTTAAAGTAAAGTAAAGGGAATTCAGACAAGAAATGACAAGGGGTCATATCAAAAGTACACAGTCTCTAAGTTCCTTGCGAATTTTTCAAAAAAAGTAAAAAAAAGCAACCTCCTTTGTCCATTAAAGGACAAAAAAGCTCCATTTTTCTATAAAAAAGTCAAAACAAATTCCATACCGAACAACTAAAAACAAAGCACTATCATAACACCTTATATTTTATTTTCTCTTGATTTGATGATTCACCTCACCATACTTCAATTCACCATACATCCAAACAGGCCAAGGTGCAGTGGGTTTTTTTTTTGGTAAAATTAAAAATTAAAAAACAAAAAAACATTAGACACAAGCTGGTGTTGGATGTATGGGTGGTCATTGGCCTGGTTGGGCTGGGCTGAGGTATATTTAGGCCCCGCCCGACTTCTAAAATATACGTCCAAGCCTGGCCCATCTGAAAATGAGTAAGCCCGGGCCCAGCCCAAGTTTAGTTTATAAAAATAAAATAGGGTTTTTTTTTCAATATAATTCCAAGTGGTAGCTCAAGTGGTTGTCACATAGAGACACATTTGAGATGGCATGTCTTCTAGTTTCCCCTCCAACACTCTAGTAATGTCTTTTTTATATTTTCGGGCTGGGCCTAGACTTGCATATTTTTAGACGGTCCGGGTTTGGACCAGCCACTCAAGGCCCGATCCGGGCTTGGATGTATGTTTTAGAAGTCGGGCCGGGCCATGATAACCTCAGCCCAGACCAACTTGGCCCATGAACACCGTTATAAATCACTGCATGTCAATGTTGGGCAATCTGGATGAAAAGAACGTGTGCCCCAGTTCCCAGCTTTTGTGGATGGATGGCTTATACATAGCCTCACCTCATCACAAAATATAATCCATAGTGGAATTTCAACAAAATTAGAAACTTACAAAGGAGGTTAAAATGATGCAAAGGAACCCATGCATATCTGTATACTATATACGAGGGTTTGAAGAACGACTTCCCAGACCTTATTTGGTAAGGATAGCCCGCCACTGAAGTCCACCACAATCAAGGCAAAAATAGGAGTTAATCTTCACCACGGACGCATCTCCTACCTTTTGGCAAACATGATCATGAGGCTTAATTAAGCCGGATGCCATGCAATGATCAAGAACCTTAGAACCGACTCATAATTCGTGCCATTTTTAGACACAGCCAGAAGAAGGTTAAGAAAAATGAAGCGCGTCAACAATGAGTTGTACACATGGAAGATTCAAATACAATATAATGTGAGCTTAGCTACCAGTATAACCTAAATGCAAATCACCATGGGAGAACTAAAAACGTATAGAAAAGAAAAGAACATAACAAATCGCTACAAAATTTACAAGCTAACATTTTAAAATATGCAATACTAAAATATTAGTTTGTACAGGCTAATTAAGAAAAAGAAAACAAAAATGTTGAATGAAGAGTAACTGAGTATAAATTTGGTAGATCCCACGATGATTTGTCATCTCAAATATTTGATTTTTGAAAATTTCTAAATGGATGAGTTTTGTTTATGAGATAAAACTTGAAAGGATGGGTTGTCTAACGGCATGAGTAATTTATAAGGATTTGAGTTATCTATAAGGATTGGAAGGAAAGATAAAGATGTAAATTGATTGAATGTTCTCTTTAAACCGATTGCCTTGTGAGGATCCAAAGTCGAGATATATTCTTCAAATTGGAAAGGGCCCATGTGTGAGATGGAAATCCAACCTTCCATCAAATCGTCAAAGCAAGACCATGTAATTCTTTTATTATATATTTCTCTAGAAGGAAAGGATTTTCGCCCGTGCTTAGCCCGGGCCTCGATTAAAAAAAAAAACTAAATAGTTTATTATAAAATTCATAAAATAATAATTCTTTAAATACTTAAAAAAAAAAGACTTTTTTAAAAGATTTCTTTTAAATCATGAGAATCATTTGTTGTGCACCTTACATTTGTAGATAGTAAACCATATGAAATAAAGTTTGAATTAATTAAAGAGATATAGGGACGTTGGTAAGTTTGATATAAAATATCTTAATATATAAGAATAATTATTACATTATAAGTGAGATAAGGTTAGAAAGTATAGATAGAGATCAAGAACATAAATTAACTGTCAATGAATTTGCGCAGCCGCTTCTTTAATCTTGATTAAGACCATGAGTTCGGTTGCATTATTGCACGGCAGGCAGCAAGACTGGGTTTTTCGGCTTGACCCAAATGCATGCATATTGTTCAACTACAGGGAACTTGACTCTTCTAATGGACCATAACACCAAGGTCCTGGCACACGATAACTCGGATTATATGATGGAATAATATGATGGATTAAATAACTAATTTAGGTGGTCACATTTCACATTTCATATTTTCATCATATAATTTTAAATAACTCGGATGTATTTTTTAATTGGTCACCTAGAGTTGGGCCCATGTTTTCCTGCGTTGACATGATTAGCCATAAAGGCAGTTGGGGTCCACATGAGATGTGCCCTTGAGTGTGTATATATATTTATATGATGGGAGAGAAGGGTCAAACCTTCCTTGACCCTTTAATGAGTTCAGAACTGTTGAAGACGATATAAGTGACTAAATTTTCATAGGTGATGATGATCTGGGGCTGATGGCAACATGATCGACTCTCAGTTTGAAAACTGAACCACCTGCATTTGCTTGATCTAAGCAACATGATGGCAGCAGTGGTGCAGCGGAGTGGGTTTGTGCAGGTGCAGCAAGGAGATGGAGAAGGGAAAGGAGAAGATGGGGAAGAAGAGGAAGAGAAGAAAAAAAAAAGGAGAGGTGCAGTGGGTGCAGATCCGCAGGGGAGAGGAGAGCGAGGAAAGATAGAGGAAGAAGAGGGTGAAAGGAACAGTGGAGAAGGAAAGGAACAGGGAGAGCTCTGGGCGGAGGGAGACAGGGAGCGGATGAAGAAGAAGGCGCACGGTGGAACAGAGGAGGAAGCAGGGGAGAGGCAGAGCAGAGAAGGAGAAAATGAGGGAGGAGATGGGTGTGCAGGTAATGTGAGGGGAGAAAGAAGAAGAAAAGGAAAGAAGAGAAGGAGGAAAGAAAGAGAAAAGCAAGGAGAAGAAAGAGAGGGTGGTGCACAGGTGAGCGTGAGTTCTGGCCGTGACGAGGTAGAGGAAGGATGCGTGTGCAGGTGCTGTGAGGGGAGAAAGAAGAAGAAAAGGAAAGAAGAAAGGAGGGAAGAAAGAGAAAATGAAGAAGAAGAAAGAGGGATGGGTGTGCAGGTGATGTGAGGGGATAAAGAAGCAGGTGCTGTGAGGGGAGAAAGAAGAAGAAAAGGAAAGAAGAGAACGAGGGAAGCAAGAGAAAATGAAGAAGAAGAAAGAGAGGGTGGTGCGCAGGTGAGTGTTAGTGAAGGCAGTGACGACGTAGAGGAAGGAAAAGGAGGGAAGAGAGAAAGAGAGAGGAGAGGAAGAGAGAGGGAGAAGCAGTGTGTGCAGGTGGGCGCTGGGACAGGGGTGTGGGTGCAGCAGTGAAGGCAGGAGGAAGAGAAGTGGTGAGCGTGGGGGAAATAAGAGAGGGAGCAGGGGAAGAGAGAAGAGAGGGTACCTGCGCAGGGGTATGAGTCCGGCGGCGCGCGGAGGTGGTCGATGATGCCTGGGATGGTGAGGTTTCGATCTGGACGTTTCAGATGCCTGGGAAGAGAGCCTGGGATGGTGATGCCTGGGATGGTGAGGTGTGCAGGATTCTTTCTGTGATGTAGGTGACGATGTGTGTTGAAACGTCCAGAGAGTTCCTGATATTAGGCTTCTGTTGCTGCAATGTGGTGGATGGGCTGGAGGGAAGAGTTCCCCGGATCTGGGACTCTCATTCCCAGATCGTAGAGGACTCCTCTCATATGAAATCAGTCGATCCCTCCCTCTTTTTCTCTTTTTTTTTCTTGGGTATTTCTCTTAGAGGAGAATTTTCAGGGGTGAGGTGGCACCTCCCACAGCCCAGCTCCCCCTTTGCTTTAATATATATAATGGACATTAGGGCCTATTTGGCTAAAGGCATTTACGGCTAGAAACTCGGTTCTTTGAGAATTTCTGATATGATGTGACATATTATCTCCTGAATATTCCAAATAATCTTTTTGATGCAAGAATTTAGAATTCAAGCATGGAAAGAAACTTTTAACCCTATGAATTCCCAAATTTCAATTATCTAAATGCCACAGGGGGTTTTGAAAATTTAGAATTCTAGTATGTGGGGCAGCATTTTGAATTAGAGTAAGTTCCCGTAATGCCAATTATGATAAGAAGGATACACTTCTCAATGATTTAAGAAACTTAAAATTTCTATGATCTTTTAATCATAAATTGTTTTTGAGGTTTTAGTAAAATTTTTTTATTCATTCTAATCATGAGTAAAAGTTTGATAAAGTATAAAATTGGGGCACTATGAAAGATTTTGGGAGGATATGGGCCTGTTTGGCAATGTTCCTATCTTGATCCCCATTTTGTGTTGAGATTGGGTCATGCTGAGATTGGGCTTTGCAAAATTGATTTGACGACATATCATTAAACTGTTCCACTGAAAATATGTTGTGCGAAAATTTTTTGGTACCATTATAAGGGCTTTATTCTAATGAATAGAATCCAACAGTGTCATAAGTTTGAGTTGACATGAGATTTGAAGATACCTCGTATATGTGGAGGGAGTTTATTTTGAATGGTTCTGATTTTAATTGTAGGGCTCAACCATAAAGTTTCTTTCTTTAACCTAAGATTTGTATAGGCTAAACTCTCAAAGGATCTCAAACTCCAACCTACCATGGCACATTTGTGTAGATGATTTTTTACTCAAAAAGTAAGTATTACATAGATTAAATTATGTTCTTTAGTTAAATTATAATACATTAAGCTGAAGGGTTTTTGGATTCAATTTTTATTGACTGTTATCACCCTTTTTTTTTTTTTTTTTTAAATGTTTCATATTCTTTCCTCTGACTATCCACTCACATGCTTATTTCACCAATTCACCCACTACTCTCTATTATTATTTTTTGCTAATGGAGGGTTCCCAACCTTTTAGACTGAACTAATCTCTCCGGGCTCGGAAAGAAGCCATGTAAAACCCCTGTTGTCCCTAGATGGTAATGTTAGTGGACTCAATCTTCGGTTCTTAAAGAGGGGGAAACTAGAGATCGATACCAAAACCTCTAGTTTCAGAAAAGAGATGAACTGTGGTCCCGACGACTCGGCCAACCCCTTTGGGTTACTAGTACTCTCCACTTTAGTTCTATTTCTTCGTTTTTTATTTTTTAAATCACTTGCTCCACTCTATCTCTTCTACTTCCTTTCTCTCTAATTTTTTTTTTAATTTATTTATTAAACTTACCTAATGGATGAAAAGAGGTAATTCATATATTCTTTTTAATGTATAAATATTTAATTTATAATGTATGGATATACCGTGCTGAATAATGGTGATTATGCTAATTTATGTGCGAATGCTTTTCTACAATAAAAATTGAAAATAATGATATGAGTTTGTTAATAATTTGTACATAAAGTCCACCGTCGCTCAAATCCCTAAAACCCAAAACCTAAAACAGAACATACCGCAAGTCCAAGACGTGGGCACAAGAGACAGTTAGCTTTCGTATCAGTGAAGGGAAATAAACAAGAGAGACCGACTGATTCTTCTCTCCAAATCGAAGAATCCGATCCTTCTCTCAAAAAATATCTGCAACGAAGAAGATGACAGGAATGGAAGCGTCTGTAGTTCCAGATTCGATTATAGAATCCGCGAACAGAACTCTTTCCAACTTGGAAGAGCTGAAGACAAACCTCCTCCACTTCTTGTCACTCTCAGAGCCCCAAGTCCTCTCTCAAATGCCGCCTCTCCAGCGCGCCCAAGCCTTTCTTGTTCTTGCCAAAGTGCTCTCCGCCCTCTTCACATGTACAATCACTCCTTTCCAACTCCAATTCATCTTTAATATATCTCGTTTTTGTTCTGTAGTTTATGCTCTTCTTTAAGTAACTTTTCGTTTTCAATATTTTGGAATAATGGACAGTGCGTTTGCGATGCAATGGAGTGAACCCAGATGACCATGCAGTTAAATCAGAACTTGTAAGATTTCTACTCCTTTTGTTTTTTCTTTATGTTTCTGGGGTACCCCTGATTTCCATTAGAACCCAATATAGTGGGGTAACATAAGGTTTTATCACCCAGATGACCATTCAGTTAAATCAGAGCTTGTAAGATTTCTACTACTCTTTTTTTGAGGTTTTTGAGGGTGCCCCAGATTTCCATTAGAGCCCAATGACACATGGTTTTATCAAACAGAATAATAGATGACCATTCAGTGAAATTGAATCAGAGCCTGTTAGATTTCTACTTCTCTTTTTTGAGGTTTTTGGGGGTGCCCCAGATTTCCATTAGAGCCTACTAAAGTGGGTTAACACGTGGTTCTATCACCCAGATGACCATTCAGTTAAATCAGAGCTTGTAAGATTTCTACTCCTCTTTCTTTAGTCTTTTGAGGTGTACCCCAGATTCCCATTGAGCCAAATGTAGTGGGGGTAGCATATGCTTTTATCAGTTTTTCAAGGGGTAGAGAGAATGGGGAGCATGTTGATGAGTGTTGTTGTTCACTATATTGTGCATCAAAGCAAGTTGGATGTGTTTCTGACTAAAGGGGTTTCGACCTTTTAGGGCCTGGTGGGCTACTTGGTATTGAATTCCAGGAGATGGGGAGAGGAGCATCTATGGTGGACATGTAGATGGGAAAATCACTTTTCTAGGACTTAATTTACGTGGTGATGTGTTGGTAATCACTTCCTACCAAAGGAGAGAGTATTTGATGTGCCCATGTGGATCTTCACCTTTAGCTTGCCATTTTGATCAAAAGCATTGCTTTGAAATCTATGCAATTCAATACCGAGTAAACAGATTGCCCTTACAATCTTGGGGTAGGGTGAGGGTGTTCACTTGGGGATTTTTTTTCTTCTAACTTTTGTGCATTTTCTTTTATTTTTATACAGGAGAGGCTAAGCTTGTATGAAGATAAATTTGAGCGGTACAATGATTGGAGCAAAGGTGTTTTGCATTATTTTTCTATTTCTATCTTTCATGTAGAAGGTTTTCAGTGGCTGGTGCATTCTATTTCCTTCATTAAAGCGTTTATTTGGATTTGGTGATTAAGTGGGACTTTGAGATTTTATTGGTTTGCAGAAGAATGAAGGATCGTGTGTCAGAGTTATTTATTTATGTATTGTTTGCTTTCCTATTTTACTTTTTCCCCTTTAGTTGAAGAGTTTTGCAGTTGCATTCTTTACTTATGATTCTTTTTGTTCAAATTCATCGGTTAAGGATGCATTTGGATTCTTCTGAAGGCACATTTCTGTGAAGGGTTGGATTTTTCTTGTTGAAGAGGGTTTTGAAGCCCAAGGACATAATATTATACATCCAGTGTAGCTATGGAAATAAGAAATAGAGCCATAACCCTCCGTTAAAACTGAAGAGCCTTCTAAATCTTTATTAAAACAGCGGGAATATTCCTACTAAGTGAATGAAAGAGAGAGAGGGAGGGGCAAATAGGAAGTAGAGTGGCCCTAAGTCTCCATTCAAACAGGAACTCTAATAATTTCTCTCCCTCCCTCCCTCCCTTCCCCCCCTTCTCTCTCTCTCTCTATATATATATATATATGTAATTCAAAAATAAAAATAAATAAATATATATGGGAAATATTTACATGCATACGTCCTTCACCATTTGTAACACGGTGAGGGACAGCTTGATGGGGCCCACTTGGGGCCCCACTGATCACGAGACTAGGGGATCGAAATAGACATCTTGGATGGGCCCAGATATCAAGTTTGGGGTCAATCTCATGCCTCTAACCCCTTCATCCGTAGCCCACAAGTTTAACAACTTTATATTAAAGAAAAAACATTTGACCCTTGATCCAATGATCCAGTCCATTTGGATCGGTGAAAACTCGACGGATTTGGCGTAATTCTGGGGTCTCGTGTGAGTGGATGGTTCAGATGGATCATATAGTTGGGCCCACTGTGTTGCCCTCACCGTAATACGGTAACGGACGTATGCATATGACTATTTCCCTGGAGTTGATTGGGTATGATGAAACTTTCGTGCGATGGAATGTGTTTTCAATTCTCACATCTCCCGTTTTGCAGCGAAAAAGATGAAAAAGACCCGTGGGAAGGACCATGCCTCTTCTCAAATAAAACAAAACCCCCAACTTCGCCTCTCTTGAGTTTCTCCCCTACCCCTTTGAAACTCCTCAAACCCAGATCTCCCATGTCTCCTCCTCTCTGTTTCCCAGCCTAACTATAATCCTCTCTCTTTGGCTCCCTTCCAGCCCGTCCGAAAGCCAACCCCGTCCCTCCTCTCTACCCGTCACCTTCCTTTTGATTCTCTCCCAATCCCTACACTCTTCACTCTCACAAGTCACAACTCTCCTATCAGCTAAGAAATAGAGAAAGGCAAATGAAGCAGGAGCTTCTTTTTTCTTTTTCTTTTTTTTTTTTTTTTTAAGGACCAAATAATGAAATGAAAAGGAATGAAACGGCCCTTTCGCTCTCTTGATGTTGATTTAGTTGAACAAAAAACAGTGGAAAATGCAGAAGCTATCCACCAGGATGATTATCAATAACTAATGCATCGAAAACAATCTGAAACAAATTTAATGTAAGGCATCCCATTAAGAACTTGAGACAGTTGAAAGAAAACTACAATGCCAGAAAAAGATTTGGATGAGTAAAGCTGAATTGTTTACTGATTGAGATTGGCATGTAAGGGAATTGATAATAATCAAAACTTGATATATCACAAGTTCATATGGCTTCAAGTCTGTGCTGTGAATCTGTAAACACCTTAAAACGGCACTTCATATGCTCGCAAGTTTAAAATCTTATGTGAGAGCTAGTTGTATGCGACATTAAAAGTGTAGAGCCATGAAGAAAAGAGTGACCCATTCATAGATCTGATCTCTTGTCATGCCAATAAATCTTAGGATCCATGTACTTGTTTAGATGCCTTGTGTACTGTTTTCAACAGGATATGATATATTTGACTGTACTGTGGTTGTGTCAGCTCCATTGTCATGCTTCTGGAATGGCATGCCTTTATGCAGTTAACTGAACAGGTAATATTGATTTGGGATGTACTGGAGCTGTGTCAACTTCGAGGTGGGATGGGGCGGGTGTGGTTAGTTGCTGAGAAAGAGAGGGGCGGGTCTGTTGTGGGAGTGCTTAGTTCAAGAGAGAGAGAAAGGGTAGAATAGGTTTGGTTTTGGGGGAGACAGAGTGCGGTGTCTTCCTCTTCTTTTCAGAGAGAGAGAGAGAGAGAGAGAGAGAGAGAGAGAGAGAGAGAGAGGTGGGATGGTTAGTTAACTGAACAGGTAATATTGATTTGGGATGTACTGGAGCTGTGTGTCAACTTCGAGGTGGGATGGGGCGGGTGTGGTTAGTTGCTGAGAAAGAGGGGCGGGCCTGGGGTGGGGGTGGTTAGTTCAAGAGAGAGAGAGAAAGGGTAGAATAGGTTTGGTTTCGGGGGAGACAGTGCGGTGTCTTCCTCTTCTTTTTAGAGAGAGAGAGAGAGAGAGAGAGAGAGAGAGAGAGAGAGTTTTAAAATAATCCCTAATCCCCTAATCGTTTTGTATTACAAGTTAAAGCCTTTCTGTAATTTCCCCCTCTTAATATGTAATTTTATGAGATGCACCTGGACACATGCTGTGCCTAGGCCCCACGGAGTGGATGCACCCATCTTAAGGGGGTCATCTTTGCAACAGGTCCTGGCACCTTAACCTTCTGATTAGGTGTGCCTTTTGATAATTATGGAGCTGAAAGGACCCTCCCGTCTGTCTTTCAAGTGACATGTAATTTTACAGGATACACCTGGACACACTGTGCCTAGGCCCCAAGGAGTGCATGCACCCATCTTAAGTGGGTCATCTTTGCAACAGGCCCTAGCACTTTGACCTTTTTATTAGGTGTGCCTTTGACAATTATGGAGCTGAAAGGACCCTCCCTTCTGTCTTTCAAGTTTCAAGTGACATCCAAAACATGCTCTTTGATTATATACAGAAAATTTCAAATTATTATTTCAGAGAATGGGACCTTGTAGTAAAGTTAATTTGTGCTGATTTTTACCTTTTATCAAGGGTAACTTGCTTCTTTTTTCCCCTTCCTCTTTTACTTGCTTTCAATTGTTATTTGAACTCGTTGGTTTCATGGGCATTCGCGTTTATGTCTCATTTTGTTTGAATGTTTTATTTTGAATGTTTCTGTCACAGAGCCCTTACGACCTTCTGCTAAATTGAACTATCAAGCAGCCACACGTTTCATTGAGCATTCTTTGCCTGATCTTTCACCAGGTATAAAACCATTCTTCTTTTTTCCCCTTCTTTTTCACCTTGTTGCTATTTTTTCATCCTGTTTGAGTGTATTTGTTGAGAGGTGGCATAAAATTCCAGAGCAGAAGCAAAGTATGCGTAATATCAGTCGAGGGGAGGGAGCCAAGAGTAGGCTTCATGAAAATCAGAGTGCTCAAAGAAAGAGAAAGCGTCCTTCATCTGGTAAACAACAGTCTGTTCAGGCTGCTGCACAAGAGTTCCTTGAGAAAGCGAGGCAAGAACTTCTCAGTGCTACATGTGATGTGAATGGGCCATTGAGAAATCAAAGTTCAGATGAAGAGGATCTGTTGATGGGTTAACACATTAATGTTTATCCAGGTAAACTACGATTCTTGATCACTCATTCTCTTGTTGTAGTTTGTGGCATGGCATCAAATTTTTATTGGTCTGAGACTTATTTTGGAAACTTTGAGCTCATGAATGTGTTGGTTTGTAATGGGTCTTAGTTTGTAGTAAACTTTATGTTTAGAAATTAAGTTATTACAGCTTTGTTTTGTCTGAAAGTTTAGCACCAAAGCTGTTCAAATTTTGAACCTGTACATTGTTACACACTTTCAAATTTTTTTTAGAGGACCATTCTTGTTTCTGACTCGAAATAGATGAGCAACTCTAATGATGAAAGTTAACGGTATTTTTAAACTTCTCATCCTAGTATAAAGCCTAGTTGCGGATTTGGATAATGCTCCCAGTATAAATGGTGGTACTTCGTGCATATGTTTTATGAGCAACTCCTTGTTTGTGTTTATATTTGCATGTTGTATGCTTCTTGGATTGTCACATGACTGTAAAACATTTAGTTTAAGTTGTGTTTGTGATGCAGGCCAGACCCATGACCCATGGGTCGGTCTGGCCATTGGGCCCAGTCCACAAGTCCAATTGAACATTCCACTTAATTAGGGATTTTGATCTAAATAGTAGTCTTTAAATTAAGAATCTAGTTTGACTTGTATTAATTTCAGCAATTGTTTTTTAGGAAATTTAGTTTCCTTTTAATAGGAGAAGATTTAGGGAATTAAAAGTCAACTAGGAAAGGGGACGTGCAATCCCATCGTACATATTTGTGTACTTCTCCCATTGGGATGATCATCTTTTGTTATTCAATAAATAATTTTAGACTGGCTGAGAGTGTCTCTTTGGTTGAGAATGTTTGTGCGCTTGTGAATCCAGTGAGGGATTCAACCAACCCCCAGTACTGTGGGGTTGGCCTATTACTTGGATTCGGCCATCCCTTTCATGGAGTTGGTCTACTTCATTCATGGATTTGGGGCTGGCTTCTTAAAATTCTTTAAGATTTTTTGGCTTTTTTTTTTTTTTGATCAGTGAAAAAAAATAAATTCTCTGCAGCCATATTAGAAATGTCGATTTTTTTGGCTTTTGAAAAACTTAAAAGCCCTTAAAAGCTAGTTTGATTATTAATTTATTCTCATTATTTTCAAATAATAAAAGCCAAGATCCAAATTTTGGGAAAGTAAGCCTTGACTATCCACTATTGTGGAAACAATGTGGAAAGCTGCTTGTTATCCAAAAAAAAAAAAAAAAAAGTGGAAAACTGTAAGGTTTTATTGGAATTTTTTTATCCCTTCTTCCTTTTCCTTTGCTTCTCCTCTCCCCAGTCCCCACCTTCTTTTCTCCTCCCTCTCATTCCACTTTCTTACTCCCTCCCTTTGTCCCTCTGCTTGAGAAGTCATCTCTCTATCCCTCTTTATGTCATTGCCCTTTAAAACCCATTCCGACAAGGGAGCTAGAAGCAGCAGCAGCAGCAAAAACCATTACACACAAATGATCCAATGCACATGGTGTGCATGGATCTTACTGTGTGCAACATCTGGTGGGGCCCACCTGATCATGAATGTGAAAGTCCCACGCAGAGGGATCCCCCCTGGATCGTCACCGATCTCATGGGTTTGTAGTTGCACCAATCTGAATGGACTCCAGGTTGGACCGGCTGCAAAATTATGTATATATTTATGTTTTTTTTTTCTTTTAATAAAACCGCTGAATTAGTGGGCCATGGTTCAAGGGGTTAGGGTGATCTGGTGTGCCTGAGGTTTTGGAAAGAGGTAGGGCCCAAATAAGATCTTTCCGAACCCCCCCCCACCACCACCCAACAAAAAAAAAAAAAAAAAAACACACACACACACACACACTTACAGCTTCCCAAAACCCAATCCCCATGTGGGCTCAACAACAAGGTGCGCATGGTACTTGCACGATAAGGGTTCATATATGAATTTCGTGAGAGGTAAAGCCCTAAGTCCCTTTTGTGACCCACTTGGATGCATGTTAATCATGGGGGATTGTGTGATGGAAAGGTCTCATTGTAGGCATAATTTTTGGAAAAAATCATCTCTTTCATATCATCAAAACCATTGATATAAGGAACTTAAAGTTTAATGATTTCTTAAGCTACATTTTTTTTATAAACTTTAATCCAATGGTACAATGGTGAATATAATTCAGATTAATGTCAAATTAGGTTGACTGCTAATTCATGGATGGTTAGTGAGTGTGAGGGGTTTGGATTTGTCGTAGGGTCTCTCATGTGGAGGCAAAAGAGTTACTGCTCATGCAATCTGTGAGAGGTATCTTTAGTAGACAACCTGGCAAGGAAAAAAAAAAAACACAGTTATTCGAGGTATGTTTCTTTGCGTTCTATTGTTAATTGGTTTTGGTGGAATCATTTGTATTGGATTTTTAACTATTTTTCATTTGGTAGGGTTGATTTTGATTGATTTCAAATGGGTTTTTGATGGGGTTTTTCATAGATAAGCTTCTGTTTATTGTGCTTTTCAATCAATGTATTGTTTTGTACTCTTTTTTTTTTCTCCCACTTGACACTACCCTCTATTACCCGCAGGGGCGGACCTAAGTACAACCATGTGGGGGCGGTCGCACCCGTTGGACCTCGGTCCGCTTATAAAACTATGATGAGAATTCTGGCCGAGATTTGAAAATCCAAATAAAAATTCAGTGTCTGCCCCCAAAACCCACATGAAGATTCTAGGTTTGTTCCGAAAACCCAATTGCCTGTTTGGGTCCGCATTCCCTCAGATGAAAATCCTGGGTCCGCCAATGATTACATGCGTCGTATCTCAAAAGGTTTTAAAACTCCCCTCCACACATGCGTGCTTGCACACACGCGCGCGCGCGCACAGAGAGAGAGAGAGAGAGAGAGAGAGAGAGAGAGAGAGAGAGAGAGAGCCTCATCTCTCCCATTTCCTCTTTGTCTCATTCTCTTTTTTTCTTCCTCTCCTCTTTCAGTTTTATTCCTCTCCCTGTTCTCCCAGTCTCTATTCTCTCTCTATTTTCCCCCTCTCCCTTTCTCTCTGCCTCCCTCCTCTCTCTATCTTAATCTTGCTCTCTTGCTCTTTGTAATCTCTCTTTAATCTCTCCTCTCCCTCCCTCCCTCTCTCTCTCTCTCTCTCTCTCTCTCACACACACACACACACACACACACACATATTTCTCGGTTCTGACGCAACAGCAACAATCACATGTTGGAAGGAGTCTCGTGGTCCACATTTGGGACCCAAGGAAATTTAAAGTTGTATTTATTTCATTATTTGTTATTTCTTTTTATTTTTTGCTTAGAGTTGCAATTAGGATAGTTTCTAATTTTGTTTGCTTTTCTAATTGATTAGATTTCTTGGCCATTAAGTTTGTTTTCCCTATTTATATTGCATTGTATAGTAGGAATTCTCAGACTTTGATTATTGAAATAATATTGTGGTAGATCCCATCTCGTGAGAGGTGTGTCCTCGTGTGAAATCTTTGAGGACACGTGCTTTGGCAGTTGGCACTTCCACGCAAGCCCTAACCTTAGGGCTCACATCAGGTTCTCTCCCTCTCTCATCTCTACCTACTCTCCTCTCCCCTTCGCTCCTCCGTAGATTCAATCAAAACCCACCTATTTACATGGAATTGAGTTCCAAGGGATACACGGTGAAATGGGCTTTAACAATAGATTATTATATTTTGTCTGGGTCTAACACTAGATTGTTAAAGAGGCAAGTTTTGAAGGCTACATGGTGGAGATGTAGACGAGAGTCATGAGACAAAGATGTTCCTGGCATTTGATTTACTAGGTGATGGGTGGGTATTAATTTTTCATCTTCCCTTATTCATTTAAAGGAGATATTATTTAATGGCCATTTGATAGTATTTTCACCTTTGTTTCTAAATTGAAAAAGTAGTTTTTTTTTTTTTTTTTTTTTTTTAAGCATGGCTAGGTATTTAATACCAGGGAACAAAAGGGCCTATTATAGATTTGGACCACACATGTAGGGTGGCAATTCCTGACTTGACCCACTAACTCAACTTAAATCATACTCATTAGTTGACGATTCACTTTGACATTTTTGACTTGTTTAATAAATAAGGTGGGTTTGTATTATGTGTGCTCCTATTTGGTCCACAAATTCAACTCAGACCCAACCAAGCCTAACTAGTTGCACTATTATAACCTGCAACCCAACCCACCCACTTGTTAATTAAGGGTTTTGGATGAGATTTTCAACTTGACTAACAAATAGTTCAGTTTCAAGTTGAGCCTATACATGTTACGGTTCAGTTTTCAATTCAACCCAAACCCGTTTTGATGGTATCAATGACCACTCCTCATCTGGTGGTGGTCTAATGTAGATCAGATTGTGGCCCAAATATTGGGTTGGTTAGACCAAATGTTGTCTTGGCCTTAGATTTACACAACATATTGTGCATTTATTTTGACAAATGACCATTACTTTTTCACGGGCCATTTATATGAGTTGGTCCATCACTTGTCCCCCAAGGAGAAAATTCTGGTTCCACCACTGGTCCTCCCTACAGAAAGGGCAGCTGACATGTGCAACACGCCCATAGATATAATTCTCAGTTTTGCTTCATATCTGAGAAATCTAATTACTGTATTCCCAATCAATAATCTTGCTACAAAGAATACAACGACACTCATGGCAGAAACTTGTTTCGCTACGCAGACATCACAATCCATGTGCATTGGAGAGTACCTCATTGCTTCTGTTTGGACTTTGGAGACTGCAGATCTTATTTCCTGCTCTACTATTTATTACCCCTGATAGTTGATTCAGATGCTAATTGGATGCATGGTGCCCTCTGTAAAGACCATGACACATGAAAACCATCAGTGCAAAATAATACATGTCTACCACTAACTTTTAATGAGCATGCATATAAAGTACAGGAGTGACCAAATATCCTCTCATGCCAAATGCATATTATGATGACAGTACAAAATGCTGATACAAAGCAGGGTATTAGGTATTGGATGATTAGTTTCACCACATGCATGTTCATTTGCTTCTTAATTGTACTTTTAGTGGATTAATTGATTTTCTAACTTGATTGGCTTTTTTCGTTTTCCCTCTTTGATCTGAGCTCATTTTCTTGAATTTTCTAATTAGTTTGTTTTTGCGTTCTTTGGTTTTCAATTCTCTTGAGTGGAGAAGTAATGCCTTTTAGAGTCTCCAACAGCAGTTTTTGCTTAAGCTAAAAGGGGAATGAAGTAAAGAAAAAGCTCATATGACAATCCTAACATAACATAACAAAGGTCTAAGATAGAGTAAACTTGGCTCATTGGAGAAGTAGAAAAATTTTCAGCAGTAAAGACCTCACGCTGATGTGCATCATCTCTGAAACTCTGTCCCTGCAGAGCAGGAAAGAAGTATATAGATAGAGAGGTGCTGCAAGTTTGGTGAAGCTGTTGGCAACCATATTAGCTGATCTTCAGTTGAAGAGAGCTTTCCAGTGATGGGAGTCTTGCTAGAAGGCACATGACCTTCTTCCAAAGGTTCATAAGATACCATGAAGTATATGATCGTTACTGAAGAGTGTTTTGCTAGAAGGCACATGACCTTGTACCAAAGGTTCTTAAGATACCATTAAGTATTTGATCATTACTGGAACATTGATGAGAATTAGAATCTTTTTCTAGAAGAACTTACGTGTGGAATATGTTTAATGCGTTTCTTTCTTTACATTTATTGAAATTTCTTGATTTTCTAATCTGAAACAATGCCACTTCTGTTTGGAATCTTGCATGGGTACTTTACATGTGTTTTTCTTTCGTGGATCTCATCTTATTTTCGTTTGAATCTCTTATCTTATATGCACTTGAATATGGATGGTCGTGAATAGAATGGGTGGTAGATGGTTTTAGCTTTGGAATGTTGTTGGTGTCGTAAATGAATTTATGTTAATAAGTAGGCATTGAGAGGTAAAAGAGATGTGCATTTTTATGAAATGAACTTTTTCTAACGTGGTTGCTGTTTTCTTTTTTAGGACAGTGGTAAGAAAGATTTTTGTGAGTTTTATACATGGATTTTCATGTATTAATCAGGTAAAAGATCCATCACTAAGTTTTAAACACCAGTGTAGTTGAATGAGTGGGTAGAAGTTTTTATGGTAGTATAATGGTAAGATATAGCCAAAGATGACCCTGTTTGGCCTCTTATACCATTTGATGAATTTTCACCCCAAACACTAGTTCGGTACCATGTATATGATAATGGAGTCCTGGAGTGGTGGACTCATCATCAAAGTGTTTCCATTTTGGTGAACCTTTTGTCCTATACTCTCAAACACACAGTGATGATGATTTCAATTGAATGTGCGAGTTTCAGTTTGACTATCTTGAGGAATTTGACTAGCCCCAACCTGATGCATGAATTGCACCCAAAGGAAAGCTTTTCCTAACCAAACAATCTTGGTTGTTTTTTGGTTAAGCCTAGATAGTTAATTTTAAAAAGCAATTTCTTACAAGCTACTTTCAGAAAAACACTTTTTACTTTACCCCTCAAAAGTTATTTACTTGCATTTATTTTTGTTTGATCTTCAGATTTAAATCTGTTGAGGTTATTTATTTATTTATTTATTTATTTTAAATCAATGTTTTGCATGAAAATATCAATTAACTAGTGTTTAGGTTATCAAACGAAGATTATGTATTTTTAGCTTTACTCAATCCAACAGATCCACTAGTGTTGGATCCACTAGAGATAAATATTCCCCAATGATAGATAAGTTAACCTAGTAATCCATGGATCACAATCTCAGTTAGCACTTGGATGAAAAATTCTTGTTTGTTATTTCAACTGTTACAAGACAAGAATAATTCTTTACTGAAGACGTATTTATTTGTCTTTGGACAGAAGGAAAGACATCATTTATGAATGGCGCCATAGGTAAAGCCACGGTTTACAATCTCAGTCAGCCTTTCTTAATGAAAGTTTATCATTCGCGTTTAAAAAAAAAAAAAAGGGTTTACCATTGTAAGTACTGAGCATTTTTCGTAAGAAAAAGCCTCTTCTAATTGGGCCTATCGGGATGCATGATGATCATAGAACAACGTTGGATGGAAAGACCATGTTAACTCTTTGACCCATGGTCCTAAAATTTAATGGTTTTAGAGGCATCATTTTCTTATTTTGAGAGGGAAAAATAAAGTGGAACACTGAAAGCTTCGATCCATAGAGAGTTGAGATGAGGCAGCTGGAATTGAAAGATTAGGCTGAGTGGTACCAAGGTGGCTAAACACTACTCTCTTCCTCCCTCCCTCCTCATTCAAGAGATTAACTACATCCATAATAATCCAAATTGGAGTAGGCTCTCATTAATTGCTCCATTATGAAGTCGAAACCTGTTGCATGAAAGAACAAGAGAAACTAAGGACATAAGAAAATGAGTAAAACATAAGAAAATGAGTAAAACATTACTTATTTTATTTCTCTGTATGGTATTTGTTGTACTTGAAAGAAGAAGAATGAGAATTGCATTCCATTGTTACACAAAATTGCTTAGTCTCTGATGACTGATCATGTTTGTAACTTTTTCCTTAGTTCTAGCACTTTTGTGTATCTCCCTTTGTCAGTTAGATGTTGAGCACCTTAAATCAGAAGTAGACGAGAAAGGAATCGTAAAACTGATGTCAATGTTATTGTAAATAGAGAGCATTCGAGGTAGAGTTTGGGGCGGTTCGTTCTCCTATGGGTATTTAAGTTCTCTGTTGCGTAGAGGGTGCAAGCATTTGAAGGGGTGACATTTTAAGCATGCAATTATGTGTAGAGGAATTCATAGAGTTCCTGTTGTGAAGAAATACAATTTCTCCACTTTCTGTCCCAAGAGGTAACTAACCAACCCTCATTTGGTTAAGACATAAACTATGAAAACTTTTCCTAAAATTTATCTATTCTTTTCCGTGAAATTCTCTAATAAATTCTCAAGAAAGCAAAGCAATAATTTCTCAAGATTCTAATCTTTTCAGAATGTTGCTATTCATGATAGTGTCTGTCATTGTCTAGTTATTATTTTTCCACTAGGAGAGAAGTGGGAATAAAGGAAGGGAAGACAATGACAGAAAAAGAGAAAGAAAAAGAAAACAAAAAGAAAAAGAAAATCAAAGGGAGAAACGATTGCATTGTAGTAGGGCAAGAACGGCTTGTTACCCCTGTGGGTTGTTCATATAGACTCTATGACAATTGTTTTTAAAATTACTATCTATTTATCTTGCATTTGGTACTATTTAAAAACCATTTTTTTTCACAAAGTTTTCTAATAAAATCTCAAGAAAACAAGCAATAATTTCTCAAGATTCTAATCTTCTCATAATGTTATTCATGATAGTGTCTGTCGTTGTGTAGTCATTATTTTCCACTAGGAGAGAATTCAGAATCTTTGAAGGACCAAAAAAAAAAAAACCCAATGGGGCAACAATTGTATTGTAGCAGGACGCAACACCCTCATTTATCACACTAGTTTCAGCCCACCTCTTGAGAATCCAAACCGCTCGGTCACATGGACACCCATTGTGCTGATTAACTTTAAAGTATTATTATTCTACCAAAAAAAAAAAACCTTAAAAGTTTTATTACTTACAAAAAAATTACTTAAAATTATTATTCAAATCAATAAGATGGCCACTATTGATTAGGGGCGGACCTACATGCATCCATGTGGGGGCACACGCACCCATTGGACCTCAATCTGCTTCTAAAACCACAATCAAAATTCTATTTCTACTTCAAAATTTTACATAAAAATCCTGTATCCGCCCCTCAAAATCCATATGAAAATCCTAGGTTTATTCCGAACTATTTGGGCCTGCACCCCTCAAATGAAAATCTTGGGTCCGTCACTACTGCAGATTGACTATATTTTGAACAAATGATCAATTTCCTCTGCTTTTCTCATCTCTCTGGATATAAAGAGAGTGAGTCCCTTATTTTGTAAAATTCAGTGATTAATTTAATGGTTGGCCCACTACAATTGAGCTTTTCAGCTGTATTTAGATAGAAACTGAAGTTGAGTATTTCGATAAATAAAAAATACACTGGGTGCTAACATCGGGAAAGGAAGCTCCACCAGACCATTTGTCAAGCAAAAGTCTTGCCACCAAGTCTGGTCAAGTTTAAATGCCTGTCACAAGTCAATGTCTTTTTATAGCACTATCTAATAAGTGGAAGATTTTCACTTTCACACTTGTATGCTCTCCATTCATAATCATATCCATGCCATCATCATTGTCATGGGAGACTGAAATTCAAGGCAGGGTTGAAGATGGTCTCTCACGGAGTGCATAGTGAAGGAGAACATGTGACTGAGTGGAAATTGTCCTTATATGGCGCGACATCTTTCTACATAGAAAAGAAAATAAGTGAGTCCCATTGATGAAGGCAGAGGTGGTGTCTTCGTCGTATTTCTTTGACTGAGGCCATCAGAAGATTCCGATTCACTAGTCAAAACAGCAATAGGAAATTAATGGGTGGAAGTGTCTCCATCCCTCTCTTCCTTCACCAATGTATTGTATGCCATTGAGTATAATAAATATGAGAGTTGTGGTACTCGAGATGGAGCGTTGCATTCACTTGTTGTGTCGTGCTAAGATGGTTCCACCCACGAGTGATAACAGTGTGATTGTGTTTTGGTCTTTGCTCCTCCTTAACTCCATCAACCTTATTTGCTATGCACAATCTCAGACCCCCTTAACTAATGAGACGGATAAACTAGCTCTACTCGCCTTCAAGGATCAGATATCAGTCGATCCTAATCGAATCTTGAGCTCCTGGAACGATTCACTCCATTTTTGCATGTGGGACGGTGTCACTTGTGACAGACGACATTCTCAACGCGTCACAGCCTTGAACTTCGTAAACCAGAGCTTGGTGGGCTACCTCTCACCCCACATTGGAAACCTCACTTTTCTCAGGTACATCAACATCTCAACCAACAGCTTCCAAGGCCAAATTCCCCAAGAGGTAGGCCGTCTATCTAGGCTTCGCATTCTTGCTCTCGACTCCAACACTTTCAATGGGGAGATTCCCAAAAATCTTACCCATTGTTTGAAACTCAGAGCCATAGACTTTTATGGCAATATGCTTGTTGGGAAAATTCCACTGGACATTGGCTCTCTGTCAAAGCTGGATTATCTGTGTCTTCGGAAAAACAAGCTCATGGGCCACATCCCTTCATCTCTTGGGAACCTTTCGTCGCTGGTTGCTCTTGATCTAGAGGATAATATTTTGGACGGAAGCATTCCCCGAGAACTAGGCCAACTGGCAAACCTACGGTATCTTTTAATGGGTCAAAACAAGCTTTATGGTAACATCCCTTTCTCTCTTTATAATCTCTCCCTCATTCGGCTCTTTGACGTTGCAGTAAATTGTCTAGATGGGAGCCTCCCAGCTGAGCTGGGCCTACTTCTTCCAAATCTTGAAGGGCTTTTTATGGGACGCAATAGATTCACAGGACGCATCCCAGTTTCATTAGGCAATGCTTCAAGGCTAACCATTCTTGACTTCGATGCCAACAACTTTAGTGGGTCTATGCCAAAGAATCTGGGAGGGCTAAAGGGCCTCGAGCGGCTTAACGTTGAGATTAACCAGCTCGTCAGTGAGAATGATGAGGAATTCACTTTCATCACTTCTTTAATCAATTGTAGTGATTTGCAAATGTTAGCTCTAGACAGAAACTTGTTCAGGGGTACACTGCCCGTCTCAATAGCTAATCTCTCTACCAAGCTGACAGGGTTGTGGTTAGGCGGAAATCAGTTTTTTGGAGCCATCCCATCGGGAATTGAGAATCTCACCAACTTGATGTCTCTGGGCTTAGAGGTTTAACCTTTTCACAGGTGCTATTCCCATCCACCTGATGAAGCTTAGAAGGTTGCAAGCTCTTTACATGGATGAAAACAAACTTTCAGGGCAAATCCCAATTTCCCTTGGAAATCTCACTCACTTATACTACTTAGATTTAAGCAGAAATGATCTATATGGAAGCATTCCTTTGAGTTTTGGATACTGTCAGCAGCTGCAATACTTGTATCTCAATGACAATAACTTAAATGGGACAATACCTGAACAGGTTCTAAATATCCCCACCCTATTAGAGCTCCACATGAGCATGAATAGTTTGAGTGGCTCCTTACCATTGGGTATTGGTAAATCAAAAAATCTTATCGCACTGACCATTTTTAACAATGGGCTGTCGGGTGAGATTCCTAGCACTCTAGGCTCTTGTGTTAAATTGGAGGTCCTCTATATGCAAGGAAATTTGTTTCATGGAAGCATTCCTCCTTCCTTGTGTGCTTTAGTAGCTCTTCAGGTGCTTGATCTCTCACATAATAATTTAACAGGGATTATTCCAAGAAATCTAGCAAAGCTTTCTTTTCTACAATATCTAAATTTGTCTTTCAATAATTTGGAGGGTGAAGTGCCAGAAAATGGGATTTTTCAAAATGCATCTGTAGTGTCAATTCGTGGAAATAACAAGCTTTGTGGTGGAATTCCCGAATTACAATTACCCAAATGCCCCAAACACGATCTCAAGAAGCAAGAGAGGCCTCATTCTCATAGAGAGATAATTTTAGTTGTTGTTGCCGTGGTTCTCTTTTTATTCCTTTTGTTATTATGTTTCATTGGTACTCGGTCAAAAAAGCTAAGAGAGAAAATTTCTTTTATATCTTTCAAGAAAGAGAGTTTCTTAATGGTAACTCATGGAGAGCTTTTAAGAGCCACCGATGGGTTCTCGTCGGCCAACTTGATTGGTGTGGGAAGTTATAGTTCTGTATACAAGGGAATCTTAAGTCATATGGAGACAATTGTTGCAATAAAGGTTCTCAGATTACAACAACGAAAAGCTTCTAAGAGTTTCTTAACTGAATGCAAGGTACTGAGAAGTATTAGGCATCGAAATATTGTTAGAATCTTAACGGTTTGCTCAAGCTTGGACTTTAGTGGCAATGATTTTAAGGCATTAGTTCTTGAATACATGCCTAATGGGAGTTTAGACAGTTGGCTACATTCAAGTGCAAATGGAGATGAACGCCTTCAATTGAAAAGCTTGAGCTTTGTTCAGAGGCTAAATGCGGCCATTGATATAGCTTGTGCCTTGGATTACCTTCATAATCATTGTCAAGCACCAATAATTCATTGTGATCTTAAACCCAACAATGTTCTTCTTGATGAAGACATGGTCGCACATGTGGGCGATTTTGGCCTTGCAAGGATCCTTTCTGAAGACTTCAATTATTCTCAGTCTCAATCCAACTCACTCACAATAAGGGGGACTATCGGATATGTTGCTCCAGGTATGTACGTAACATTTTTTTTTTTTTCAATTGAACATGTGAACTTTTATCCATTTATCTCTTCTTTTAATCTTTAAGTATTTTGGAAAAAAGGTTTTTTTTTTATTATATTAGTACCTAATATATAACAAATGGGCCTCAAGATGTAATTAAAACTTACTTCAATAAAAACCTTGGCACTATAGTACTCATGGGCCGGACCAGCCCAAGCCTGTCATGAATTGGCTGGACTTGGGCTGTGTTTGAATACCTTGGAATGAATCATGGCCTAATTTTCTTGTTCAATAGTTAGATAGCAAGGCATTACCCGGTCCTTTAGTATGCTTGAAGGCCTAGTTTGGTCTGGCAGTTTTAGCACAATGGCCTACATGAGTTTTGCAAATGGGTTGTACTTGCGCTTAGTTTTTAGACCTGTGCAGCTTGAAGATTAGGCCTTATGACAATCATCGGGCCAGAATGTGGCAACCCATGAACACCCTATAATGAATGCATTGACCAAAATGTTTATCTAAAATGTTAGCCCAACTTGGATACATTGAATTATTGGGCTAGGTTCTTGGGTCATACTCCAGGGTAATTTCTTATGTTTCTTTATAGGGTCCAATTAAAAGTCGACACTGCACGAGATAAATGTCCCCCTATTTTGTAGGCTCTCATCAAATGTCACACCACACTAGTGGGAGTTTGGCCCGGTTATCCAATAGATTCGTATATAAAATGTGAATGAATGTTGAAAATGCATGTATTTTATTAGTGATCAATCTAACAGTGGTCTCAACTCCTATAAGATTTTATGATTCATCCAGATTCTGGGACTCAACAAATATGTGTGCCTTTTTGTCTGCATGCACCGCATCAGTTGGTATATGATTTTTTAAAAATAATTGTTCAAAAATTCTACATTATGGATGACCTAGCTAATTGAAAGCCTCACTTAGTTTGTTAGTCCCAGCAGCACGTGATCCAAGTTCAAACAATTTCTTTATAGCAAGTATGTTGATAGTTGTGCTTGTGTGCTAGCTTGACACTTTCATCATTAAGAATGTAAATTCATGAGATGGCTATTGCTTGCATGTGGAGGATGGATTATTGAGATTTCTAGTTGTCAAAACTAAACATATACTCAGCGGACTAATTTTTCGTCATTGAGGGTTTAATGGTTACAAATTAGGATCCCACACATAGAGATGTGATCTAGTTGAGCCGAGCTTGAGCGAAATCATGCTTGAACTTGAGCATGAGTCAAGTTTGATAAACCTAGTTCTGATTAAGCTCAACAACCCCAGTAGGAGCTCAAGTTGGATCAGAAAGAAGACTGGCCGAGTTGAGCTCGAGTTATGCTTGATTTCTTCCCATTATATTCCTATATTTGTCATATGTAGAGTCATATGAAACAAATAAAATGATAAGCTAGACCAAACTGGTTTCAGGTCAAAGCTTTACTTGTGAGAAAATCAAGCCATATTCTCAAGCTGTGTGAAAAGCATATCATAAATCATTGCTGTATGTAATGCATATAACTCATATCTATAAGCAAATAGTGAATTTAATTTTTTTCCCTTTCTGTTAAAGCTAATTCTTCTTGTTTATGTGAATAAATAAGCATCAATTTCGGAAAATCTTGATCAGTAGTCGATGTTGAATGATCAAGACTTTGTCATATTGAAAGCTAACCATTGCTGGACCTGCCTATGATACAATCACATGGTTTTAGTTCTACTTGACTTTCACTTGTTTTCAATTCACACATCCACTAGTACTTATGAAAGTGAATATGGAGGTATGAGATGCACTATCAAACTTTAAATCCTTACTCATTGAAAATCAGAGGTGTATGAATTGCAGAATATGGTACGGGTGCCATTACATCCACATCTGGAGATGTGTACAGCTATGGAATTGTTCTGCTGGAGATGCTCACTGGAAAAAGACCTTCCGATGATATGTTTGAAAATAACCTGAGTCTTCATCAATTTGCTAAGATGGCACTTCCTGAACGTGTGATGGAGATCATAGATCACGGATTGCTCTCAGAAGAAATTGAAATCATTGGGCACAGTGAAAACTCCAACAACATTAGAAGCAAAATGCAAGAGGCTCTGATTTCATTGGTGGAAATAGGTGTATCTTGTTCTCATGAGTCACCAAAAGAAAGAATGGAGATGAAGGATGTCGTCATTGAGATGCAAAAAGTTAAAGGCTTTTATCTGAGGTGCTGAAGAGTGGTAAGTTGCCTAGTAGACGGTCATTATTAATAAAGGTTCATCTGTTCTCTGTTTTATTGAGGTTACTTTGGCTTCCATGATGAGAAACCGTAGAGTTCTGTTCTTTTTCTTGTTCCTTTTTTCTTCCTTATATGTCCGGTGTGCTGCTTCTATGAAAGTGTCTTTTTGTCATTAAGGAAATGGAGAATCTCTCTCTCTCTCTCTCTCTCTCTCTCTCTCTCTCTCTCTCTCTCTCTCTCTCTCTCTCCATATATATATACACACCGCACAACACATATCTATATTTATTAGAGTAACGGCGAGATGGAAAGGAAGGATGACACCTACTTGAAATTGAAGCAGAACGTTAAGGTTCTCAGCAAAATTGACAGTACAACAACCCTATCAGAAAATTTGCACTTCATACACAGACAAGGAGAGTTGGTAGTTTTTGTACTTCTGCTAGTAAAAAAAATAATCACCACAAAGAAGAAAAATACCCCTTCTCATCTTAGGCTTCAGTTTCATAAAATTGGGCAAAGTAGTCCACAATGTAACATGATAATCCAATACCTTAATCTCGCACGTGCACAGTCAATGATGGGTCCAGGATTTTCGTTTGGGTGGTACGGACAATGATCAATTGAAAAGGTTAAATAATAAAATCAAATATTTTAAAGTAAATTTATATAAGGGATTTCTAGAATCTCACGGGTGCGTTCGCACCCGTGTGCTAACACTTAGGTCCGTCCCCGTGTACAATCTAACCGTGGGACAAACTCTTAATGAAGTGAAATGTTTGGATAAGTCAGACAAGGGATGGGATTCTTCTATGTAATTATTCATTTTATTGTTGTTATAAGGTAAGATATTGAATTGGAGAAGTAAAAAAGATACAAGGGTTCCCTAAACAAGCCCAAGGGACCTGCTAATTTACAAAATCTCATGCATGAAAAACATGGGTTAAGAGAGAACAAAAACTGATTATACAGAGTGTGTTGTCGGAGATTAGACTCTGAAAAAAAAAAAAAAAAAAAAAAATCCAAAATAGCTTTGCAAGAGGATTCGGAAAATTGCTTGGTCATGGTGCTCCAAGTGCAGGAGTGGAATTTAGATCCTTAAAGAGGGGATGGGATCATAGATGAATGGTTCAAATTTTCATCATGTGCGCCAAATGGTGGAGTTCCTGGCATTTGTTACAAGGAAAGCTGTAAGAGATGCTACAGGAGATGCAGACAACTCCGGTGAAAGACGCCACAAAGGGATCCGGACTCATTCTAGAACTATTTTTATCGTGCATTTAAGCCTCTCGGCATAAAATTGATGCTCAATAAATCACCAACCAACGTCCCTTTAGGCCTGTCAATGGGAGGGGCCGGGCCTGGGCTTAGGTTGTCCAATCCCGTCCCAAAAATAGGACGGGCCTGCCAGGTGTTGTCCAATCCCGGCCCTAAATTGAACGGGCCTACATCAAATCCCGTCTCGTACGGGCCCGGGCTGGGACAGGGCCGGGCCTGGGCTTAACCCGATCCTAGACAGAAGCAAAACATTCTGTAATTATTCCTGTTGTCACCAGACAGCCGGTGTGAACCGGACTTTAAACCCTCCTCCTTTTTTTTGGGCTTGGGACTGGCAATACAATGCAACAAGTAACATGGTGGGGTTAAAAACTTTTTTTTTTCTTTTTTTTAGCCTGTGACAGTAGAAATCAGAAAATCAATAGAAATGAATGAGTATCATATAAGCTATATGGGTCAAGAAATGAATGAGTATCATATACGAGTCAAGTGAAAGTAATGTAGGATCAGTTAAAAACTTCTTGGGTTTTTTTTTTTTTTGGACGGTGAAAGTAGAAAATAAAAAAAATTAATAAAATGAATGAAAATGAGTATCCTATTTTCCTATATGGGTCATGTAATTTAAAAAAAAAAATGAACAGAAATGTATTGTCCAAACCCAGTCCACTAGGCTCAATTTTTTTAAAAGCCCTTTATTTTAGGGCTTGGGACGAGCCGGGCCTGAACGGGCTGGGCATCTACTGCCTAGTCCCAGTCCCATTTTGGCCGGGCTTTAAATTGTATTGTCCAAATCCAGCCCACTGGGGTCAAATTTCTTGTAAAAGCCCTGTATTTTAGGGCTTGGGATGGGCCGGGCCGGACATTTTACCCATTTCATCCTGCCCCATTGACAAGCCTACGTCCCTTCACCCAAAAACCATTTAAAGTATCAAAGCAGAAAAAGTACTTTTGTCTCACATATGGGATTGGGGGTGTAACAGTCTCACCCCAAAAACACAAAGAGAAAATTAAAAGAAATAGAAACTCAGATGGAGGGAACCCAACATCTCCTTCGAATCTTGGAGGGACCAAAACCTCCAAATAACTATTTATTACAAATTTCTGAATGCATTACATAGACCTACGCTCCTTCAAATAAGATTTACAACTGCATATATATAAGAAAGAGGGATTTGTTTGCATAAAAGGGAAATACATTGGAATTTATTATAGAATGGGCCTGTTTCTTTCATGAGATTGGGGCATACATAAGAATCCGATAATGGGATGTGCCTGTTGGTGCTTATGGAGCTACAAAAATTAACTTCATACAATTATAATTGATATATTTCCTTGCTTTGTATCACTTGCCATGGGGTGGTGCTATCAAATTGAAGAGCAGGGATCAATCCCTTCTTAGTGATTTGAATAATATCATCGATTTGCACTTGTATGTAGTTAAATAAATGTCATAAAATGAATGACATGTATGAAAGTTATGAAAAAACTGTTTAATGCTCATGGATGCACATAAATATTTTCCATATATATATATATATAATTATAATAAGATGAATGACATGGATCGAACTTACATAACTATGTGAATTTGACTTATAATATATTTTTTTGTGTAGAAGTCAAACAAGTCTATGAATCATATGGTCATCGCTTTCGATGGGACACCTGCTTGCATAGCTCGTGAGATTGATCCCGGTGCTTAATTAAAGGTTAAGTCTGCCTCCCTTGGCCACTAGGCCAACTTTGGGAAAAATGTCAGGATGTAAATGGGTCATTAATTCTCTGATTACCTGAAGGTTCCCACCCATTAAAAAATAAAACTGGGTCCTTATTTAGGCCCTGATAAGTAAATGGGTCTAGATCTTTTTTTTTTTTGGACCCGTGACCTAAACAGGTTCGGTTCCACCTTGGTTTTGACCGGTAGATTCGGGGCTCTGACCCGTCTCCGACCCATACATAGTTTCGGTTCCATCTTTTCATTAACGGTTTCAGTTCAAAAATAAGAAATCGGTTCTAGTTCCACCTTTTCATTAACAATTTTGGGTCTATATCCACCTTGGACCCAGACCCAGACCTGAACCAGCCCTTGTACATGCCTAGGAAAATATGTCGAACAATCCATCATAGTTTTCTCTTGATCTAGCGCACAACGGGCAAGAAAATGTGAACGTATGGTGCTTTTTGTGGCCTAGACTTTCGTTTGCGAGTCAAGTCGGGCAAAGTCACTCCAAGTCATTGTCATGCACTAACTAGTTACATCCTTTCTCTGGCAAAGTCACTCCAAGTCATTGTCTTGCACTAACTGGTTATGTCCTTTCCTAGTTGAAATCTTGGTCCCAAACATCGCGCAAGATATTCGTGCTGGTTACGCAAATCTGACCGATATTTTGAAATTATTATGATAATTTGTTTTCTTTTTTATTTAAAATAATATTCTCCTAATGTTATTTGAATATTTTTGAAATATTGTCAAATCAAAGAATCAAGACATATTAGGATAAGATTGAAATGATAATAAAAGAAACTGAGAAAATCCCAAAAAAAAAATAAAAAAATTTCAACACAAATTTTTTCGATTTTCATACTTATGTAAAATTTAAATAATTTTCTACAAAATCTATTCAAAAGTATATAGAGAAAACAAAAAATTTGTAAAGATCTTTGAAATTCATTCATGAGATGTACACCCACCAAAACAGAAAAATAAAATAAGATGACCTGCTAATTACAAAATCCCAAGCATAAAAAAATAGGAGCTAAGAGAGAACAAAAAACTGATTATACAGTGTGTTAGTGGAGATTAGACTCTGAAAAAAAAAAAAAAAAAAAAAAATCAAGAATAGCTCTGTAAAGAAGACTCAAAAAACTATTTCGTCATGGTGGTGCTCAGAGTGCAGGAATAGAATTTAGATTCCTAAGGAGGGGACTTTAATTGGTTGTCACACTGGATTTTCATCATGTTGGCCAAATGGTGGAGTTCCTATAATCTGTTATGAGGAAAGCTGTAAGAGATGCGCCAAGAGACCCATACTCCAGTAAGAGATGCCATAAGGGGATCAGACTCATTCTAAAACCATTTTTATCCCGGATTTAAGGCTCTCGGCCTAGAATTGATGCCCAATAAGTGGAGAAATTTTATGCAAAATATATAAATCACCAACCAAAGTCCCCTTATACAACATATAACAGTCTGACAACCGTTTATAGTACTAAAGAAGGAAATATATATATATATATATATATGGAAATATTCAAGTGCATCTATTCTCGACACTCTTTTTGGAAAAGTTTCAAGTAGAAAATGGCTTTTGTACTTGAGGGAAAGATCCCTTTTGTACTTAAAACTTTTTCAAAAGGTTATCACCTCACCACACATAGTGAGGGATAGATGTACTTGAATATCCCTCACTATAGGGTAAGGGACACTTCCATAAATGAGGATTTTAAAATACAAAAATGAGTTTTCATGTACACAGGTGAAGTACACTTCCTTGTCTTCATGTGCAAAAAGGGAAAATGTGCCTCACCTTATGGTGAGGGATAGATGCACATGAATATTCTCATATATATATATATATATATATCTATATTGGGCCAGCTCTCCTAACCTCAAGCTTAGGATAAGGTAATCTCAAGTGTGTGGTGGGACCCATTTGGGGACCCACATGAGGATGAGGATGAGGGGGATTTCAAAGACTCCATGAGATTCTCTTTTCTACAAAATATTAGCTCCAACCGTGATTTCTATCATCTCTATATGGGCCCAAAAGTTTAATGGTCAATAGTCCATTCAGATCAATACATAGTCGATCCAACGGTCCAATAAATTCGGATTTGACCGAAAGTTGGTGGACATGTTCAATTTAGAGGGTTCATGTGTTTTGTTCATTTGGATGAACCAAAGGTGGGCTCCACAAACATTAGCTTATATAATTTTCTCCTAAGCTTGAGCTTAGGAGAACCTTGCTATATATATATATATATATATATAAAATTAGAGACAGACCCATATCTAGTTTGACCCAACTTTAGAAATATATGCGTGTATGCAGCCCAAGCCTGACATGAACTGCAAGTGGCTTGCCTAACCCTCTGTTTGGGAAGGAGGGGGGGTGTGTGGGGGAAGGAGGGAAAGTGGGGGGAAAATTTTTTTGGAGGTGTTTGGGATGGGATGGGGGGGGGGGGGGGGGGGGGGGGGGGGGGGGGAAAATGGAGGGGAGGGGAGAGGGGAAAAGGGTGAAAAAATTTTCCCCCCAAAATTGGGGGAAAATGGGGGAGAGGAGGGGAAAATGAGAGAAATGACTAAATTGCCCTTTATATGTAAAGAAAATTTTAAAGTTTTTATAAAAGTAAGGACAAAACGGTAATTTTCTCTCTATCTCACAAACAAACAAAACCCTACTTTTTCACTTTTCTTCCCCCTACTTTTTCACTTCCCAAACAAGAGAAGGTAAAATTAATTTTCCCTCCCCTCCCCTCCCCTCCCCTCTCCTCTCCTCTCCCAAACGGACCGTAAGTCTGCTCACCTGAAAAGTGTCAGGCAAGGTTGATATCACTTGTTCGGGGTTTTATAACTTATTCCGACAAATTAGTCGCTAAACTACGGCACTATTTGTCTGGATTGGATGGAGATTTTCATCACTAAATCCAAGTCGTCCAACTATTAAATGATCACTCTCTCGCTCTCTCTCACAGCACTAAACTACTAGCACTATTTGAAGGTACCACTAGCATTTTGAAAGTTATAATTTAGAGAAATCTTAAAAAAAAAAAAAAAAAAAAGCTTATCAATAAGGCTGTGTTTTTAAATTCTCACTAATTAAAAACGAAATTCCAAATGTTAATGCTTAGGTGATGGCAACTGATGTTGCTTTCCCGACCAATTAGATTTTGTCAAAAATTCTTCCACACAAATTAACACCCTAGAGCCCGTTTGGCACTTTAGTAGATTAGTAAAAGCCAAGTAAAGCCTTTATTTTTCAGACAATGAGTTACATCAATAGCACTTTAATTCAAAATTCTCTCTATTTTTTTTAAAGAATTTCAATAAGTAACCTCCTTTCTCCACTAAAAGACTAAAAAGATCAACTTTTCTATACAAAAAATCAAAAAGATTTCATACCAAACAACTAAAAATAAAATAACATCATAACCATATTATATTTTCTTCTCTCTTGATTTGATTTTTTACTACTGATCGGACCCCAAGTAGGGTGCAATTGTAATAATAATTTGGTGAGTCCAGGTTGATCCACAGAGAGCAATGCTTTTTAAGAAACTTTCCAACTTTAACCTGTCCTAATTTAGGAACTAAATCTAACCTAATAAAGAAACTAATTAAATTACAAGAAAATTCCTAAAAACTGAGAATTAAAAGTATAACTTTCCAAATAAAAAAAACTAAACCTAAACTAAGTAAAGAAACCTAGTTTATTCAACCCTATTTTAACTATAACCTACAAAAGTAACAAACTCATCAAAACAACCAATTTAATATAAAATAAATCAAAACAAAATTTCCTAAATTAAATTCTAAATACCAAAATTACTTTTTATGCAAATATGAATGATCTATAATGCCCTAAATACTAACAATGTAATTTTATGGAAGTTTCTAAAAATCTGATGCATGCTGTAAAAAATTCAAAGTATGGAAACTCTTACACAGGCCCAATTTCTCTGGACTGTACGACTCATCTAAGATGATATGAAACTAAATCTAATGGCTGGAATCAATACTCTGATGATTCATGAGCACAACAAAAAAAGAAGAATGGAAAAATGACTTAAAACAAAAAAGATATGATCACCTAAAGATGCATATTTGAACTATTTTGCTGCTGAAATCTGAACGCAGGCTTACCAACTACTCCTATTTGAGCCTCTGGTTGACATGGTTCCTGAGATTACTTTTGACTGAAATTCTGGGGTTTCAAAGTCCAATTATCATACTTTAAATCTACTATTTTTCGGACCAAAACATTTACGTTTAACTGGTTTTTAAATCACGTACTTTTGTAACCCGGTTGGTTCAATTCTGTTGAAACTGTGCAGAATTTTTCACTATTCTTCTACGAAGTCCGAATTTAATCTTTCTAATCAGTTGATAATCTTGTGATTTCAGCAACAAAAACCTATTCTAATGCAATTTCTAAATATGAAGTACGTAAAAAGACACTTTCCAACCATATATTATGCAATTAATAAAAATCGAAAGTTCTACTAAACATAGAAATATGCAAATTGGGTTTTTTTTAAATCTAGAATTTGCAAATAAAAAAAATCAGAATATTAACTTTAAAATAAAACAAAAGGGGTGGAAAAATAAAAAGCGGAAAAGTAGTACCAAAGATCTAGAAACTAGACAATCCTACAAGTATTGACAATGCGATGATGATGCAGTCCTCTCTTCTCAGAGTAGGAAAAATTTATGCAAGTGATTATTTGATGTCTCTCGACTTTAATCTGTTTATTTTATTTTCAAATCCCTAGATCTAATCATGTGAAATATTGTCTCCAATCAAAACACATAAAAGAACTAGAAGAAAGAAAATTAAATCACTTACATAAAGAATGTGCAGAATCAATGCAAATAATGTCTTTATTCCTAGATTTTTGAGTACAAAAAATTAAGATTCTTCTCTCTTTCTCATTCTCTCAACATGATCTCTCAACCTATGTCTAAAGAATTAGAATGGAGAGGAAGAAGAAAGGGACTTAGAGAGAGAAAGGGTGGATGGGAGTGGAATGGAATGGAGAGAGAAAGCCTCCAAGATTCTACACAAGAGTTATTGGACGTCCAACCCTCTTGTTGGCTCTCTTTTTATAATTTTTCATATTCCTTGTTTGGTAAGACTCCTCTTCCATCTTGGCTTGAACTCTAAGCAACCATCCTATCTTGGCAACTTTTCTTGCTAATGATAAAGTCTTGTGGTCCCATTCTTTCCATCTTTGGACTCCTCAAAAGGTCTTTAAGATTGCACTTGAGAAGGATTCCAAAAAAATTCAGATTGTGTGCCTAAATTTGTGCTCCCATATGTGGGACATCCAAGACTTGTGGACCCCGCTAGTGGACCTCCAACACAACTTGGTTTCTCCTCTTTGGAAAGACTTTTAAATTTGAGAGATCTCCTTGCCTTATTAGATTTCTTGATGCACACACATTCCTTGTTCAATTCCAAGAATATCTCTAAAAATTGTATGATGATGTAGAAGGAAGAAACTTTCCAAATATTGAGATTTCTTGCAATTCCCGCCTAAAACTGTAACAGACAACTTCCCAAGGTCCTATCTCCCTCGATATAGCTCTGATTTATGCAATCTTGGGCTCCACGGATATCTACTCGAAAAGTGTTTTCCAACGGTGGCTAGATTGCACCGATCCGACACTTGGTTTGAGAGTTATGACCGTTTTAAGTTGCCACCCCTGAAAAATCCGAGAATAATTGTGCACAAATGAAAGCTTCTATGTTGGCATGCAATGGGGTGTGTGGGGCCCATGTTGGACGTCCAAGGCATGCTTGGACTCTTTCCTTGCTTGCTTATTTGACTCTCCTTTGACCTCTCTTCTCAAATTTCATCAATTTGGTCCCATACTGATTTCTCCTACAAATTGAAAGAAATAAATTAATTACATGTAAGAAAATAAATATGAATCATGCATGGGACCCTACATTTCTAATGATGCACCAAGATGACAAACTATCCAAAAATAACACATGGTGCCAAAAATAGCAAGATATGCATTGATGAAACCAAAAGCCTAATTTTTGGGTGATAAATGAGAAAAACTGAATTTCACAAAAGTCATGCAATTCAATGAATTTTGACCAATTTTGACCATGTTTCCAAAAATAACCTCAAATACATGAAATCATGAAATTAAATGCAATTCTATGCAATTAAACCTAATTAAGTCCACAAATGCTAATGAAATGATGACCTAATGACCTAGTTTTGTGGACTTATCAACTACACTTTATTTTACATGTAAAATTCCCAAAGGTACAAAATTTCAAAACTCCATCATTCAAAAAAAAAAAAAAAAAAGTCAAAAAACAATATTCTCATGCCACTAAAAGACAAAAAATCATCTACTTTTTACCAAAAAGTCAAAAAGATTCTTATCAAGCTACTAAAAATAAATTTTCATCATAGTATGATTAGATGCCCTAATATTTTATCCTCTCTTCAATCTTCACTTCAGTACACTTCAACCTACAAGTATTTTTACCGAACAAGTCCAGGGTTTTCTCTTCCAAGAGAAAATTATATGCAATAAAAATGGGACCCGATGATTTACGGGTACAGATCCTCTATCACATCTATTATCTAGGAATTGTGTAATACTTTTTTTGGAACTTCTTTATGGAGCCCACATAGAGATAATTCGGACTCCTCAAGATGAATCCCAGCCCTACCAGTGATATGTCCTTATGTTTTAGCTGGAAATGAGTGGGTTCCATCATACGAATGTCCCCCATGATGAAAATGGATGACCAACTTGTTAGCAACGATGCCACGTCAGCACCTAGTCACATTTCCATCAGTGTGCCAAATCAGATGGTGGGACCCACTCATTTTGAGATGAAACTGAAGGATATATTACTGGTGGTGATGAGTCATCTTGAGTGGTTATGACAACTTGTTAGCATTGATGCCACGTTAGCACCTAGTCATGTTTCCATCCTTTTGCTCGATCGAGCGGTGGGACTCACTCATTTTGAGCTGAAATTGGAGAATATAACAGTGGTGGAGACATGATTCATCTTGAATGGTTCAGACTATCTCTGTTTGAACCCCTTGATGGAGTTCGAGAAAAGTGTTACACGATTACCGTATAACGGCAAGATAGGATCCAGACTAATGGTTCCCTGCTTGGCCTAAAATCTCCCGCACAAGTGAAGTTTACAATGCCTCTTTCCAAAAAAAAAAAAAAAGCACATGTCAGTCACTCCCAAGTGAGCGTGAAATCAAAGCACTAAGTAGTTATTATAGCTAATTTTGAAGCAGGATATTCGCAATTTAGCCCATGTTTTAAAATTATCGTAATTATATAATAATACTTACTTAAAATGGTATTCTACCAAAGTTATTGTATTATTTTGAATACCACGCCAAAGCGAAAAGCGAAAAGAAATAAAATAGAATAGCATTTGAACAACAGTGGAAGAAATTTAGAAAAATGTGTAGAATAATCAACATTTTTGTGATATTTGTACAAATTAAGTATTTTGTATAAGATAATTCAGTTTCTCATACATTTATTCTATAGTATACCGAGAAGACTCCAAATTGTTAAATATCTGGACTTCTACCTAATGCAATTCTTTTGGAGAATCAAATTTGTAAGAATGATTTTTCAGATATAAATAAGATGCCAAGTTATTAGTGTCCAACTCCACATAGACCGGCCTACATGGTCACAATTATCTCCGATTGACAAAATTTCAGAAAATGCATGTTTGTTAGATAATTGTGTAATTTTAAGTGAAATGTAAAAAAATCGGTTAAGAATTAAACTAAGAAGTTTTTTCTTAGAATTTTCTGCATTTAATTTGTTTCACATTTGCTACTATTTAAAAGTCAAATTGTTCTCCTTGAAATCTTCCAATAAAATTTCAAGAAAACAAGCAATAATTTCTCAAGATTCTAATCTTTTCATAATGTTATTCATGATAGTGTCTATCATTGTCTAGTTATTATTTTCCACTCGGAGAGAAGTGAGAATAAAGGAAGGGAAGGCACACAAAAAATAAAAAATAAAAAAAAGAGGAAAAAAACACCAAAGCAAAGAGAAACGATTGCATTGTAGTAGAGCAAGAACGACCTCTTACCCCAATCATAAGAGACTTTAGTTCATACTTGCTTGCCCAATATTTGAAACTGTGCATCCACCTTCCATCACCCGAGGCTTGTCCTACCTCTCTCGAGCTCTTCTTCCCTCATCCAAGGGCTCTCTAACCTCACTCGAGGTCCACTTCTCACACCAGAGAGCTAGGGTCCAAGCCCCACTAAGCTAGGTACCAACAGGAAAAAGAAAAAAACAAAACAAAAAAAGATTGCATTGTTAGTAGGGCGCAACACCTTGTTTATCACACCAGTGGAGCCCACGTTTTTAGAATCCAAACCGCTTGCACGTGTGGAGCTCTATGAAAACAATTCTTAAAATTATTACCAATTTACTTTGCATTTAGTACTTTTCAAGAATCCCAACCGCTTGGTCACATGGACAACCATTGTAGTGATTAATAACGTGAGATTATTATTCAAATCAATAAGTTGGCTACTGTTGATTGACTACATTTTGAACAAATGATCAATTAATTCCCTTTACTTTTCTCATCTTTCTGGATCCAAAGAGAGGGAGTCCCTTATTTCTCAAATTCAGTGATTAATTTAGTGGTTGTCCCACTACAATTGAGTTTTTGAGCTGTATTTAGATAGAAATTGAAGTTCGAGCATTTAGATCCAAAAAATTACAGGATGCTTAGACCGGAAAACCGGCTTGGATTTTCTATAGTCTTGCCTCCGAGTCCGGTCAAGTCAACGTCTCATTATATCTAGTTGGAAGATTTTCACATTGCACTCTTGCACTATGCCACTACTCATTCGCTCCATTCATCATCAGCTCGACGCCATTGTCAAGGGGAGACCTGTGAAATTCAAGGCAGGGCTGAAGGTGGTTTGGATGAGTGCTCTCATAGAGTGCATAGTGAAGGAGAAAAAATTACCCATCTAATTAGTCTTTTATTGCAATAAACACTTTACAAGATTATAGTCTTTTTGTAATGATAGGAGCATGTGAACGAGAGGAAATTTTCCTTATATGCTGCAACATTTTTCTACTTACAAAAGAAAATAAGTGAACCCCATTGATAAAGGCATAGCCGCATAGGTGTCTTGTTTTCTTTGACTGAGGCCATCAGAAGATTCCCATTCGCAAGTCAAAACAGCAATAGGAATAGCTGGAAGAGTCCCTTTCCCTTCCTTCCTTCATCAATGAATTGAATGTCATTTGAGTATAATAAATATGAGAGTTGTGGTATTCGAGATGGACCATTGCATTCACTTGTTGTGTTGTGCTATATCCTATATATAACAACGGAGATGCTTCCACCCAGGAGTGACAAGAGTGTGATTGTGTTTTGGCCTTTGCTCATCCTTACCTCCATCGACCTTATATGCTTTGCACGATCTCTGACCCCCTTAACTAATGAGACGGATAAACTAGCTCTACTCGCCTTCAAGGATCAGATATCAGTCGATCCTAACCGAGTCTTGGGCTCTTGGAACGATTCACTCCATTTTTGCATGTGGGACGGTGTCACTTGTGACAGACGACATTCTCAACGCGTCACAGCTCTGAACTTAGTAAACCAGAGCTTGGTGGGCTACCTCTCACCCCACATTGGAAACCTCACTTTTCTCAGGTACATCAACATCTCAAGCAACAGCTTCCAAGGCCAAATTCCCCAAGAGGTAGGCCGTCTATCTAGGCTTCGCATTCTTGATCTCTTCTCCAACACTTTCAATGGGGAGATTCCGCAGAAATGATCTATATGGAAGCATTCCTTTGAGTCTTGGATTACTGTCAGCAGCTGCAATACTTGTATCTCAATGACCATAACTTAAATGGGACAATACCTGAACAGGTTCTAAATATCCCCACCCTATTAGAGCTCCACATGAGCATGATAGTTTGAGTGGCTCCTTACCATTGGGTATTGGTAAATCAAAAAATCTTATCGCACTGACCATTTTTAACAATGGGCTGTCGGGTGAGATTCCTAGCACTCTAGGCTCTTGTGTTAAATTGGAGGTCCTCTATATGCAAGGAAATTTGTTTCATGGAAGCATTCCTCCTTCCTTGTGTGCTTTAGTAGCTCTTCAGGTGCTTGATCTCTCACATAATAATTTAACAGGGATTATTCCAAGAAATCTAGCAAAGCTTTCATTTCTACAATATCTAAATTTGTCTTTCAATAATTTGGAGGGTGAAGTGCCAGAAAATGGGATTTTTCAAAACGCATCTGTAGTGTCAATTCGTGGAAATAACAAGCTTTGTGGTGGAATTCCCGAATTACAATTACCCAAATGCCCCAAACACGATCTCAAGAAGCAAGAGAGGCCTCATTCTCATAGAGAGATAATTTTAGTTGTTGTTGCGGTGGTTCTCTTTTATTCCTTTTGTTATTATGTTTCATTGGTACTCGGTCAAAAAGCTAAGAGAGAAAATTTCTTTTATATCTTTCAAGAAAGAGAGTTTCTTAAGGGTAACTCATGGAGAGCTTTTAAGAGCCACCGATGGGTTCTCGTCGGCCAACTTGATTGGTGTGGGAAGTTATAGTTCTGTATACAAGGGAATCTTAAGTCATATGGAGACAACTGTTGCAATAAAGGTTCTCAGATAACAACAACGAAAAGCTTCTAAGAGTTTCTTAACTGAATGCAAGGTGCTGAGAAGTATTAGGCATCGAAATATTGTTAGAATCTTAACGGTTTGCTCAAGCTTGGACTTTAGTGGCAATGATTTCAAGGCATTAGTTCTTGAATACATGCCTAATGGGAGTTTAGATAGTTGGCTACATTCAAGTGCAAATGGAGATGAACGCCTTCAATTGAAAAGCTTGAGCTTTGTTCAGAGGCTAAATGCGGCCATTGATATAGCTTGTGCCTTGGATTACCTTCATAATCATTGTCAAGCACCAATAATTTATTGTGATCTTAAACCCAGCAATGTTCTTCTTGATGAAGACATGGTCGCACATGTGGGCGATTTTGGCCTTGCAAGGATCCTTTCTGAAGACTTCAATTATTCTCAGTCTCAATCCAACTCACTCACAACAAGGGGGACTATCGGATATGTTGCTCCAGGTATGTACGTAACACTTTTTTTTTTTCAATTGAACATGTGAACTTTTATCCATTTATCTCTTCTTTTAATCTTTAAGTCTTTTGGAAAAAAGGTTTTTTTTTTATTATATTAGTACCTAATATATAACAAATGGGCCTCAAGATGTAATTAAAAACTTACTTCAATAAAAACCTTGGCACTATAGTACTCATGGGCCGGACCAGCCCAAGCCTGTCATGAATTGGCTGGACTTGGGCTGTGTTTGAATACCTTGGAATGAATCATGGCCTAATTTTCTTGTTCAATAGTTAGATAGCAAGGCATTACCCGGTCCTTTAGTATGCTTGAAGGCCTAGTTTGGTCTGGCAGTTTTAGCACATTGGCCTACATGAGTTTTGCAAATGGGTTGTACTTGCGCTTAGTTTTTAGACCTGTGCAGCTTGAATATTAGGCCTTATGACAATCATCGGGCCAGAATGTGGCAACCCATGAACACCCTATAATGAATGCATTCACCAAAATGTTTATCTAAAATGTTAGCCCAACTTGGATACATTGAATTATTGGGCTAGGTTCTTGGGTCATACTCCAGGGTAATTTCTTATGTTTCTTTATAGGGTCCAATTAAAAGTCGACACTGCACGAGATAAATGTCCCCCTATTTTGTAGGCTCTCATCAAATGTCACACCACACTAGTGGGAGTTTGGCCCGGTTATCCAATAGATTCGTATATAAAATGTGAATGAATGTTGAAAATGCATGTATTTTATTAGTGATCAATCTAACAGTGGTCTCAACTCCTATAAGATTTTATGATTCATCCAGATTCTGGGACTCAACAAATATGTGTGCCTTTTTGTCTGCATGCACCGCATCAGTTGGTATATGATTTTTTAAAAATAATTGTTCAAAAATTCTACATTATGGATGACCTAGCTAATTGAAAGCCTCACTTAGTTTGTTAGTCCCAGCAGCACGTGATCCAAGTTCAAACAATTTCTTTATAGCAAGTATGTTGATAGTTGTGCTTGTGTGCTAGCATGACACTTTCATCATTAAGAAGGTAAATTCATGAGATGGCTATTGCTTGCATGTGGAGGATGGATTATTGAGATTTTTAGTTGTCAAAACTAAACATATACTCAGCGGACTAATTTTTCATCATTGAGGGTTTAATGGTTACAAATTAGGATCCCACACATAGAGATGTGATCTAGTTGAGCCGAGCTTGAGCGAAATCATGCTTGAACTTGAGCATGAGTCAAGTTTGATAAACCTAGCTCTGATTAAGCTCAACAAACCCAGTAGGAGCTCAAGTTGGATCAGAAAGAAGACTGGCTGAGTTGAGCTCGAGTTTGGCTTGATTTCTTCCCATTATATTCTTATATTTGTCATATGTAGAGTCATATGAAACAAATAAAATGATAAGCTAGACCAAACTGGTCTCAGGTCAAAGCTTTACTTGTGAGAAAATCATGCCATATTCTCAAGCTGTGTGAAAAGCATATCATAAATCATTGCTGTATGTAATGCATATAACTCATATCTATAAGCAAATAGTGAATTTAATTTTTTTCCCTTTCTGTTAAAGCTGATTCTTCTTGTTTATGTGAATAAATAAGCATCAAGTTCGGAAAATCTTGATCAGTAGTCGATGTTGAATGATCAAGACTTTGTCATATTGAAAGCTAACCATTGCTGGACCTGCCTATGATACAATCACATGGTTTTAGTTCTACTTGACTTTCACTTGTTTTCAATTCACACATCCAATAGTACTTATGAATGTGAATGTGGAGGTTTGAGATGCACTATCAAACTTTAAATCCTTACTCATTGAAAATCAGAGGTGTATGAATTGCAGAATATGGTACGGGTGCCATTACATCCACATCTGGAGATGTGTACAGCTATGGAATTGTTCTGCTGGAGATGCTCACTGGAAAAAGACCTTCCGATGATATGTTTGAAAATAACCTGAGTCTTCATCAATTTGCTAAGATGGCACTTCCTGAACGTGTGATGGAGATCATAGATCACGGATTGCTCTCAGAAGAAATTGAAATCATTGGGCACAGTGAAAACCCCAACAACATTAGAAGCAAAATGCAAGAGGCTCTGATTTCATTGGTGGAAATAGGTGTATCTTGTTCTCATGAGTCACCAAAAGAAAGAATGGAGATGAAGGATGTTGTCATTGAGATGCAAAAAGTTAAAGGCTTTTATCTGAGGTGCTGAAGAGTGGTAAGTTGCCTACTAGACGGTCATTATTAATGAAGGTTCATCTGTTCTCTGTTTTATTGAGGTTACTTTGGCTTCCATGATGAGAAACCGTAGAGTTCTGTTCTTTTTCTTGTTCCTTTTTTCTTCCTTATATGTCCGGTGTGCTGCTTCTACGAAAGTGTCTTTTTGTCATTAAGGAAATGGAGAATCTCTCTCTCTCTCTCTCTCTCTCTCTCTCTCTCTCTCTCCATATATATATACACACCGCACAACACATATCTATATTTATTAGAGTAGGAAATTTGAACCATAGGGCGAGATGGAAAGGAAGGATGACACCTACTTGAAATTGAAGCAGAACGTTAAGGTTCTCAGCAAAATTGACAGTGCAACAACCCTTTCAGAAAATTTGCACTTCATACACAGACAAGGAGAGTTGGTAGTTTTTGTACTTCTGCTAGTAAAAAAAAAAATAATCACCACAAAGAAGAAAAATACCCCTTCTCATCAAAGGCCTCAGTTTCATAAAATTGGGCAAAGTAGTCCACAATGTAACATGATAATCCAATACCTTAATCTCGCACGTGCACAGTCAATGATGGGTCCAGGATTTTCGTTTGGGTGGTACGGACAATGATCAATTGAAGAGGTTAAATAATAAAATCAAATTTTTTAAGGTTAATTTATATAAGGGATTTCTAGAATCTCACGGGTGCGAACGCACCCATGTGCTAACACTTAGGTCCGCCCCGTGCACAATCTAACCATAGGACAAACTCTTAATGAAGTGAAATGTTTGGATAAGTTAGACGAGGGATGGGATTCTTCTATGTAATTATTCATTTTATTGTTGTTATAAGGTAAGAGATTGAATTGGAGAAGTAAAAAAGATACAAGGGTTCCCTAAACAAGCCCAAGGGACCTGCTAATTTACAAAATCTCATGCATGAAAAAACATGGGTTAACAGAGAACAAAAACTGATTATATAGAGTGTGTTGTCGGAGATTAGACTCTGAAAAAAAAAAAAAAAAGTCCATAATAGCTTTGCAAGAGGATTCGGAAAATTGCTTGGTCATGGTGCTCCAAATGCAGGAGTGGAATTTAGATCCTTAAAGAGGGGATGGGATCGTAGATGAATGGTTCAAATTTTCATCATGTGCACCAAATGGTGGAGTTTGTTACGAGGAAAGCTGTAAGAGATGCTACAGGAGATACAGACGACTCCGGTGAAAGACGCCACAGAGGGATCCGGACTCATTCTAGAACTATTTTTATCGTGCATTTAAGCCTCCCTCTCGGCATAAAATTGATGCTCAATAATTCACCAGCCAACGTCCCTTTACCCAAAAACCATTTAAAGTATCAAAGCAGAAAAAGTTCTTTTGTCTCACATATGGGATTGGGGGTGTAACAGTCTCACCCCAAAAACACAGAGAAAATTAAAAGAAATAGAAACTCAGATGGAGGGTACCCAACATCTCCTTGGAATCTTGGAGGGACCAAAACCTCCAAATAACTATTTATTACAAATTTCTGAATGCATTACATAGACCTACGCTCCTTCAAATAAGATTTACAACTGCATATATAAGAAAGAGGGATTTGTTTGCATAAAAGGGAAATACATTGGAATTTATTATGGAATGGGCCTGTTTCTTTCATGAGATTGGGGCATACATAAGAATCCGATAATGGGATGTGCATGTTGGTGCTTATGGAGCTACAAAAATTAACTTCATACAATTAAAATTGATATATTTCCTTGCTTTGTATCACTGGCCATGGAGTGGTGCTATCAAATTGAAGAGCAGGGATCAATCCCTTCTTAGTGATTTGAATAATATCATCGATTTGCACTTGTACGTAGTTAAATAAATGTCATAAAATGAATGACATGTTTAAAAGTTATGAAAAAACTGTTTAATGCTCATGGATGCACATAAATATTTTCCATATATATATATAATTATAATAAGATTAATGACATGGATCAAACTTACATACCTATGTGAATTTGACTTATAATATATTTTTTTGTGTAGAAGTCAAACAAGTCTATGAATCACATGGTCATCGCTTTCGATGGGACACCTGCTTGCATAGCTCGTGAGATTGATCCCCGTGCTTAAAGGTTAAGTCTGCCTCCCTTGGCTACTAGGCCAACTTTGGGAAAAATGTCAGGATATAAATGGGTCATTAATTCTCTGATTACCTGAAGGTTCCCACCCATTAAAAAATAAAATTGGGTTCTTATTTAGGCCCTGATAAGTAAATGGGTCTAGATCTTTTTTTTTGGACCCGTGACCTAAACAGGTTCGGTTCCACCTTGGTTTTGACCCGTAGATTTGGGGCTCTGACCCGTCTCCGACCCATACATGGTTTCAAGTAGAAAATGGCTTTTATACTTGAGGGAAAGATCCCTTTTGTACTTAAAACTTTTTCAAAAGGTTATCACCTCACCACACATAGTGAGGGATAGATGTACTTGAATATCCCTCACTATAGGGTAAGGGACACTTCCACAAATGAGGATTTTAAAATACAAAAATGAATTTTCATGTACACAGGTGAAGTACACTTCCTTGTCTTCATGTGCAAAAAGGGAAAATGTGCCTCACCTTATGGTGAGGGATAGATGCACATGAATATTCTCATATATATATATATATATATCTATATCGGGCCAGCTCTCCTAACCTCAAGTTTAGGATAAGGTAATCTCAAGTGTGTGGTGGTACCCATTTGGGGACTCACATGAGGATGAGGATGAGGGGGATTTCAAAGACTCCCTGAGATTCTCTTTTCTACAAAAAATTAGCTCCAACCGTGATTTCTATCATCTCCATATGGGCCCAAAAGTTTAATGGTCAATAGTCCATTCAGATTGATACATAGTCGATCCAACGGTCCAGTAAATTCGGATTTGACCGAAAGTTGGTGGACATGTTCAATTTAGAGGGTTCATGTGTTTGGTTCATTTGGATGAGCTAAAGGTGGGCTCCACAAACATTAGCTTATATAATTTTCTCCTAAGCTTGAGCTTAGGAGAACCTTGCTATATATATATATATATAAAATTAGAGACAGACCCATATCTAGTTTGACCCAACTTTAGAAATATATGCGTGTATGCAGCCCAAGCCTGACATGAACTGCAAGTGGCTTGCCTAACTCTCTGTTTGGGAAGAGGGGGGGGGGGGGGGGCGGGGGAGGAAAAAAAAGGAGGGAAAGTGGGGGGGAAAATTTTTTTGGAGGGTGTTTAGGAAAGGGGGGGAGGGGAAAATGGAGGGAGGGGAGGGGAAAAAGGGTGAAAAAATTTTCCCCCCAAAATTGGGGGGAAAATGGGGGAGAGGAGGGGAAAATGAGAGAAATGACTAAATTGCCCTTTATGTGTAAAGAAAATTTTAAAGTTTTTATAAAAGTAAGGACAAAACGGTAATTTTCTCTCTATCTCACAAACAAACAAAACCCTACTTTTTCACTTTTCTTCCCCCTACTTTTTCACTTCCCAAACAAGTGAAGGTAAAATTAATTTTCCCTCCCCTCCCCTCCCCTCTCCTCTCCTCTCCCAAACGGACCGTAAGTTTGCTCACCTGAAACGTGTCAGGCAAGGTTGATATCACTTGTTCGGGGTTTTATAACTTATTCCGACAAATTAGTCGCTAAACTACGGCACTATTTGTCTGGATTGGATGGAGATTTTCATCACTAAATCCAAGTCGTCCAACTATTAAATGATCACTCTCTCGCTCTCTCTCACAGCACTAAACTACTAGCACTATTTGAAGGTACCACTAGCATTTTGAAAGTTATAATTTAGAGAAATCTTAAAAAAAAAAAAAAAAAAGCTTATCAATAAGGCTGTGTTTTTAAATTCTCACTAATTAAAAACGAAATTCCAAATGTTAATGCTTAGGTGATCGATGGCAACTGATGTTGCTTTCCCGACCAATTAGATTTTGTCAAAAATTAATTCTTCCACACAAATTAACACCCTAGAGCCCGTTTGGCACTTTAGTAGATTAGTAAAAGCCAAGTAAAGCCTTTATTTTTCAGACAATGAGTTACATCAATAGTACTTTAATTTAAAATTCTCTCTATTTTTTTTTAAAGAATTTCAATAAGTAACCTCCTTTCTCCACTAAAAGACCAAAAATATCAACTTTTCTATACAAAAAGTCAAAAAGATTTCATACCAAACAACTAAAAATAAAATAACATCATAACCATATTATATTTTCTTCTCTCTTGATTTGATTTTTTACTACTGATCGGACCCCAAGTATAGGGTGCAATTGTAATAATAATTTGGTGAGTCCAGGTTGATCCACAGAGAGCAATGCTTTTTAAGAAACTTTCCAACTTTAACCTGTCCTAATTTAGAAACTAAATCTAACCTAATAAAGAAACTAATTAAATTACAAGAAAATTCATAAAAACTGAGAATTAAAAGTATAACTTTCCAAATAAAAAAAACTAAACCTAAACTAAGTAAAGAAACCTAGTTTATTCAACCCTATTTTAACTATAACCTGCAAAAGTAACAAACTCATCAAAACAACCAATTTAATATAAAATAAATCAAAACAAAATTTCCTAAATTAAATCCTAATTACCAAAATTACTTTTTATGCAATTATGAATGATCTATAATGCCCTAAATACTAACAATGCAATTTTATGGAAGTTTCTAAAAATCTGATGCATGCTGTAAAAACTTCTAAGTATGGAAACTCTTACACAGGCCCAATTTCTCTGGACTGTACGACTCATCTAAGATGATATGAAACTAAATCTAATGGCTGGAATCAATACTCTAATGATTCATGAACACAACAAGAAATGACGAATGGAAAAAGGACTTAAAACAAAAAAGATATGATCACCTAAAGATGCATACTTGAACTGTTTTGCTGCTGAAATCTGAACGCAGGCTTACCAACTACTCCTGTTTGAGCCTCTGGTTGACATGGTTCCCGAGATTACTTTTGACTGAAATTCTGGGGTTTCAAAGTCCAATTATCATACTTTAAATCTACTATTTTTCGGACCAAAACATTTACGTTTAACTGGTTTTTAAATCGCGTACTTTTGTAACCCGGTTGGTTCAATTCTGCTGAAACTGTGCAGAATTTTTCACTATTCTTCTACGAAGTCCGAATTTAATCTTTCTAATCAGTTGATAATCTTGTGATTTCAGCAACAAAAACCTATTCTAATGCAATTTCTAAATATGAAGTACGTAAAAAGACACTTTCCAACCATATATTATGCAATTAATAAAAATCGAAAGTTCTACTAAACATAGAAATATGCAAATTGGGTTTTTTTAAATCTAGAATTTGCAAATAAAAAAAAATAATCAGAATATTAACTTTAAAATAAAACAAAAGGGGTGGAAAAATAAAAAGCGGAAAAGTAGTACCAAAGATCTAGAAACTAGACAATCCTACAAGTATTGACAATGCGATGATGATGCAGTCCTCTCTTCTCAGAGTAGGAAAAATTTATGCAAGTGATTATTTGATGTCACTCGACTTTTAATCTGTTTATTTTATTTTCAAATCCCTAGATCTAATCATGTGAAATATTGTCTCCAATCAAAACACATAAAAGAACTAGAAGAAAGAAAATTAAATCACTTACATAAAGAATATGCAGAATCAATGCAAATAATGTCTTTATTCCTAGATTTTTGAGTACAAAAAATTAAGATTCTTCTCTCTTTCTCATTCTCTCAACATGATCTCTCAACCTATGTCTAAAGAATTAGAATGGAGAGGAAGAAGAAAGGGACTTAGAGAGAGAAAGGGTGGATGGGAGTGGAATGGAATGGAGAGAGAAAGCCTCCAAGATTCTACACAAGAGTTATTAGACGTCCAACCCTCTTGTTGGCTCTCTTTTTATAATTTTTCATATTCCTTGTTTGGTAAGACTCCTCTTCCATCTTGGCTTGAACTCTAAGCAACCATCCTATCTTGGCAACTTTTCTTGCTAATGATAAAGTCTTGTGGTCCCATTCTTTCCATCTTTGGACTCCTCAAAAGATCTTTAAGATTGCACATGAGAAGGATTCCAAAAAAATTCAGATTGTGTGCCTAAATTTGTGCTCCCATATGTGGGACATCCAAGACTTGTGGACCCCGCTAGTGGACCTCCAACACAACTTGGTTTCTCCTCTTTGAAAAGACTTTTAAATTTGAGAGATCTCCTTGCCTTATTAGATTTCTTGATGCACACACCTTCCTTGTACAATTCCAAGAATATCTCTAAAAATTGCATGATGATGTAGAAGGAAGAAACTTTCCAAATATTGAGATTTCTTGCAATTCCCGCCTAAAACTGTAACAGACAACTTCCCAAGGTCCTATCTCCCTCGATATAGCTCTGATTTATGCAATCTTGGGCTCCACGGATATCTACTCGAAAAGATTTTTCCAACGGTGGCTAGATTGCACCGATCCGACACTCGGTTTGAGAGTTATGACCGTTTTAAGTTGCCACCCCTGAAAAATCCGAGAATAATTGTGCACAAATGAAAGCTTCTATGTTGGCATGCAATGGGGTGTGTGGGGCCCATGTTGGACGTCCAAGGCATGCTTGGACTCTTTCCTTGCTTGCTTATTTGACTCTTCTTTGACCTCTCTTCTCAAATTTCATCAATTTGGTCCCATACTGATTTCTCCTACAAATTGAAAGAAATAAATTAATTACATGTAAGAAAATAAACATGAATCATGCATAGGACCCTATATTCCTAATGATGCACCAAGATGACAAACTATCCAAAAATAACACATGGTGCCAAAAATAGCAAGATATGCATTGATGAAACCAAAAGCCTAATTTTTGGGTGATAAATGAGAAAAACTGAATTTCACAAAAGTCATGCAATTCAATGAATTTTGACCAATTTTGACCATGTTTCCAAAAATAACCTCAAATACATGAAATCATGAAATTAAATGTAATTCTATGCAATTAAACCTAATTAAGTCCAGAAATGCTAAAGAAATGATGACCTAATGACCTAGTTTTGTGGACGACTACACTTTATTTTACAAGTAAAATTCCCAAAGGTACAAAATTTCAAAACTCCATTCAAAAAAAAAAAAAAAAAAGTCAAAAAAAAATATTCTCATGCCACTAAAAGACAAAAAATCATCTACTTTTTACCAAAAAGTCAAAAAGATTCTTATCAAGCTACTAAAAATAAATTTTCATCATAGTATGATTAGATGCCCTAATATTTTATCCTCTCTTCAATCTTCACTTCAGTACACTTCAACCTACAAGTATTTTTACCGAACAAGTCCAGGGTTTTCTCTTCCAAGAGAGAATTATATGCAATAAAAATGGGACCCGATGATTTACGGGTACAGATCCTCTATCACATCTATTATCTAGGAATTGTGTAATACTTTTTTTGGAACTTCTTTATGGAACCCACATAGAGATAATTCGGACTCCTCAAGATGAATCCCAGCCCTACCAGTGATATATCCTTATGTTTTAGCTGGAAATGAGTGGGTTCCATCATACGAATGTCCCCCATGACGAAAATGGATGACCAACTTGTTAGCAACGATGCCACGTCAGCACCTAGTCACATTTCCATCAGTGTGCCAAATCGGATGGTGGGACCCACTCATTTTGAGATGAAACTGAAGGATATATTACTGGTGGCGATATTCATCTTGAGTGGTTATAACAACTTGTTAGCATCGATGCCACGTTAGAACTTAGTCATGTTTCCATCCTTTTGCTCGATCGAGTGGTGGGAGTCACTCATTTTGAGCTGAAATTGGAGAATATAACAGTGGTGGAGACATGATTCATCTTGAATGGTTCAGACTATCTGTGTTTGAGCCCCTTGATGGAGTTCGAGAAAAGTGTTACACGATTACTGTATAACGGCAAGATAGGATCCAGACTAATGGTTCCCTGCTTGGCCTAAAATCCCCCGCACAAGTGAAGTTTACAATGCCTCTTTCCAAAAAAAAAAAAGCACATGTCAGTCACTCCCAAGTGAGCGTGAAATCAAAGCACTAAGTAGTTATTATTGCTAATTTTGACGCAGGATATTCGCAATTTAGCCCATGTTTTAAAATTATCGTAATTATATAATAATACATACTTAAAATGGTATTCTACCAAAGTTATTGTACTATTTTGAATACCACGCCAAAGCGAAAAGAGAAAAGAAATAAAATAGAATAGCATTTGAACAACAGTGGAAGAAATTTAGAAAAATGTGTAGAATAATCAACATTTTTGTGATGTTTGTACTAATTAAGTATTTTGTATAAGATAATTCAGTTTCTCATACATTTATTCTATAGTATACCGAGAAGACTCCAAATTGTTAAATATCTGGACTTTTACCTAATGCAATTCTTTTGGAGAATCAAATTTGTAAGAATGATTTTTCAGATATAAATAAGATGCCAAGTTATTAGTGTCCAACTCCACATAGACCGGCCTACATGGTCACAATTATCTCCGATTGACAAAATTTCAGAAAATATATGTTTGTTAGATAATTGTGTAATTTTAAGTAGAGGGATTTACGGGTAAAATCCCTGTAGGACCGTATACGTCGCAGCAGTACCCAATTATATGTTTGATACGGGAGGGGTCCTCGTATGCCATTTTTTTCTTTTTTTTTTTGTCGTTTTGCGAATGGTCGATATCGACCATATTATTGGTCGATATCGACCGTTATGCGATTTTGTATTATATCTCGTCCCGATTCCAGTTTTCGCAATTCTCCATTTGGGTCGTCTTCAACATTGCTCTGGAGTTTTTTTCTTCTAGAAATCACCATAAAACGGCATGTCTATGGTGGTTGCACTCCATTAAGACAAAGGTATGCACATTATCTACCACCTTAGAGTGCTTTATGTACCATAAACACCGTCACTTAGAATCTTCTCCAATATTTAATTTTTAGAAACCCTAGAAACCGTGGAAAATCTTCTTTCTATGTTTCAGGCAGCTGCGGTTTATGGGGTTTGAAGGGTTTGTTTTGTAACTATGTTAGCGTCCATTGCAATTATAAATTATGCATTATGATTAAATTTGGCAGTGGGAGAACTGTTTGGTCATGAATTGAGTTTTTTATTTGCTTTTTCCCTTTTTTTCATGTGTTCGTCACTTTTAGAATAAAACCATCAACTGGTTTATTCAATCTGCATATTGGACTGAACTTACAAAGTTTTAGACATTAAAGTTGTATTTCATATAATTATAGTTGGTTATCTTGATGATTTTTGAATAGTAAGAAAATGGGGGGAACAATGTGTGAGGAATAATACTCAGTAGCATGACTTGAAAGCATTGTTCCAAGCTTTATAATAAATAGACTCTTGATCAAAATGCCTTTTCTTTCTGTTGATAGAACTATTGTCCTAAATGTTTAACCAGTGGTAAACGTTTGAGAACAACTGCTTAATCTTTTTATTTGGCATGGTGCGCGGAGTTTTTATCAATGTGAAGACATTCTCTCTACTCTCAAAGACATATAAATGCTGTTAATACAGATCTGTATTAACTGTCATTATGAATGTACCTAATTTCCACTTATATCTTTATTACTTTCTTTTGATATAATGACAGCATGTCAGATAGAGAGGTGTTGTTCATGTTCCACTATGGCGATGACTTTGTATTCGATATAAGTCGTCCTGTGTACAATGGAGGAAAGCAGAAGATGATATTTTTAGCTACAAACATAACATATGAATGTCTGGTTAAAGAAGCAATCGAAGCATCTAATGGGGACTCATCCATCGAGAATTTGACCATGCAATACCTACATCACAACGGACGAGCATTCTCAATGGCCAGCATTGATGATGATAATGACGTTAGGAGTATGTTCAAAGCATCAGGTGATGAATTGAATGGGATATATTTATATGTCTTTAACGGTCGGAATGAGGAGCAACGCACAGGAGGAGATAATTGGAGGTACACTCATAGATTGTATAAGTAGATTGTACATCATCAAATACTATATTTTCCTTTCTACTTGCTTATTTATGTAATGATTCATTGTAGGTTTAAAAGGAGCTATGTGCGTCGCTCTTCTCCTGGAAAATCGAGGAACTCATCAGGAACTTCCAACAAAAATGAAGTTTTATACTCAAGTAGTTGTGAATACGTACCTACCATTGACATCCGTGAAGACAAAGACATGTATTTTCGTACTATGCGGGTCGATTGCAGTCCACATCAGACGGTAGGACAAGACACTGTCGATGATGATTTGGTATTTGGTACAGACCTTGGTGATGATATCCATCTTGATGGCCCTCCCTCCATAAGCAGAATCCATTCGAATCCAATGGTGAAGGCCGAAAGTGAAGCTGCAAGAGCCCCTCAAATCAATGAGGCATTTCATTATAATGAAACTCCGGATGAAGTTGCAGGAGCCAACCCAATTAATGAGTCATTTCATTGTAATAAAACTTCAACTGTTGATCTTGAAGATAAAATGGAGCCCGAGGACATAAACCCAGATGTTGGTAACAACTCGGCACGGGAGATGTGGATCGATCGTGAATTCCAAGTTCGACAAACATTCCGGAATACTTTGGCTAAGTTTGCAACTTATGGCAACTTCACTCTTAGACCCTTGAAGACCAACATGACCAAAGTAACTGCACGCTGCAGAGATGAAGAATGTCCATGGCGTATTCACGCTTCTATTGTCGAATCAGGACCACAATTTAAAGTAAGGACGTACAATCCTAACCATAAATGCTCAAGACCAATGATGGGCATGGCACATCGACAAGCATCTTCGGCACTTATTACAGAGTTCATCATGGATAGAGTCAGACAAAATGTCAATTTGAAACCGAAGGAGATCATGAATGACTACCAGATGGAGTTTGGGGCTACCATTAGCTACAGGAAGGCTTATATAGCAAGGGAGATGGCACTAAACATGGTCCGTGGATCGTATAAAGACTCCTTCCAGCATCTACCTTTGTACTGTAACGAACTTCAGATGAGCAACCCCGACACTGTAACAAACATAGACACCACAACAGAGGATCGTTTTAGGAGATTTTATTGGGCATTCGGACCTTGTTTAAGGTCTTTCACGTCTTCATTGAGACCGGTGATTGCTGTAGACGGTTCACATCTCCGAGGAAAGTACCGAGGTGTCTTGCTTGTAGCAGTAACACATGATGCCAATCAAAAGTTGCTTCCAATCGCCTTCGCATTTGCGGAGGCCGAGCGCCATGACAGCTGGGAGTGGTTCCTTGCTAATTTATTCATATCGCTGGGGAAGCCGGACAACTTGACTATTGTTTCAGACCGTCAGAAGGGCCTCATTCCAGCACTGAAGAACATCATGTCGTCCGCATTTCACTGTTATTGCTGTCGTCATATTGCTGAAAACATCAAGGCTGCTTTCAATGATGGTGCAATCGTAATGAAATTCTGGCGGGCAGCAAAGTCGTATAGGCCTTATGAGTACGAGGCTTACATGACGGATATACGTGTAGTAAGCCAAGAGGCGTTCAACTACATTGATGCAATTGGGCAGCAACGTTGGGCGAATGCATATGTAGAAGGCCGTCGGTATGACATGCTTACTAGCAACGCAGCCGAGTGCACTAATAGTCTCTTAAGAGACACACGAGTCCTACCCATCACGAGGCAGGTAGAGGAAATACGTGCAAAGTTAATGGAGTTCTATCAGAAGCGACACCTCCTGTCTCAAAGCATAACAACTCGTCTAACTCCGTATGCGGAGAAAGTTCTGAGCCAAGAAATGGAGGATGCTCGCCGAGTGCACGTTCGAATAGTCGGGCTCGTTGAGTTTCAGGTTCAATCTGCGGATTATGTGGACGTTGTCGACCTCGAACAGAAAATCCGCACATGTCAGAAGTGGCAGCTATTGGGCATCCCGTGTTGTCACGCATTGGCTTCAATAAAGGTCAGAAATTATGATCCATACGAATTCTGCGAGCATTGGTATCTGTCAAGCACGTACCGTACGTCTTACAGTGAAGTTATACATGGTACTCGCAACATCAAGCAATGGGAGCACACTACTGACGTCAGGGTTTTTCCACCGAGAGCCACTAAACAGCCCGGACGTCCAAAGAAGTCCAGGATCCGTACCGAAGATCATGCTCGCCAGAGAATGGCAGTAACGTGTTCAAATTACAAAGGGAGAGGGCATAACCGTAGAGGGTGTCGCAATCCTCCCGCAAGTAGTTGATGGACGTAGGTGGAAGTTTTTTTGTGGTATTTTTTGGGTGGACCAAGATGATGCATATAGTCCCATTCTAAGTTAGAACAGCTGTAAGTAAGAACCCTCGGTCTGGAAACATTTTATATCAAAGCTCAAAACATGCATATAGCTCCATTATAACTAAGAATAGTTCGAAGTAAGAACCGAAGGGCAGTGATTTTTTTGCGGGCTCTTACACGATGCATATAGTTCCATTGTAAGTTAAAACAGCTCTACGTATGAACAGTTGTGAGGGAATTTTTTGGGGGTATTAGATGATATATATAGTCCTATTGTAGTTGAAGATCTCTGTATGAGCATTCTGTATGGTCGTCCTGTTTGTAAATGGAACTTGAAAATATTGAAAATATAGTACAGCATTTTGTATTGTTGTCTTGTCATAGTCCCATTTGGTAATGAAGTGGAGATACTTTCATTGCACTTAAATGGTGGTTTTTTACGTCTATTGTTGCTCATTATTTGGTCTAATGAATATATGTAAAAGTACATTAATGTAGCATGATGGTTACACCTAGGTTCTTGTGATCCATATTATATGTAAATTTACATGAAAGGACAGACAAGCATGTGTCGCATATCTTACATTGTAAATAATAATAGTTGATATCGACTATTTCGATATCTTATATATAACTGGAATTCATTTTCTCATACATTTGAGTTCCTGTGACATTTATAGTCGATATCGACCATAAAAATAGTCGATATCGACTATATACCTGAAACCTACTTTCTCCTGTATAGTCGATATCGACTATATTTATGGTCGATATCGACCATATAACTAAAAGGCTATTCGATAACGATCATGTCACATCTGTTGATTTCCCAGCTCCCATATGCTTTCTCTTGGACTTCATTATTAGAGATTCTTTTTACCAATACACTTGTGACCCACAAACACAAGTGTATATTATATGCACCGGTGCGTGTGAAGTATCATGACGTTGCAAAGTTCAAAGTTGATTCAAATTTATTGTTAAAGAAGACTGAACAAATAAAAATAACTGCTCAGATTTATCTGACAGAATCCAACTGCTCAAGTACTATGCACAAAGTGCTAGAAACAATCACAACATTTGGGACCCTGATTTATTTATTTGCTTGCGTTACTTTTCTGCTACAAGGCTTTGATACCTTTGTAGCCCTCATTAAAACCAGAAAACATACTATACTTGAGTAAGAATACAACATGTAAGAAGCCATTGCTTATTAAATTTAGCTCTTAGGGCACGTTTGTGTACACACCCTTTCCACGGAAAGGGAAAACTGCCACGTAAGCAAATTCCATAGAAATAAAAACCTCGGAAAAGGATTTCCATAGAATTTAGAAATTCATATTTGGTGCAAAAAGAATTTCCTCATTGAATTGGTGCTAATGTTGTTTGGTGCAGCCTTGGATTCCTTATAGAAAATCAAAATTTCTTATTTGGTGATATACTTTTTTTGAATAAAAATAACATAACATGTATATTATTTATTCAATATTAAATAATAATTTATATAAAGAAATAAAAAATGAAAGATTTATAGGGTTTTTGGGTTGAAATGGACAAGAGTGAGGAAAAGTAGATGAAGTTTTCCGAGGAAATCCATTTCCCATACCCCCCCATAGGAAACCCATTTCTACAATTATCAAGGAAAATGCTGACTGGGCAGGAAAGAATTTCCGCGGAATTGTTCCGCACCAAACGCTGGACAAATGAGTTTTCCGCGGAAAACCGTCCACTTTTCTGCGGAAAAGCGTTACACAAACATGCCCTTAGGGATCTTCTGATCTCTTATATAGAGAAGGAGTGATTCTCACGATTTTGGACCTATTTCTCATTTATCCTTCTCCCTGTATGGTCGATATCGACCACATAACTGAAAGCCATTTTTCTCTGTATGGTCGATATCGACCACATAACTGAAAGCCATTTTTCTCTGTATGGTTGATATCGACTACATAACTGAAAGGATATTTTCTCTGTATGGTCGATATCGACCATATAACTGAAAGTCATTTTTCTCTTTATGGCCGATATCGACTACATAACTGAAAGGATATTTTCTCTGTATGGTCGATATCGACAACATAACTGAAAGTCATTTTTCTCTGTATGGCCGATATCGACTATATATACTGAAAGGATATTTTCTCTGTATGGTCGATATCGACCATGTAACTGAGCCATTTTCCTCTGTATGGCCGATATCGACTACATAACTGAAAGGATATTTTCTCTGTATGGTCGATATCGACTATTTTTATTGTCGATATCGACCATTTAAGGGTTAAATCCATAACATCTGAACCATCACATCCATAGTACATCACATGTACAACACAAGGAAAGAAAAGAGAGTCGAAATCTGAACCATCACATCCATAGTACATCTATACCAAAAAATCCATAACAAGAAATAAAACTATACACATTCGAAACCAATACTCATAATAACATGTGAAAAAACATTACACAAGACATCATCAAAAGCTAAAAATTCATCCTTGCACAAATGTACACAAAAGTGAAAAAATATCACCAAAAACAATGTTTACAAAAGTCCATTTGAATTGGACATTGTCCTGCATCCCACACAAAGAGATCCACGAAATGTGTTAACAAAATATGCACATTGATCATCGAGCTGAAGCTCAGTAGATTCACTCAGCAGCCTCATCTTGATGGGGAGTCTGTCAATTCAGTTAAGCCTAGCCTGTTGGCATTCAATTGCCAACTCCTCTTGAAGATTTCTACAACGATTTTGCTTCGAAAGTATGGGATATAAGACTGATTGAATTTAAGTGGTAGTCGGTGCACACAGTGAGCAGCAAAGGCCATTGCAAATACTCCACAATCATTGCAATTATCCTGACGAGGGATGTCTGTCCTCTCGAGCCATGACCACATAAATGGGTCGTTCCAACCGAAGTGACTGTACCTCTCGTTCAACCATCCCATCTAGCAAATATACAAACAGAATGAGCGTTCCAATATATATTTCATAAAAGAAAACTACCTTGTGCTTCTAGAAGAAACATAGAGAATCACAAGCTCAACAAAATGAGACGATTAACTTACGAATTTTTCGGCATGTTTCATTGACCTACGATCTTTTTCCATGCTATTGTAGAACTCCCACCTCTTCTCATCAACATACCCCACCAGTAGGGTGAAATGAGACCTGTGGTAGACGATGAAGACTAGCGTGCGCGCTTCTTTCACATCCCACACCCTGTGCCCTTGTTTCCCGAACACGGCTTCCACCGCGGAATCACTCCCATCGCGCCACCAGCTCTGCATGCAGTATTAACAAATTAATTTTAATGAACTCGTACGACGACTAATACACTACTTATGAACTGAACAGTACCATCATTGGCAACTAAGCTCAAAAAAAAAAAATCCATAATAAAGTGGTAGCAACTCATGAGTGAATGTGCTGGGGCCTCATGTGTTGTGATAAGGGCAGTCGTAAACTACCCGTTTCATCACATTTGTCCCATTTTCTTCCAAACAAAGATTAGTGACTCACTGGCAAGTCATGTTTATTTTACTTACACAGACACGGTCGGCAATGAAACAGTTGTCACACCCTTCTCTCAAGATCTCGAAGTAAAAGTATATGATGTTCGTGTCCATCCATGTTCCCTCCTCAAGGATCTTCTTCAAATCATCTGCCTTTACCAACGTACATATCTGTTCCAGCTCATCTTTCCTACAATAGAGGAGATGTTGATTAAATAAAATATATCTGTTCCAGCTCATCTTTCCTACAATAAGATAGGGGTTTATAACAAACATTCCTCATTTCATACCTGGACACATAACATTCTTTGAATCCTTTGAGAAAGAACTTGTCACCATCGGACAATACATAGTCATTTTGAACCAGGGAATGAGCATAGTCTTCAAACTTCACTGGTATCTTGCGCATCCGCGGTAGCCGTTTAATCCTCCACACTAATGAAACAAGTGTGGCCATAGGGGCTGGAACCACAAGAGCAGATGAACTTGAGACTGGCAATGGCGAGCTGAACAATGTCCTGCTTATTGGCGGGGTACAAATAGATTCTTCAACTGGTGGGACACTGGATCCTTGAACCTCATCCTGAACAGGCGGGGCACCGGGTCCTTGAACCTCATCCTGAATCGGTGAATGCTCCCTGCTACCGAATCCTTCTATCATCGACAGTGGAGTGGCTTGGAAAACCGTCGTTTTTCTTCTTGATGCCTTCTTCTTCATTTTTACCGGGCTCTTCATAGCGGCCTTCTTCTTGTGTGTAAAGGTGATTGTAATTTTCTTCTTGTTGACATCTTCATTGGACTGTGAACTGCTACAACCATCAAATGAGAAGTCCTCCCAATTAGTCCCAAAACCTGCCCTAAACTTATCCAATTTCTTCCCAATTGACGTGGCCAACTTCTCCAGAGGAGTGTTCCTGTGCGCAGCCCATTTGAAAGAGCGTTCAATCCGGTCCACCAGATCTTGTGCCTGAAAAGCAAGGCAGAACTATAACATATTAGATTTTGCACAGAATAGCGGTTTTAAACATCAAATGTAATGACACACGAGCGCAAGTACCCGATAGGAATACAAGCAATAAGAATATCAAAACCACTTGTTAAAATAAAACAGATTGAGCTGTACATGTTTCTGTGGGATGGTGGGTTCATCTTGTTTGTCGGATCCCTCCATCTGCGTAGCCTCTTGCTTATCCGCACTGGGCTGTTCCG